>OY720349.1:61948397-62548397 GCA_963082975.1 Labia minor | reverse complement strand
CTCTACCCAATCTCTCTAATTCATTCCGTCATGAATTTATATCCTAAAGAATTATTCTCAATCTCCATTTTTTTTTCTTTTCTTTTTCTTTTACCCGTTATGTTTTTATGTGCTTCCTCGTTTCTTGGCAGCACTCTCTTTCAAAACCGACATTACAATTGCCCGGGAAGAGAAATGACCCTAAGTTCACCCCCATCGCCAAACACTCCCTTTTTCTCGCCAACAGGAAACAAACTCGAACCAAACTTGAGGAGTAATTAAAGGGAATTTACAAGAAAACTCTGAAACACTTTTTTTCCTCTTCTACTATATTTCTGTTTGCAAATCTAAGAATTCATAAATCATATGAATGTTTCTTTTTTGTTCATTTCTTTCTATATTTGCATATGACTATAAGAATATGATAAATTTTTATATACTAACAAGCAAAGAAAAAAAATGATTGATAATGTACTCCCTCCTATTGTTTTTTTTTATATAATACTATTCTATATAAATAATACTAAATTTCACTTTTTTTGTAATATACAGATTATTATTATAACAAGATGCCACTCATCGAGACTTTTCATTAATTTATTCATTCTACTTATGTTTCTGAAATATATATATATATATATTCGTAAATTTAAAACTGTCTCAGAGTTAATATTATTATTATTATTATTTTTATTTTATATTTATTTATTATTATATTTTTTTCCCTCTTTCTATGAATATTTCACCCTGTCTGCATTTGACATGAACTCCCAAAAACAACTTTAAATATATATTTTTATTAATCTTCCCACTACCCAGAAATAAACAAACCAACATATTTGCTTAAATATTTCATTGTATAATATATAATTTAGACTTTAATGACTCACACTTTAAAAAAAAATAATTATACTATGATTTAGAGTGTATACAATAAATAAATATATACCTAATTGCACAATAATTGAAAATATTAATAACTCTTCAAGTGCATTCCTTTTTATTTTAATAATGAATAGTTAATCTTTATACTGTGTTATGACTTATTATTATTTTATATAATTTTATAGATTAAACCTATATAAGATAATTTATAATCATAAACCAACAACTACTAACGATATGTTCAACTTTTTTATTTATTTTAATTTTAATAATTTTATCATTGACTCAATATTAGTTCTTTTTCTAAAATGATTAAATCCCCAATTAAACAATTAAATATAGATGGGAGGTTTATGAAAAATAATAGTTAAATAAACTAGTATGTTTACAATTATGGTAAGCTTAAGCTTAATTTTATAAATAATAATAACCTTTTTAATCTTTTTATCAACTTTTGTCATTATATTTTTTATTCATTTGGTTAATTTATTCCAATTTTCTTTTTAAAAACTTGTGTTTAAATAAGCTATTTTTCTTTAGATAAAATTTCATATTAATCATAGCCTTATAATTTGAAATGTTGATGTGAAAAAGAAGAAATTTTAATTACAATGATCCATAAACACTAAATTTTTCGAATAGATCAATTTTAGATATTATATATATATATATATTCATAATTTTATTTCTATTCCTTGATTAGTTAATTACATTTGATTATTATATTAAATTAAAAATGATTATTAAAAATTAATTCATATCTTTATATTATTTTAGTTTGCGAAGAGGTCCTGGTGCGAATGTGCAAGATTCAAGTGGATATTCAGCGCTTCATCATGCATCGCTCAACGGCCATAAGTAAGTTTTTAATTTTTCTTTTAAAATTAATCAATGCCAAATTCCTTAGTCTTATTTCTAATGGACCAATATTACAATTATTACAAATTTTTATTTTATTTAGTTTATGACCATCGGAAATTCTATTTCTTTTAGAGAGACTTTTCATATATATATATATATATATATATATATATACGTATATACATATATTTATGGATTAAATAATTATATAAAGAAATAATAAGTTGACCTGTGGCCAGGTCTGAGCCGACCGACAGTTTGAAATAAATTAATTTCCAGCTACTGAAACAATTTCAAATAATTTTAATATATCTATTAATGTAATAAAAAACAGATATGGATAGAACATAAATATTTTTAATTTTATTTTATTTATAATATATATGTAAGAACAGGCTGTGACGTCATGAATGGCTGGATGACGTCATATAATTTTAAATTAAGAAAAAAACTAATAAAGATGATTTTTCTCGAAGATAAAACAAATACAAAGTGAATGATTCGTGATAATATGTAAAAAATCTCATGTGAAATTTGGTGTGAAAATAACCCTTTCCTTCCTATCGTCGATCGCTAATACTACCACTTCCGGTTTCCGGATTTGCACCAAAAGTTGATCAATTCATCCCACTGATGCATTAAGTAAATATACCAAATTTCATCAAAATCGGTTCAGGCTGTACACATCTATACGGACGGACAGACGGACAGTCATCATGCTAAAAATACTTTTTTCTGTTTAGAACATGCATGATTCGTGGAGATATGTAAAAATCTCCACATGTGAAATTTGGTGTGAAAACATACCTCCCTTACTATCGTCGGTCGGTAAAAATGTATTTACATTCTAGACCAGAGGTGGCCAACCCAAATGATCTTGCGGGCCACTTTGGAAATGCATCATAACTTCGCGGGCCGCATATAAAATTATACATACCCATATTAGATTTAGACCCATTGTAGATATTGTTTGGTGTGACAAATTGAAAAAATAATGAATTTTTATTATGTTTACTATTATTTTTATATATAAACATATATAATATAATAATAATGATAAAAGTGTGATGAATCTCGCGGGCCGCAAAAATGTTTACGGAGGGCCGCGGGTTGGCCACCCCTGTTCTAGACGTTAAATTTGATCGAAAATTCTGATTCATAGTTCTTTTTTTTATTTCAATATATATATATATATACTAATATATAATATAAAAAGATTCTTCAACCAGACCTCTTTTAATTATTAGATATTGTTTTTCTATTTTCATGTATCTACTTATAATTTATTAACAATATTTCTTCTTTTTTAATAATATGAATATTATTATATATTTATATTTATTATTTTAGGGAAATTGTGGAATTATTGCTCACGCATGAAGCATCCTGTAATATCGCTGATGGCAAAGGTAGTACGCCACTTCATCTGGCTTCCTGGTCCGGTAACGTAGACGTAGTACGTCTGCTTCTCCAACATGGACCATCTGTTCCTGATGTGAACCTCACTGTAAGTAACCACTTTTCATCAATCAAAGAATGTATAGTATTAACCAACCACTTTTGTTATAACCCTCTTTAGCCCAGTCATATTAGGTAAAAATTGTGGTCAACCTTGGAATGAGAGATAATAAACTGTAAATTGGTATAAATATATTCCCTTATTGTCTTTTTAATTAAAAATATAATTAAATGCATTAGACCATATATGACTGCTGCGCACTTTTGGCGCTCAACCTCAAAAACAGTTGATCGTATGAAAAAAAAGTTAAAACAAAAGTTGTAGAGAATTTTATACTCTACAACTTTGATAATAGGTGGAAATCTCCTTTAAGCAATAGAAAGCGAGATATTTGTGAAAAACAGATTTTTATGACCTTTGACCTTCAATAACTTAAGACGCGGACACGATAGCATTTGTGACTTTTGAGACAACATTTAGAACGACAAAACAAAGGTTTATACCAATTTACAGATTATTATCATTCACACATTCCGAGGTGAACTCCCTAATATGACTGGGCTATTAAACTATTTTTCCCAAATCATTTGGACTTCTCTTAGTGAAAAATTATAATTTTCATTAATAAAAAATATATAGAAATAACTAATTTTGAAATATTGCTTATAATAAACAGGATGATTTGTGAGACTCAAGTATCAGGTTATCTATCTCCTAGGAGGCGGAGCATTCAGAATTAATGCCAACCAATTAACCAATGAAAACTATTTGTAAATTATAAATAAATTTAGCTTATTTTAGATGTCTCTAAATAGAATACTATTATTTACATAAATTTTAAATGAAATTTGTTGTTTTTAATTTTTATGAATTCATATAAATATCTAAAATATAGCATTTGAGTAACTCTATGAATAAATTAATTACTATTGATTATCTAAAACTAATTTAAATATTAATTCCATTCACATTGCTTATTAGTTCTATTAATTGAATCAATATTCGAGAGAATCTTATGCGATGTCGACAAAAGATTATTATAATTATTGCAGTAAAATATAAAATAAAATAAAATAAAACCATTCATTCACTCTCTTTAAAATATTAATAAAATATTGGGTTTATTTAAAAAGGTATTTTAAAAATAAGCTGTTGCCGGGCACAGAACCAACCGACGATTTGAAATAAATTAATTTCCAAACAACATATATATATATATATATATATATATAAAGTATAAAAAAAAATATTTTTAAAACTTGAATAAAAATGATTAAATTATATTATCTTAGTTTTTATTATAAAGTGAAGTCTTAATATACTAGATTACTAGATTAACTATAAAACATTTAATATGAATAGTTTTATTAATTTAATTCAATCTTTTTTTCAATTTGTTTAAAAAAAAATTAAAATCAATGATTGATCTCTTCTTCAACTAATTTAATTTTCTGAGTAATATTCGTTTCACTTTCTTCCCCTCTCTCCTTGCTAAAAATATTTTCCTCGTCATAATAGGATCATTCGTACCAATTGATATAAAATCCAATTGATCTTCTTTTCTTGAAAAGAATATTTCAATGATCAAAGAGAATTAAAGGGCTTATTAGAAAAGAAGTTGTCAGGAGACGCAATGAAGAGACGGAAAAGAGCGTGGAGTGGCGTGTAAGGGGCGAGGGAGTCAGCCAAAACGATTCAAGGGCTCATAGACGATTGTGTGTTTAATGATCATGACGGCTATTAAAAGGACCAGAGGGACCCAACACGGACACTTGTTAAGGACATGATCAATTCGATCAACATCTGTTTGGCCCATTTACGTTTGACTGAAAGCTACATTCTACTTTTCTTTTCCTTATCCTAATTGAATTCTTACACTGGAGTTTAGTAACTTTCTCTAATTGCCAATCCACAAAATTCAATATTTTTATTTTTCCTTATTCTACTAAGTATTTAATCAGAGACAATTATGGTTCAAACATCTGTCCCAATAGGGAACCACTAACTTTATACCTTTAGAAAATATATATTTTTATATTTATAGAAGTTGAAACAGTAATTAATTAGTACAATTATTAAATGAGTTTTTCAAATATAGAAACCACAACCAGCCAAATTCTTTCTTCGAAAATGTAATAATATATTTATACTAGCTTCTCAGAGCGCTTCGGCGCTCTTTGCACCTAGACAGGGGGTTCTGCCTACAATAATACATAGTAATTTGTTGAAAGTCTGTATGCGAAAGGTTTTAATTTATTTTAATTCAATTAGTATATTTTTTCTCTCATTTAGATCTTCGTTTTTACTCAAATGTGCAAATTGTACAATTTTTTAAAATATAAATTTAATTAATTTAATATTACTTACTTTGTTTTAGAAAATATTAATCAATTAGGAGTAATATTCAATTTAATTTAATTGTACTTTTAATATTATAGAATATTAAAACTTAAAATAAAAATGTAAATATTATAAACATTCTTTGTATGGAAATTTTTTGAATTAATAATTTTATTTTGAGTGTCACCTTCTTAATTGAGCCACATGGAGCGTTGTTTGTTTGGGTCGGTTTTTTGGCCATAATTTTGGAACAGATCAACTTTTTTGAAATTTTCAACCTTAAATCTTACCCTTGGGCCATGACATTTCTAATGATTCCCGGACCATTAAAGTCGTTTAGAAGGAGTTTAGGATTGCGTAGTCGTTTAATTATATAGATAATATTTTCCAAAATTAACAAGTTTCTTTTTACCGATAAGTATTGTTCTAAAATGTTTAATTGAAAAAGTTGGTACCATTGGCGTATGCAATTGGAACTCCATGTCTAATTTTACTTAAAGTGACCCTTTGATTTTTACACTTACAATAAGTGTTTAAAATTATCTTCATGAAAGTAGTTTTAAGTTTACAAAAGATCATATTTTACACAAACAATCACATTTTATTTCTGATTGAATTTTCTCTAAACCCCGAAAAGACCTTATTGTCTGTTAAGGACATTTTACAACTATTTTTGACAAATTGCAATATTTAATTTGGGGAGTCTGAATAGATGTAATGATACCGGGTGGAAACGACTCTATTAGATGCTTGTAGGGAAAAAAATCATTTATTATAATAGCCAACAGTTTAGTTCTAAATTTGATTAAATGCGATCTCTAATAAATTAAGACCAAGGAGATGAAGTTGACGTAAAAGAGACAAACTGAAGGATGGAGGCGGGGAGAGAGAAAACGAAAACACCCCTCGTCATTGGACAAATGATCTGGAAGATTGCCTTGCAACTTGTCTTGTCGTTTGTTGTTTGTGCAAGTAATATATTATATCCATATGAATTGGACACACGACACGTGACACTTGAACGATTGGTGAGCATCCATTTGGAAAAGTGCAATTGTTGTTGATCCTGAAATGTTCTACATTCATTTCCACTGTTATTATTCGTCAGTATTCATTTCTTTCTAATTACTCATTTTAGTTAATGGAATGGAAAATACATTTGAAAAATCTTATTAATAATATTTATTGATTTCTAATATAATTATCTTGAACATTAACCCTCAAATCATTTCAAATGTTTCTTTTGTTTTGTATTCAGTCCACTTTTAGGGTTCTATTTCGGATTGATTATGATGAATCTCAACTTCAATTCAAAATCATTAATAATCATTATTAAAAATACTATTGTGTTTTTATATTCACAAATCAGTCAAATTTTAAATTGGATTTAGCTCTATTATTTAATTTAAAATATATTTTCTTTGCTATTTTGTTTTTCGAAAATTATAAATTATAACTATAAAGATATTTCCAAAGCTCCAAATAAATTTAAATTTTTTAATTAAATTTTATAGTTAATATTTTTAAAACTGAAATTAATGTTGAACAAAAATTTTCATTTAAAATAATAATTTTGACAATACAATTGATTGAATAAACATTCAAATCATCAAAAAAAAATATTATTAATTCATATGATTTTATATTAATAAATTATTCATTATTTTTTGTACTAATAAATGAATAACGAAAAATTATTATAATTCACTAAAAATCATTTTTCATTTCTTTTACTCTTTTCCACTTAGCCCTATCATTTTCATGTATATATATATATATATATATCTTCATCTCTTTTTCACTTGTTCTGTTTTTACAAATGCAAATTCAAAAACACAAAATGCAATCAAAAACATGATTTATTAAAATAATTAAATTGGAATGCATTCAATCATTCAATTCTGTTCAATCGGTTAGATTCTTTTTTAGGTGGAGGCTTGAGGGAGGGGGAGGGGCTAACTGAACTGTTTGCTGCTAGTTGATGTTGTTGATAGGCCACCACCAATTTACTAGTGGTTGATTATTATTAACAAAACACCGGAACAACCAACCGAGAACAAATCGAAGAGATTTAATTGAATTTAAATAATCAAAAATTTTATAAAATTTTTTCTTATTTTTCTATTATTTATATTTTAATATTAAATTAATTTATTCCTATCAAATAATGAAATAAAATCATAGAACGACATGTTTTAATTGAATTATAATAAAACAATAAAATAGAGGGAAAAAATCTAAAAAGCAAATAAATTTTACGAAAATTAATTTCCAATGCAAATTTATTACAATGAGGTTGAAAATTCATTAAAAATGATTTTTTTCGATTTTATTTCATTTGAGAGGAATTGTATTAGTCAACACATCATCAACACCATCCACAATATTAGTGAATGAATGAATGCATTTTCAAATATATATATATTTTTTTTAATTTTATTTTGATTTTCGAATTTTCATAATTTTTATTTACATTCATGGAGAATTAAATTAATCCAACAATTATTAGATACATAGTTATTTTTAAAAATTTGTTTATTTGTTTAAAGGATTGGTGAAAATATCAACCCCGTGAAAATATCAACCCCTTCACTTCTGCATTCCCTCTCACACTCACTAAACCCTCCTCCGACTAGATAAAAATTATTCAAATATATCAAACGTTCTATTTATTTATGAAAACATAGCATATCGATTTTTAAAACTATATTAATCAAAAGAGAAAGTTAAATAATTTGAAATTGGAAAATGAAAAAGTCCAATGTGGCCATTTAATTTATTCCCGCATAATTTAAATGAAATTGGAAATAAAAGAGAGGAATTTTAGTAAAAGCATTAGTAATAGATCCTTTACAATTTTTCATTATGGAAATTGCTTCCGTACATAAAATCATTATTTAGATTTTTCTAAAAATTTAATCTTTATTTAAAAATATATACATATATATATTTTCAACAATTATGCTTTAACTATTGTTCATAATTTTAGTAATCAGATATATAAACAGCTATTGAAAATACTTTTATGTTTTCAATTATATATTATGATACAATTTTAAATCGTTTCTCTAATGGCACATAATACAATTCGTAATTACATTTTTAAAATTATTAACTAATAACCGTTACACTGATTTATTAAAACTCAATTTTCATATTAATTTAAATCGTTTTCATTATCTCTTAATTTTAAATTGAAATTTTTTATTATAGTTCAAATAATTTTTTTTTTTTTTTTGATGTTTTAATTTTAAGTTTTAATATTTGAAAATATATAAATATAAAATATAAAGTTTTTTATAAAAAATGATATATATATATATATTCGAATATCTTGAAAAGTTAAATACATATATAAGTATTTGTCTATTCTCTTTTTAAACAGTATTACTTTCTTACAGAAAAGTGAAAAATTGTTTTAAAATTGGTTGAAATATTAAAATTAATTTAATAAAATTTTATTAATTAAATTAATATATTAAAATATGTAATTAACATTTTAGTAAAAAGAATTTATTGTTTATTATAGTATTATATTATACATAAATATATTTTTAAAACAATATTTAAATCTTTACTTCTATGTTTTTTACTATCTCACCAGAGAGTTGTATGTAACCAAGATTACGCAAAAACGGTTTGAGCTAGAATGATGAAATTTGGTAGATGGACATTATTCAAAATTCATAGTTTTCTATCAACTTTTGAGAAATGTAGCTCAACCGGAAGAGGGTCATTACCTACAACGTTTTGATTTTTTTTCTTCTAAAGTGACCGTAAAAATAAAGAAATATGTTTGATAATTTTTCACATGATTAATAATTGTATAAAACTGCTATATATAGAATTTCAGCTGATTGAATATCTGAAAGTACCAGAATTAATTTTTTAACACTGCAAATCTCACGCGCCATCACGTGACGTGGTCCCATCAACAAAGAGCCAACCAAAGTGCTGGTTTAATAAATATTATTTATTAATTTTAATTTATAATTTAATTAATTTAATTTAATTTAAATTAATATATGTTATTTAATCCAATTCAAATTTGCGAGATAGTCGAGTGGAGACACTCCAGATTTTTTTATATACTTTTCATATAATTAATATATATGAGTAAATATATATACGAGAAATCCAAAGATTTAATTAATATCCTCTATACTCTTACATTATATGATGAATAATTTATGAAATGAAATTTAATTTAATTCCTGCTAAAAGTAAGTTTCTTTTTATTTTATAACATTTAATTTCTTTTCGAATATTATTTTTGAGAATGTCAATATTTAACTGAATTACGCTATTAATAATATATAGGTCTATGAAATTTAATGAATATATAATAAGAATAAAATCATAAAAAGGAATATTACAAAAATAAACGTTTTATAAATTAACTACTATAAATTTAATATGAATGTAAGAACGGGATTTATTTGTACTATATATTATAGAACAATTTTGGATATACCACTAAACAACCAAGGAAAGCTTTGATTAAAACAATAGGAAGAAACCCGTTACACTCCAACAAAGTAAGCAAAAGTGGTTTCATCAGCTAGCAAGATAATAATCACTGTCTTTTTGAAAGTACTTGAAATTATCTTTATCGACTATCTCCTAAAGGACAGGAGAGAACTAACTATGCAGCCTTATTGAACAAAATAAATTTAAAAAAGGATAAGGGTCCTCATAGTGTTGTTTCATCTCGACAATGTATCCGTTTTCTCATAGGCAACATTAAATGAATCACGAATCGGCATTTTTAATCGCCTTACAATCCAGATTTATCTCCCTCCGACTTTTCCAGTATCTGAACATAAGAAATTTCAAATTAAGAAATATTTATAGAAACAAACGATTATATTTATGCATTTTATTTGCCTACTAGCTTCGCGAAGCTAGACGGGGGGCTCAAAATATGAATTTAAATATAAATAATATTGCTTACTTTGTTTTAGGAAATATTAATCAATAGTCGAGCACGTTGCAAACGGTGTTTGCAATTTCAGTTTTAAACTTAATTTATCCTGTGGTTTGCAGCAATTAATTAAATAGTTCTTTGAACACAATATTTTTCGTATAATATATAATAATAATAATAATAATAATAATTATAGAAGATAGAAGAAGATAGATATCATTTGAGAAATACAAACATATTACAGATAATAGAAATTTATCTTAAATTTCTCCTATAATCTAAAATCAATTTTTCAAAAAATATATTGTATAAATATAATATAATTAAGTATATTTATATATATATATATATATATATATATATATATACTTAATTATATATATATATATATATATATATATATATATATATATAAATATATAATATGTATTTATTAAATAATAATTTAAAAAATAATCAAATAATTTAATACAATTAAATTCAATATAATATATTGTAATATATAATCATAAAAATGCATTTTTTTATATATAATGGTGCGGAAACCGGAAAAGTTATTATTTGAACACATTTTGCTAAATTGGACAATAAAGGTCATTTGGTCATGGAACATGTGGTCTGTACGTGTACAGAGACCCATCCATGTATCCAAGGTGGGGGAGGGAATGAAGAGTCCTCATTGTCGATGAGCAAGAATGTTCGAATCAGTCTTGATCAAGAATTGGAGAAGGAGACACGAAATCCTTGCAGGAGTGAACATCCCAGCCAACCCCTTTTTGAGGAATGCCGCTGCCCACGAGATGTTCCAGATAAATCCGCAGGACGACACTCAAGACTCAAGTCTCCAAAGAATTATCCTTTCTTTCCTTACACAATATAGATAAGTGGTCGAACCTTAATAATTAATAAAATTTGCAATTGCTAAATATAATTTAAATTTAATTTAATTTATATTTATATTTCTAACGGTACCATTCAATTTCTTCAATTTCATATTAATTTCATTGTTATCTATTGTATCATATTAATTTTTCTATTTTTATTAAATACATAATTTTTAGTTTAATTTTATATATGCATTTTTAATCTGAACCTATTCAATTTTATCATTTCCCTTATCAACCTTTGCAGATTCAATAACCATTTATTATTCTAAATTTAACCAGAGTGCTACCAAATTAATTTAAACTTATTTTCAACCCATTTTTTTTATAAACCACCATACCCAAGTCATCCAATATACGACAATATATATATATATATATATATTAAATTTAAAAGAAATATATATATATGTATATTCTATTATATATTATATATTATTATTTTTTTTAAACACATAAAAATCAAATTACCATTTATTTTAAAGAAGAATTTTGTTTTTTTGAAAGACCCACTGAAAGAAGAGTCGCCATTTGGTCGAATAAAACAGAATGTAACCGATTGAGCCCGAGCGTTACGGTTTACGGGGCCAACGAGTGAGTGAGTGACGTGGGATATTATATATATAATTATAAACGCCTTGAATATCGTTGGGAAGTAAAAGGAGATATCAAAAAAACTATATCGAAAATTAAAGTTATAAACATATAATACTCACTTTTCATGAAGACAGCTATACTAGATATATAATATAAATATATACTATATAATATAAATTTAATAAAGGCAATCTAATTTTTGATTAATATTAAATTAATTAAAATAATAACTTTTTTAATTACTTAATTTAAATTATATTTAATTATTAATAATTTAAATGAAAATGTATGTTAAATATTAATCATTGCGTTTAAGAATTGATAGATTTACTATCGAACATATATGGGCAGGTTCTCTGTATTTGATCAAATAAGTTTAGGCTGAACAGAGCGAGGCTTGACAAAAATTCTTATCAATGATTTTACCAATAAATCATTTTTGGCTTTTTGTGTGTGTGTGTGTGTGTGTGTGATTAAAGAAACCGATAGATATTTGCTATATACAAATATAGGTATTTATAAGATAAGAAAAGTATAATGAATGTTATTCATAATAATCAGCCAAGCAAATTTGTTATCAATCTCGTATAGACCCATAATATTCTTAAATAAGTTGACCTGTGGCCAGGTCCGAACCGACCGACGGTTTGAAGTAAATTAATTTCCAGCTACAGAAATCATTTCAAATAATTTAAATGTATCTATTAATGCAATAAAAAACAGATATGCATATAACAAATATTTTTAATTTTATCATATTTATAATATATAAGTAGTAGCTGGCTGTGACGTCATATAATTTAAAATTAAGAAAAAACTAATGAAGATGATCAACCAATACAAAATGCATGATTCGTGGAGATATGTAAAAATCTCAAAATGTGAAATTTGGTTTGAAAACAATACACCCCCTTACTATCGTCGGTTGGTAAAAATTGAATAATATTGGGTTTATTCACGGATGATATTATTATATATGTAAACAGAGACATTTTTATCTCCCGGAGAATTTTTGCGGGGACACTAGGACACAGAATACACAAAAGAATAAGCAAAATGATCGTATGGGATTTGTAAATAAGCTAAAGAATAAGAATAATAGTATAGATATGTTCGATTACAATATATTTATATACATTTGAAATAATTTCCATAATAAAAAAAAATAAAATATTTTTATATTTGGTAAGTTAAAAAGAAATAATAATTAAAAAGAGTTATAGTTTTACAATATATATGATTTTTTTGTGATGTTTACATTTTAATTTTAAATTGAGAAATTATAATAATAATTAATTCTACCTATATATAGTGAAATATTTAAAATATATCAAAGATTAAATTATGAAATTGTACCTATATTTCAAAATGAAAATAAAAAGTTTAAGAAAATAATCGCGATATTCAATTGTTTTTTTTTTAATTTAATTAATAATAAAAAAATTATTAATATTCAATTGTTTTTTTTTTTAATTTAATTAATAATTTTTTTATTATTAATTAAATTAAAAAAAAAACAATTGAATATTTAATAGGGCCTCCTCCTTTCCCCATAAATTAGCCCTTCCAAGCCTCGCCTTCCGAAATTTAGAAAAAGTAATAATAAAGAAAGTTTGCCTTAAAAAAAAAGATTAAAAAAAATAAGGCGTTTGGTCTGTAGCCTCTTTGAATCAGCTGAGAGTGCCTTTGATTTTTTGGATTTGGAAATGAAATCGCGACATTCGGGGCAACCTGAAATAAAACCTACCTAGTAAGGGAGTGCATAGCCTCCATCAAATTGGATGGAAGGCCCATGCTAATCGAAAAAGCCCTGCGCTCAAAAGGTAACCAACAATTTGTTCCTGTTCAGGCTAATCCCATTTCGGAACTATGCTGAATTACCTTCCCGAATGTCCGTTCATCCAATCCACCTCAAATACACTCTCAGTAATACAAAAAGGCACAATTCAGACCTGACATGCAATTCATGCAATCCATCCCTTAAATAATAGCATGGCATTTGTCTTATCCACCCACATTTTATCAATTTATTAATTCTAATCTAATCTATGAATTAGTATGATGAGAACATGCATAGATGTAGGAGGCAACCACCTGAAAATTCCTAACAACTATATATATGTATATATCAAAAAATACCCACCCTCCCAGTAAAACGCATCGAAACCTACTAATTCTAAAAATACCTTTGTCTCTTCTGCCTCCTTTATCAACGCTTCTTCTTGAAAGATATACTCTGAAATTCCCTAATCTCACTAAATTCTGTCATATTATTTAATATATTTCTCTATAATCTCCTAATGAATCTTATCAAAAGCAAAAAATCATTGTAATTTAATTCTACTTTCTATATTCTATTAAACTTTACTTTAAATATTATATTTACATTTTCTATTTTAAAGTGCGCCATGCTAAATAAATAACGATTATTACTTACATTTGGAGAGCTGTATTTAAATCATTTCATTGTCATGAAGGATAGAGAAGATAATCAAGAATTCAAATCAACATTCAGTAGCAGGAACGAAGATTGAAACATGAAATAGAAGAAGAAAAATAACTTATTAGTTTATAATCAATAAATTTAAATTGAATTAAAAATAAAATTATTAATAAGTACTGACCTCGGAGTTAATAAAGGGTTGATATTTCTCGCAGATTAAACTCGAAGAACAGCTCGTAGACTTGAAATGATGTCCATCACTCTTGCCTCGATAAAGAAAAAAATAATTAAGATTAGATATTTATATTATATACAGGAAATAAAAAAATAAGATATAAATAAATAAATAATATTAATAGGATTTATAATTAATTTATTCTAATAAAATATCTGCTTTTATAATCAGTTGTATTTTTTTAGTGAAGACTAAAAATACTTTGAAAGTGTTGTTAATCAATGTATCACATATTAATTTTTCGTTATTATAACTTTTAATGAAATAATAATATTTAGATATATTTCAAAGACACATAATAAAATTCTTGTTTAATAAATGAAAGTATTAAAAACTGACCTTTTCTATTATCTATAATTAAAAGAGAATGTTAAAATGATTTCTATTTAAATTTCAATTGATTTTTGATTTTGATAATCATGTAGAATTCTCAGAAAATAATTGATATTGAAAGAATAAATATTTATCAGAATTTATCATTTTTTTAGATAAATTAAATAGTAAATTACAAGATAAAAGAAAAAAATAAAATAAATTAGCCCTGCTGGGCGTCTCTAGAATAAATGTCACTTCAAATTGAAAATAAAAAAATTATATTTACTTAAATGAATAATAATATCCAAAAATATATTAAAAAAATCAACTCATATTGAATAGAAAATATTAAAAAATAGAATAATAATAATAAATAGAAATATATATACCAATATATATTTATATATATAGGGTACGATATATAATATATCCTATTATATTAAATTACATGAGAATAATGAAATAGAAATAAAATGTGTAAATAATTTTAAATTAAATTTTGGGTAATGTGCAGATATATCACGTTAAATATATATATATATATATATATATATTAATAAATAAAATATCATTCATAATATGAATAAGAAATAAAAAACAAATATCATATTTTTCTATTAAAATAATTATTAAAAACAAAATCAGTAAATCGTTTGAGACTTTATTACAATGATGGTAGAGGTGATGTTAATTGATCTCTTTATATTGGTGAATTATGATAATTTCAATAGAAAATACACTTACACTTTTGATATAGTAGAGAAAGAAAGAGCGTCATCGCCGCCCGCCAGGTTTGAGTTGGCATGCGCACACACACAACGAAATCGACTGACTGACTGAGTGAGCGTCCACTCGACTAGGAGCCCCTGGCATTTAGGCAACCAGCAATACAAGCCACCCAATTTAAACTTGAAATATTTAAATAGTATACTCTACTATTAATTATTAAACGTATTAATTCTGCATCTAATATTTCCATAAAAAATTTTAATAAGCATGCAAAAATTTTTAAATAAATTTATATATTTGAATTTTCTAATATAAAATAAGTTGACCTGTGGCCAGGTCCGAACTGACCGACGGTTTGAAGTAAATTAATTTCCAGCTACAGAAACAATTTCAAATAATTTTAATATATCTATTAATGCAATAAAAAACAGATATTGATAGAACATAAATATTTTTAATTTTATTTTATTTATAATATATTTATTAGCCAGGCTGTGACGTCATATAATTTTAAATTAAGAAAAAACTAATAAAGATGATTTTTCTCGAGGATAAAACCAATACAAAGAGCATGATTCGTGGAGATATGTAAAAAATCTCCTCATGTGAAATTTGGTGTGAAAATAACCCTTCCCTTCCTATCGTCGATCGCTAATACTACCACTTCCGGTTTCCGGATTTGCACCAAAAGTTGATCCATTCATCATAGTGATGTATTAAGTAAATATACCAAATTTCATCAAAATCTGTTGAGCCGTTCAGGCTGTACACGTGGACGGACGGACGGACGGACAGACATCATGCTAAAAATACTTTTTTCTGTTAAGAAAATGCTTGATTGGTGGAGATATGTAAAAAAAAATCTCCACATGTGAAATTTGGTGTGAAAACAATACCTCCCTTACTATCGTCGGTCGGTAAAAATGGTTTATGGTATAGTAATAAATATTCTTTATTTTTTCCGTATTTGTAAATGAAATAGCATAAGTTATAGTAACATGATGATTTGTTGATTGCCATATATATATTCATACAATTAATTTTTCTCCCTTAGAACTAGTTCATTATAATTAAATAGAAAAAACTAATTACATTTTTTCTTGGAAAATATTTTAATCTATAGCATATATATATAGAACGAATGAGAGTTGAACTAATAAATTGAAGTGGATGAAATCGGATTAATATTATTTTATGAGGAAAACATGTAACAAACATAAAATTCAATTTGCAAGAGTGATTTGTACTTGGCGTATTTCAAGAGGTCCGCTCTGGCTGCTTATCCGAGTGAGCCACTTGACATGAATGACGCGGAGGGTGGAGGATGAATTTTAGGGGTTGTTACTGGGGGGCGGGGAAAGTAAGTCAAACTAGAAAATAATTGCCTGGCAGCCAGGCAAGCAATCGCCCTTTGCATGCCCTTTGCACGCCCTTTGTCTATTTTGTTTTGGCTCCACCACGTTCACTCCTACCTGTTCATTTGGTTTGTTGCACAGGTGTCCAATTAAACCCGACAGGTGAGCCCCTCGGGAATGATTTAGTGCAATTAAGGACACACCCCACGCACGCCCATCGAATACACTTGCAATGCAATATTAATAAAATACAAATTAAGTTCAAATGAAATTCCCTCCTCCTCCCATTCTTTTTTGCAATCGGTCTGTGTATTATTGTCAAAACCCCTACCCTCCCTTCTCACACTTTGTTCCCCTATCAATTTGATTTAACTGTAAATGGAAACCATTTCATTTTTACTTTATAGTAATTACAATAGTAATTTCTAATTAATTTATTTCGATTAAAAATTGATCACATTGATCATTAAAAATTATTTTTATTATTATATGAATCACTAATTGGTTATTTTATTTATGTTTTAATAATATTAAAAATTTAGAGGATAGGAGGGGCTTCAAAAATTTTATATTAGAAAAAGTAAAATTTTTATATTATTTTTTTTAAAATTTGTCTATTTATTTTTTAAAATTAAGTCTCATAACCTCTCCCATTTAGCTCGATTATCCCCCAGAAGGAACTATTCTGCTTTATATTACTAGCCTATCTATATTTCACAACTTTACAGCTCCTACCCTTTCATAAGCTCATCTTTTCTCCCTTTCATTAAAAAATCAAGTCTTTTAACTTCAAGTCAATTCAAACATACCAAACATTATATATTCTTCCCGATTAATATTTCTTAATTTTCCTCGTCCCTATGGATTTTTTTTTTCAAATATTTTATATAAAATTGTGATTATTATAGAATCTCAATAAAAATAAGATCATCGAAATATTGCAACTTGGGAAAAAAAAATTATTAAAATGGAAATGATATATTTGAAAAAAATATTTATATTATATTATCCAAAAGTGGGTCTAATATACTATATATATTGGCTTGTCTTAAGAACTCTAGTTTCTAAATTATTGTACACGAATATTATCCTTTTTTTTATAAAAAAGTAAATGCATTGATAAATAGATATTTTTATAGAATATGAAATGTGACAACAATACTAAACATCTCACTTTTTATTAAACGTTAGTATTTTTTTTTATTTTTTGTTTTAGCATTTTCTCTTCTAAATTTATATACATAAAGAATAAACTAACTCGTTTTTTCCAATTTTTGTCGTTTGTTTGTGCTTTCATAAATTTAATTTGTATTCTAAAAAAAGTATATATGAAATATATATATATGTATGAGACATGAATATATTTTGATATGTGAGAAAGCAGCAGGGTCTCTCTTCCGCGAGGATGCATCTTAAACTTCCATCAAAAGTAATATTTAATTATATATAAAATGAATGTTCATATATATGAGAAGGTACAGTCAACAAAAACAAAACAAATATTATTTAATTTACTTTATTAAACTATAAAAAGAGTATATTAAAAAAAAAGATTTTTAATCCTATTATTTGTTGTTTTTTTTTAATTTTATAAGTCACATTGTCAAATATTTATATCGAAGAGAAAAATAGAATTTATTCTTTTTTACTTTTCGAGCGTAAATCATATAATAAAAAATAACGGTGAGCTTTTGATATTTCTATAAGTTTTAAACTCTCAAGAATTTATTTTTCATATTTTCACAATGATGTCTTTTATTGTGTATGTATGTATGTATGTATGTCTCGAAGAAACGTCGTTTATCATAATAAGAATGGTTAAATTGAAATAAAAACTTTAATTAGTTAATTAATATTTTTATTGACCAAAAAAAATATTAATTAAATAAGATTTAGGTTTTAAAATTTATTATTAAACTCTCTCTCTCTGAATATGAAGACATTCGGGATAAACCCAACTTATCCACTTTATCAAAAATCACTTATCTGTATCTATTAGTTACAAAGGTATATTAAATGTCAAGGAATTAACTATGGGGGAAATTTTTTTTTTTTTTTTTGTTAACTTGGTTTTTTCCCATGAGTATTCCTATAATATAATTTAGAAAAGATAAAAGTCTTAGTCAAATTTAATGAAAGATTTCTATATATTTTAAAAATATTACCTAAACTGAAAAATCTTAAGAAAAAAAAATGTTATATAACATTATAGCTAATTAAAATATAAAAGTTATTTATTAATTGCCAATTAATAAAATTAGTTATAATTGATATTTCAACCTCTTCTCACAGAAATACTTAATTACAAAAGGATCAGTATTATTATTATTTCTATTTATTTAATTTGTGTTTTCAATTCATTCTTATTAATACTTTTAATTGTACCGAATTTTTTTATCTCTTCTCTTATATTACTTATATGACTTCACTGATTGATTAATTTACTTGTCCATAATATCAATTTTTTTACTATGTCCCTATTATTTAAATTATATCAAAGATTAGATATATAAATTCGTTTTTCTCCCTCACCTCTTGATAGTATTGTGATCGTCAGCAGTGTCAATGCTCTATAATTAATTCGTTTCGCTTGAAATGGCCCAACAAGCGACATTAGCCTCTCTCTGCTCATCGAGATTTTCAACGAGTTACATACAACAATATATATATATATATATATATATATAATATTTCATATGCCATTTTCTCACACATTTTCATCCCTTGATTCTTTCGGTGGTGGGTTTTCATTTTCAATATTCATTCTTGTTCGTCGGTTGGGATTAGCAATCGTCTCTTTTCTATTGAGTGGGTGGCTGTTTTTCAGAAGCTTCATTCCCTTTCTACAATTTTTTTTCCTACAGAAAAAGGATGAGTGTATGAGAGGGATGATGCTTTGCAATACAGATGTGACTGCTTGCCTCAAGGACTGATGGCTGGAGGGAAGTGAGGATGACGGACGAAATTTGATTCGTTCAGCAGATTTTACAAAGACTAAATATATATATATATATTTAAAGAGAAAAAATTATCCAATAACAAAAATTAAAAAAAATAAAAAAATATTGTTTTTTTTTATTAAAACTAAGTTTAACTATATCCAAATATTATTATTATTATTTGAAGATGGAGGTAAATATGATATTTTTATAAAGCGTTAACATTTTTTGATAAATGCTATTTGTATTTATTTTCTCTTTATTTATGAAATTTAATAAAATACAATGATTTATTACTATCTCGCCAGAGATAGTATTGCGATCACGAAAATTTTCGATGTTGAGATTTTGATGTTTTTATACGTTTTGAAGGTTCCTGAATCATTTTCACTAAGGTTAAGAAAAATGTGTGTGTGTGTGTGTGTGTATGTATGTGTGTGTGTGTGTGTGTGTGTGTGTGTGTGTGTGTGTGTGTGTGTGTGTGTGTGTGTGTGTGTGTGTGTATGTAGACAAGATTACGCAAAAACGGTTTGAGCTAGAATGATGAAATTTGGTACATGAGCATTATTCAAAATTCGTAGTTTTCTATCAACTTTTGAGAAATGTAGCTCAACCGGAAGAGGGTCATTACCTACAACGTTTTGATTTTTTTTCCTCTAAAGTGACCGTAAAAATAAAGATATATGTTTGATAATTTTTCACATGATTAAAGATTGTATAAAACTGCTATATATAGAATTTCAGCTTGATTGATTCGCTGAAATTACCAGAATTAATTTTTTAACACTGCAATTCTCACGCGCCAACATGTGACGTGGTGCCATCAACAAAAATTTTGGAAGGGTTACCAATATTATTTGAGGAAAATAAAGTATTTCTTGCGAAAGAGTACTATTAAGACAAAAAAGTATATTATTTAGATTTATTTTTTTTATTCCTTCATTGCATATTCTAAATAAAACAATAAAATATAATTTTCAAGTGAAAATAAATTATTTTTTGGCTTTTTTTTTACAAAATTATAATTTTCAAATTTAAAGTAGGTTATAAAAATAAATTAAAAATATATATAATACTTTTATTTATTTATATTTTATTAAATTATAAAAATACACAAGAATCATACCCTTGATATGTAATATAAAATTATTAAAAAAATATTTTGTTTTATTTAAAATCTTACTATACTAAATAATTATATACCTATATAGATAGATATAAAATTATAATTATTTTATTTTTTTGTTTTTTAGTAGCTAATTCATATAATTTCAATTTCTCTCTAAATTTTACATTCATCTTTCACTCTCTTTAGCTCTTATTCATTCATTAATTCTCTTTTTTTTCTAAATTTATTATACAACTGTTTCACCCTCGGATTTCTATTCAGGGATTAATTAGCCGGCTCTTTTGAAAACGAGTGGAGAGAACAGATAGACAGTCGGTACAAAAGCAAAAGGGTGTTTTAGAATAAGAGCTTGAGGGATGGACGAGAGGGATGGAGTCGGTCTTTAAGAATTAAAAGCGATTAAAAGATTTAGGTTTACAAATTTAATAGGAAAGAATTGCATTTTCACGATAATACTTTTAGCTTTGGGTATCAACATTGATATTGTATATATTATAATCTAATATGGAAAGTTTATAGAAAGTTCTCTCTCTTTCTCTCTGTCAGGGTCCCTTAGAACAGAAAGGACAATAAGATTGAACAAGGATTTTTTTTTAATCAGATCGATGGAGCTATTATTATTTTTTGAAAATGTAATTATATTTATCTTAATTCGATTATACTAATAATTCTATTAAAAATTACTTGATTGTTTTTTTTTATTTAATCTGAACAAAACATAATATTCTTGATCCCACTTTGATACTAGTATTATTTTATTTCTATAACATCTATATCCAAACTCAAAGATTATTCAAAACAATATTTAAAATCTATTTTTTTTTTTTTATTAATTTATTATTTTATTTTTCTAATAAATAAATTAATATAGTAAATACAGGGTGGGGCAGAAAAACCTTTCCGATTTCAAAACGTTATAAAATTAAAACCACTCAGCTTGTCAAAAAATTTATTTTATTAACATATCGCAAATTTTATGCCATTTTTAAATTTAAGTTTTGGAAAGCACTTCACTCAAATGTCGTCCTTGGGAGCGGATACACTGATTTAGGCGCTTTCTTCAACAAAGTAAGGCCCCCAGACGCCTAAGCGGGAAAGAGCACATCACAGAGTCACTTTTGGGTTATGGATGGGTTCCTGATGGATTTGCCGAGGATTTTCGTCACTCCAATATTGAAAATTCTGTCTTTTTACGGCGCCACAAAGGTGAAAATGGGCTTCGTCCGTGAAGAGCATAACATCGTCGTTTCGATAAACCGCTCAATAACAAAACCACGATGTTCACCAGACCAAGGCATGTTGACTACTGACAAATGGCATAAAACCGGCTTTCTAACGGTTTTTACTCCACTACTCTACCTGCTCCCTCTTCTAAGAAAAAGGGATTTGAAATCGGATAGGTTTTTCTGCCCCACCCTGTATAACAAAAAACAAACAGTTTTATCAAGAACTAGTATAGAAAATGAGAATTAGTTCATCAACATTTGAAAAAAATTTGAATGCCTTTAATGTTTTTATTTCTTATTTATATTTCTTATTTAAACTTTTATGATAAATATCTGATAAGGGTTCATATTTTTAACAGATTCTTAATACAAAAAGTATCTTATTAAAAATCAAGCAGAATATTTTAGGTTATGTAGATGAAATTGAATATTTGAAATATTTCTTCCTTTTTCTCTTTTATAGATATAAATTTTATTATATATATATATATATATATATATATAGTTTGAATGAGAGAGAGAAAGAGCGCGCGATCCATTATATGGACTAGTGTGAGGTTTGAAAAAAGGGCTGTTTTCGATGGGAATCAGCACAAGGGGTGAGGAAGTTGGTTGGCTTGGCGAGGATGGGGTGTCGTGCATTCTTGCGGAAACGATCATCAACATGAACGACGACGACGACGACGACGACGAGGGAGAAGGGAGGGACCGAGTGAATGAACAAATGAAGGGGTTGGGGGAATTGGGAGGGGGATGCTGGATGACTCGTGGTGTGCATGTGTTAGACATGCACATTCACTCCTCATACCCATCACGTTCCCGAAATCGTTCAAATAAATAAATCTACAGAATATGCAGTTCAACAACAGTCCAACGCCACAACCCCAACAAACATCTACCTCTTATGTTTTTTTTTTCTTTCATTTTTATTCCCTTTTTTAATTAATTTGAATTTTTTTTTATTTTATTATTTATATTATATATCTAATAAAATAATATTCGACTCGATAGAAATTTATTGTAGTATTAAACATCATAATACACATGATTATTATTTGTTTCAAGAGTGAAATGTACACTTATATATACTAATAATTATGAGAAATTATTTTTGGGTTATTTTCACGTTTAATTGTGAGATTAGGGTCTCGTCGCCCATTTTAGTTCCAACTTCAAGAGAGTTTATTTAGAAGGGAATTTTCTGAGTGACCAAGAGTCGAAGTTGGGATTTTGGGATGAATTGGTGGGAGATTTTGGACTTACTGTATTCCGAAGCTTCGAAGAATCCTTGACACTAACACTATCACTGACACACACCTGCTCTGAAAACAGCCCGATTTATTTTATTTATTAATTACCTTTGATTTATATTCGAATTTGATTATGATTTATAAACTCAAAAGAAAAAAAAGAAATAAATTGACACGATTATGTATATAGTAATTAAATAATTGAAAATTTTAAGAAGTAGAGTTTATTTATTTTCTTTATATATTATTATTAAATGTCTGTAAAATTTTAAGAATTAAAATAATTATTTCTTTTACTGTCCATCTGAAAACTATTATCAATCCGTGATGATTTGAATTGAAAAAGTAAACCAATATTAAAATAAATAAATTATTAGTAAAACTGAAGAGATATCTAATGAAATTCTGTTTTATAAAAAAATATTTCTATTTACTTTGGAAATATCGGCAAGGATACACTTGACCAGTGTTCCCATCCTTTTTTATGCCATGCCCCGCCATAGCTTTTAAAAATTTAAAATGTTCCCCTGTTACATATGCATAATTTTTAATATTAAAATTTTTTTAATTGTTTATTAAGTAGTCTAAATGATGGACTTCTGACCTCTCATCAATTTTTCTCATTGTCCCCTTGGACATTCAAATTGCCTCCTGTGGGGCATACGCTATAGACTAGAGTGATAATACGAGGTCTGTTCAAAAGATAAGGTGAATCTTGAATTATTTCGAAAAGTATTTATTTATTCATCAATATTCATTTTGTCCCCTTCAAAGTAATTCCCCTCAGATATAATGCAATTATGCCAGCGTTTCTTCCAATCGTCGAAGCCCTGCTGAAATGTTCTTTTCAGTTTGGCCATCAGCAGGTTCTTCGATTCCTACTTTATCTCATCAATTGTGACAAAACGCTTTTTTTTCATTGGTTTCTTCAGTTTTTGGAATAGGAAAAAGTCGCTATGGTAATACGGTTTTGGTTTTGGCCAAAAAATCACGAACAAGCAATGATGTGTGAGCTCATGCATTAATGCAGAATCTATGATTTGATTTTCCACAATTCCCTTCACGCAAACGTTGCATAACTTCCTTGTAGTATTCCTTAGTTTTTTTTAAGTAAAAAATCGAAAAACACACAAAACGTGACCAACTTTTTGAGTTGTCAAAAATAAACTACTAATCCCAAAATGGCTGATAATGTCAACATATGTGTACCAACATAACAAAAAAAAAGATTCGATAATCGAAGGTACACAGCCCAAGAAAATTCAAAATTCACCTTTTCTTTTGAACATACCTCGTATATAAAGATAAGGAGAGATAAGGACGAGTTAAAAGAGGGTTAATAACCAATAATAGAGATTAATCAATAATAGAGATGGATGGATATGCTAATTTTAACTTGTATCACCTTTCTATTCTAGACTAAAGATAACGAAACGGCTCTGCACTGGGCAGCACAATACGGTCACACAGCAGTCGTGAGTCAATTACTTGAGCATGGTTGTGACCCAACGATACGAAACGCACGTGAGGAGACAGCTCTTGACCTGGCTGCTCAGTATGGCCGATTGGAAGCTGTCGATCTTTTAGTGAGGACACACCCGGAATTGATAGAACCATATTCTAGAGGAGCAGGACCACCGGGCTTAGCTTACCCTCATACTCCTCTTCATCTCGCTTCTCGCAACGGGCACAGGTAACAACATTTTTACATTTATAATTATAATTAAAATTTAAAAAATCTTAATATCTGCAAATAATTCAAAAAATAAAGTAAAAAAAAATTTAATTATAATAAATATTCTTACCCCTACCTCAAAAAATAAGTTCAAAATATTGAAAGCATTGGTTAGAATGTAATAAATAATAATTGTGCAATATTCATTATTTAAAATTATATATAGTACGAACTGCATAGTCGGAGAAACTTGATAGGTATATAAAGAATATTGTAGAAACATAGGAAAGGCTGAAAAGCATTAAACCTCCTGCCATTTGAGGAGTCAAATATATGAATATAATATATTATCTAATACATATCTAAATATATACCATTTATTTATCAAATCCAAATAGTAAGAATATAATTTGTATTTTTTATTATATTAGAAAATAAAAATTACAAAACTAATTATTTTATTTACAAATGTATTATTTTAAAAAAATTCTCAATAAATTGAAATGCTAAAATAATAAATATTTTTATAATATTCCATAATGAATGAAAAAAAAAATAATATTTGCTTTCTTTTCCTAAAACTCAAAGGATTAAATCCTTCAAAATTCATTGAATCATCTATTCATTCACAAATTACTCATTTTTATATATTATATTTTTCCCTATAATAAAGTTATTGTTTTTTATTGGAACGATTCATGCAATAAGTGAAACGATTTGAAAGAAAATGACATTTCAATCCAATTATTCGCTTCGTTTCACTTCGATATTCTCTCAAACTAACATTTTTAACTTACATGAACGATTTTTTTTGTAATTAGTTTTCATTTTTATTTGGTACCTACTTGCAAAATATCCAATTTATAAAATATTAGATTCTATGTTTAATACCTTTTGCTTTTAAAATAAATTTTTTTAATATTTATGTTATTAACTTTTTACATCTCGCCGTCGATGTTGAGATTTTGATGTTTTTATACGTTTTGAAGGTTCCTGAATCATTTTCACTAAGGTTGAGAAAAATGTCTCTCTCTCTCTCTCTCTCTCGGTGTGTCACGCAAAAACGGTTTGAGCTAGAATGATGAAATTTGGTACATGGGCATTATTCAAAATTTATAGTTTTCTATCAACTTTGGAGAAATGTAGCTCAACCGGAAGAGGGTCATTACCTACAACGTTTTGATTTTTTTTCTTCTAAAGTGACCGTAAAAATAAAGATATATGTTTGATAATTTTTTCACATGATTAATAATTGTATAAAACTGCTATATATAGAATTTCAGCTTGATTGAATCGTTGAAAGTACCAGAATTAATTTTTTAACACTGCAAATCTCACGCGCCAATACGTGACGTGATGCCATCAACAAAGAGCCAGACATGCGCTGGTTCAATAAATATTATTTATTAATTTTAATTTATAATTTAATTAATTTAATTTAGTTTAAATTATAATATGTTATTTAATCCAATTCAAATTTGCGAGATAGTCGAGTGGAGACACTCCAGATTTTTACCGACTGACGATAGTAAGGGAGGGTTATTGTTTATATAACTTATCAAATTAAACAAACTTATAATTTGAATAATTTTGTTCATATTCAATAAAAAATATTTTAATTCCTATAACTATTTATTAGCTGAGAAAAAAATTTATATAAAAATTTAATATTATATCTCTTCCTAATTATTAAATTTATTAATTTCACTATTCTCTCTACATTATTTATTTGTATACATCTTCCACTAAAATGATTCATAATGTAACATATATATATACAAATATATCATATATGTAGTTAGATCGATGGATATATGGATATATAAACTTGAATATATATATATATATATATATATATATAATTTTATATTAATTATATATATTAGATAATAATTTGTAGGGTGGGAATTGAGGATCATACTCAAACCTTTGCATTGATACATTGACCAGTGAAGCGTTAATATTTCCTCTCTCATTCATTTTAGTGGGTGTAAGGGACTGGCAAGGGAGGGTGGGTAGATTTTCCCTCTCATGGAGGGATGTTCGCGCTGGATTTCAACTCACCCAACCACCTACCAACACACACTCAAACATGTTATATATATATATATATATTCGAAATGGGATTTTGTATCCATGCTCATACCTCCAACACATACGGATAGAGAGAACCTCGCAGAATCGGATGAGAGAGAAATGGAGAGAGGAGTTGACTGAATGACTGACCGGATAGCAAATGCATTTCGGACGTTCAAATCCTCTCAAATCTCACTCACTTTCTCTATTTAGTGGGATAGGGATTTTATTACGTCACAAACACGAATCCACTATATATATATAATAGAGAAAGAGATTTTGGAATTATTTGTTTTTTAGATTTTCGTCCTGAGACTAATATTCGTTAGACTACGACTATTCCTCTTTAATTGATTTTTCTCTTAATTAAATGGCATTATATTCTTGTTGCCAAAAATATAGTTTTTATAATTTGCAGCCCCTTATATTATTAAAAATTATTTTACCTTTAGAACGACATCATTGAAAAAATTGCATATATAATATAAATATATTTATATAATAAATTAAATATACATGTATAGATATTGTATTCATTATTATTTATTAAATTATTATGAAATTTAATTGTTATTAATTTATTTATTAATTTTATTTTTATCTATTTATTTAATTAAAGAGATTATATACAACCCAGTATATCTCTATCCTCTCCCTATTTGGGGTAGAGGATTTACAAAAAAATAAAAAAAATAAAAAACAAAGAAAAATTTAATATAACAGAAATTAAATTATTTTTAAAAATCCGTTTATCTAAAAATAGAAACAGAAAGAATACAAAAAATAAAACAAAAAACAAAAACAAATTCCCATTTATTTAAATATGTAAGATCTCAGCTGGAGTATTTTATTTATCTATTTATCCATTTAAGAAATCATATACAGATCCAGGTATATCTTTATCCTCCCCTTATTTGGGCTAGAGGATTTACAAAAAAAAAAAACAATTACAACAGAAAAACAAAAGAAACCAAAAAAAAAAAAATAATCCAGCGTAACAGAAATCCAACCAAAGAATCTTCAAAAACTCATACATCCAAAAAGGGTAACAGAAAAAACACACAAAAAAAATAATAATAATATTAGAATATTCAAATCAAATAATTCATTCAGCATAAATGATCTCATTCTTAACATTCCATTTAAGTAATTAAAGGTTGTATATAATCTCTTTAATTAAATAAAATAAATAAATAAATTTTATTTTTATCAAATGCAATGTTATTTCTATATATTGTATATTTATTTATTTTTAATCTTTATTAAATATTTAATATAAATGGTGGGAAAACATGTATGTCCATCGAATAATCTAAAACATTGACTTTCATATCGATATATGCATAGCTTAATAGTCTATAAATTTATGTAAAAAAAAGTGTAAAAATAAAATATATGCACGCGCTTGATAAAAATTATAAAGTAATGTTATGAGATCAAATTTATAAATTAAAATTTAAAAAAAAAATATACAAAATTAATTAAAATTAAATTAAAAAATTGCTGGTTTCCATGTGAAATTGTTTTAATTTCTTTTTGGTGAATTCGACAATTTAAAAACTTGGTGATTTTTTGTTCAAATTTATTAGTTAACATTAAAATTGGATGGAGACAACTTTAATATTTATTTTATTTTAATTTCTTTTTCATTTTAAATAAGTTGTGTATTTCATATTAATTTCTTCTTTAGTTTTATTCTAAAAAAACTTAATTAACTTAAATTTTAATTATTTAATAATTATATCTTAAATTTCTTATATTCATACTATTAATTTCACTCTAATATAATATTAATTATTTCTTCCTTTAAAAAAGCAAAATAATACATTAAAAAATCCCATTTGAAAACAAAGCCATTTTCTCGTTTTTTTTTACGGATAAGACTTTAAATGTAAAAAGAGATCTGATTTATATTTGTTTTAAGCTGATTGGTTTTAATCTCCATCCAACGTTCCTCTCTGTTTTAAAAACGAGAATCTTTACCTAAATATATATAGAATAGGGGGATAAAATGAATGAGCGAGCATTTTTATTTTATTTATTTATTTATTCTTTTATTTTCCTTATCCTCCTGAAATGTTTGCAATGCTCTATGATTGGAGAGAATAAGTTATTATTTAAAAAGTATGAATTAAACTTATTAAATGAATTAAAAGTATTTTATTTTATTTTCTTCATATAAGTATATAGGATATTAAGTGGTCTTTAGTGTGAACAATTCTCTCACTTCTGAGTCTAATCTTTAATGAAAAATCAAAAATTTCAAATGCATACTGTAAGCTACTACAGAATAAGATTAATAAGAACTAAACGAACGAACCTTTATAGAAAAAATAAACGTTATTCCACTATTAACATTCCTAGAGAATCGAATTCAAATCTTAAAACTTTTATGTTCATGATCATATAATAGAATTTTATTAAATTTTCTTTTTATTTTGAATTCTCTCTCCCTCTTTTTAAATTGCATTTTCCCATTGGAAATTGTTGATTCTCTGTCTATCTATGATAATGAATGGGTTGGATGATGCAAAAGGCCATAGTGAGGGTGAGGTGAGTCCCTTCTGGTCCAATAAACATGCTCTGTGCATGTGATAGGATTTACAGAGAGAGAGAGGGCCTGAAGCCAGCCAGCCAGTGCGTCCAGCTCCCGATTAATTGATTATTATAATGCCTTACGCATCTGTGATTTTCTCCCCATCCTTCTTCCGACTACATCATCCTCCTATCCCATCATCCCAACTAGATCTCCACCCTCTGCTTGAAAATTCGCCTCAAGGGTCCGACTCATTTCCTCTCCCATTTCTATTCAATAACAGGTGTAGTTATGTATATATGTTTTTTTCTTTTTTATTTTTACAGAGCGGTTGTAGAAGTATTGCTCCGAGCTGGCGTTTATGTCAACATCTTGACTGGAGCTGGTACTGCCCTACATGAAGCTGCACTCTGTGGAAAATTGGATGTGGTCCGGGCACTTCTTGATGCTGGCGTTGATCTTGGAGTGCGCGATGCCAGACGACAAACTGTACTCGATTTACTTGGCCAATTCCCCGAGCATGTTGTTCGCGACATTAAATACGTGATTCAAAGTAATGTTCTATCTATTTTATAAATGATATTTCATAAAAAAATCAAAATTTTGATTTTTTTACTTTGTACTTTGTAGGGCATCGAAATGGTGAAATTCAAGCAGAAGAAGATGTTGAATTACCTCCAATCCCAGTACCTGATACCAGTGTCGGATCACCATATGAAAATGTTCGAACGAGGAGTTCAACTGTCGGAGACATTTCGTCATCCCCTGCGAGTGGTGGTGGACCTATACGTGGAGAGAATGTACCATCATGGGGTGGTCCACCCGGGAGTGCTGAACACCACAAACGACGAACTTCAGCCACATCTGCTGGCTCATTGTGAGTGAACCTTCAATAACTTCTTCACTCAAATATATATTCATTCGATGATTGATTCCCACACTTCATCCATTAGCATATAATAATATTAACTTATTTATTAGGAAATAATAGATATTAATCTTATTAGATATTCAGAATATAAGAATTTTTTTTTTATTTAACTTCCAATGAAATACATTAATTCAACATCTGCTTTATTTGAGGCAATAGAAGAACATTTACAGGTATTATGTACAAAATATATACAATAAGAAATAGAGGGGTATTATGAGGGGAGAATAAAGAAAGAAAGATATTAATGGGAGGGGGATAGGACTAGACAGGATTAAGATAGGAAAATAGGTGTTGAGGCTATTATGAGGGACAAGTAGAGAAGATGGAGCGATTGACTTGATTCAAACCGTCGGCCCATTAGTCGAAAGAAAAATGAGTCTGTCATATATCAAGTCGTTAGGTCTAAGTCTTTTTAGTCTTCTGGTTAGTCCTTATGTGTCAGTAAGTTGTTTCGCTTTGTCGTTAACATGGTTTTGTTGTCTGTTGAGGTAGCGTATGCCGTTTAACTGCACCTCCTCCGCCACAGTTCTAACATTGGAATCTCCATGGATTATCCTATTAGATATGTACCATTGCCCTCAGTGACTTGTTTTGGATTTTCTGAATTATGGACATTAGTATTGCTCGTTGTTCCCCATAATTGAATACCATATGTCCATATTGGTTTGATCAGCACATTGTATACCAATAATTTGTGTAGTTTTAATTGTAATTGTTTTTTTTTGTCCGTATGTGCATTTCCCAAGTCAGTTTTTTGCCTAAGTGCATACCTACGTATTTCACTGTCTTTTTAATTGGGATTTTTTTTGTCGAGTTCAACATCCGGGGAGGTCGCTCTATTTAGTGTAAATGTCACGTGTGCTGATTTTTCTTCATTAGCTACGATTCTCCATTTGTGAAAATTTTTAATTTAGATTTAATTTAATTAAATTTAGCTTTTGTTGGAGAATCGCAGACGCAGTTTTTCGGTCTGTGTGTGAAGCAAGTACAGCAGAGAATATAAGAAAATAGACAATATTTCTGTTTAAAAATTTATATATTTAGAAATAAAATTAAATTAAATTTTAAAATTAAATACAATTTCAAGTTACATACAAATATACCTCGTAAAATATTTGCATATATCTTATAATATATATTATTATTATTAATATAGGAAGAGATTCCGTCGTTAAAACGTGGTGGGGGTGAATTAGTGAGTTAATTATAAGTAATAAGGTCTTTTGGGGCCGGATTTTATTGCATTTGCCATTACCGTCTTATAGAAGTTTTGGCCAAAATTAACTGCCCTCCTCAAAAATAATAATATGTTATTTTTTTATTATTATCAAAACTTATTTTGGGGAAAATAATACATTACATTAATTTTATATAATTTATTATAAATTTAAATTATTTTTTTATATTAAATCATGCCACACTACTATTATGCAGAACACTTTAAGAATTTTTTATATTTAAAATATTTATCCTTATATGGTTTATAATAAATTCATTAAAATTCATATTTTATAATCACCAGGTTTTCTATAAATTAGATTTTTAATTTTTCGTCATCTGGGCCATAACAACTCTTACATGTAGGATAATTAATATATACCATATATATATATTCATAATTGAAAGCAAAATCTGGAATTAGACTTTAAATTAAGCAATTAAAGAAAATGAATAGATTTATAGAATAGAATTATAACTTTAATGTTTTAAAAATATAATATTAAGCGAAAATATTTCTAAAATAGTTCACATCATAATTTATATTTTGTTCTTTTTAAAAAATAAAAAAAAAAACAATTTTTTTAACTTTTCAGATTACAGATTTTTTTTGTTTCCATTTTGATATAAAAATTTGAAATTCTTCTATTATAATTAATGTTTTGTGTTTATAGGACATCGGAAAATGGCATTGGTATAAGTCGACGTGTATGTGATGCTGATCAGATGTCGATCTCCTCGACAGCTTCGAGTAATGCTGGCATCTATTTACCAATGTCAGCACCCACCGCCTCAACAGCAGCTGAAAGCCCCGGCAACAAAGTTTCGGTTAGTCATGCCCCTTTACTCTCATTTCCATTTTCCTTCATATCTGTATAATATTTTTTTTTTACATTTTTTTTAATATTCTTTCAGAATTCATATCATTAATTTCTCTTCTCTTTATTTCTAATTTTAATTTATTACTCTTAATTATGTATATTTAGAATATCATTAATTAAAATTATGTTTATAAATTTGAAGATACTGTTTTTTTTATTTTAGATTTGACTGTAATTTTCTTAAATAAACGCCTTTGGTTTTAAAAACGTTCAGCGTCCCTTTTATATGTCTATGGGATTTTATTGATTCTTATAGCTAGAGAAGAGAGTGAGAGGGTTTTAGAAGATTCACGAGTGGATTGAATTTGATATGATAGGAAGTTGTTGAATTCGCTATTTTATTGAACGAGTGACTATTTTTTTTTTTAAAAATTTTATGAAGGATATAATCTGGGAGGAATTGATAGTCTCTAGAAGTTCAAACACATAAAATAAATAAACAAAATTCTCTATTCTTGTTTCTATAACCAAATATATGGAGTCGGCCCGTTTTAGTCAGTTAAACTTTTTACAATAAGAATATAAAATTTCATAAGAAAAAATATTAATATTTTTTATAAAATGTGTATTGAAAAGTAATGGAAAATCAAGAAAATTTGTTTACCTCTAAACAATTATTTTATTTTCTTTATTGAATTAATTATATTTTAATAATTTATTTCTACAACTACAATAAATTTATAATTATATTATTTAGGCATTCAATTAAAAATTTCAGAAACAAAAAATAAATTCCTTTTTAAATCTTGAAATAATTTAGAATTTGAATTTTGTTTCAACACTTAAAAAATATATCGTTTTTAAATAGCCAATCAAAATTAGTCTAAAATTTAATAAATAATGTTTATAATAATATTATTTATATTATGACATACTATCATTATTGTTTATTTAAGTATATTTATCGATAAAACTTTAAATTTTGAAAAATTATCTACAATGTTAATAATAAAATATCTACCCCTCTTTGTGAATTTACTAACATAAATTATATTAATAACATTATTTGAAATGATATAGTAAAAATAATTTTAAATACTTATAGCAAGTATAGGATATTTTTAATTTATTATTTTAACAAGACATTTTTACCGACCGACGATAGTAAGGGAGGTATTGTTTTCACACCAAATTTCACATGTGGAGATTTTTACATATCTCCACGAATCATGCATTTTCTAAACAGAAAAAAGTATTTTTAGCATGATGTCTGTCCGTCTGTCCGTCTGTCCGTCCGTATAGATGTGTACAGCCTGAACGGCTCAACCGATTTTGATGAAATTTGGTATATTTACTTAATGCATCAATGGGATGAATTGATCAACTTTTGGTGCAATTCCGGAAACCGGAAGTGGTAGTATTAGCGATCGACGATAGGAAGGAAAGGGTTATTTTCACACCAAAGGAGATTTTTTTATATATCACCACGAATCATGCATTTTGTATTGGTTTTATCCTCGAAAAAAATCATATTTATTAGTTTTTTCTTGATTTAAAATTATATGACGTCATCCAGCCATGCATGACGTCACAGCCTGGTCTTACATATATATTATAAATAAAATAAAATTAAAAATATTTATGTTATACCCATATCTGTTTTTTATTGAATTAATAGATATATTAAAATTATTTGAAATTGTTTCTGTAGCTGGAAATTAATTTATTTCAAACCGTCGGTCGGTTCGGACCTGGCCACAGGTCAACTTATTAGAAAATATCATAGTTTCTCCAACTTGATTCACAATTAAATTTGACTTTAAAATTCAATCAATCTGAAATTATTTTTTTTAATTCATTTTAATCCGTCTTTAAAATATAGGTATATAATATTTTTCAACTCTTATTACTCTTTCATTAAAACTTTTCCATTTAATAAATACATTTCTACATTAGAATCAATTAAAGATTAAATTTTTATATATATTTTTTAATTTAATTAATGTTACATACAAAATCTAGAAGTTTGATATGCTTTTCATGCTTCAGGAGTTTCATACATTATTATATATGATAATTATTATATTGTAAACATTTATTTCAAAATATCACATCATAATGATAAGTTAAATGACGGAATTTTGAGATTATATATAGTTTTAAATAAATTAACATTAATAAAATTTAAAATTTTTGAGATAATAAACAAAGTGAACAAGATTAACCTTTTTTTTTATTTTCAAGTTTAAAAAAAATAAATTTAACAGTTGAAATGTTGTAAATTATCAGTGTAGAAAATTAAATCAACTAAAAACAATTTAAAAAAAATATATTCGATATGTTAAAAAGCGAAATACATTATAAATTATATTTTAAATTATAGAAAGAGTTTTTTTTTATGTGAGAAAGATTTTATTTAATTAAATCAATTAGAAAACGATGGGATAGATAGATCAAGAATGTGACGAGCTGTCATGGTAAATTTAAGAGAATTGGGAGGATATATAAATTAGATGGACAGGGGATGTATCTCAGGACAGCACAGTAATAACTTTCTAGTTCAGTATTGTTACAGAGATATATATCTACATAGATAGATTTAAATTAAATTTAATGATTATTGATATTATTGATCATACACATTGGAGGCCTATACGATTATCTATTAGGCTACTTATTTAATTATTATTATTTATTTAATTATTAATTCTAGTAATAGTCAACCAGGATCACTTTACAGTCTTTAGCTTAGCCTGTGATATAATTCTGTAATAAATTATTTATTTATTTTCTTATTAGAAAAAAAAATCCGAATAAAAATAGTGGTAGCCTGACCGAGAATTTAAAACAATTAAATCCGGGTCAGGATTTGCCACTGCGAAGATAACTTAATTATTTCTAAGGTTTCATGTTTGGGACAATAATTAATGATTGAGAAATGATGAGGGATAATTGAGTGATATTTATTTTATGGCTTATAGGTAGCCGAATAGAATTTCCACATAATAATAATAGATTTAATTTACATGCATCGTATTTTAATAATAATAAGATGTAATTATTAATAAACTGAAAAATTTTCTTATCATATTTAAAAGTAAAGTAGGATCGAAGTGATTTTAGGTCATTAATTCCACGTTGTCAATGATCGTTCTTGTTCTTTTTAGATTCTGTATATTATATAATAAAATATTATAATAATAATGTATATATTAATTAAATGTTATAAAGTAACTTAATTGGCTCTAAAACCACCAGTAAAAGTAAAATAATAATATTAAAGCAACAACTAAAATTACGTTGGCTATTAATACAACTCCAACCCAATACCTTTTATAAGAATTTATTATAGGAATAATAATAATTAAATTTTTTATTTTTATTTTAACATGTAAATATTAGTTAAATTAGTAAATTTGCTATAAAAAAATATCATTAAAAGTATACCGATTTTTTAAATCAATAGATTGAAGGACAGACAGATTTACCATTTAAATTGGAACCATTTTTATTTAAACAAGACTAAAATTACGTTGGTTATTAATACAACTCCAACCCAATACCTTTTATAATAATTTATTATAGGAATAATAATAATTAAATTTTTTTATTTTTATTTTAACATGTAAATATTAGTTAAATTAGTAAATTTGATATAAAAAAATATCATTAAAAGTATACCGATTTTTTAGATCAATAGATTGAAAGACTGACAGATTTACCATTTAAATAGGATTATTATTTTTATTTAAACAAGATAAATTTCATTTTAGAAACAATATTTAAATCTTTCTAAAATTTTTAATGGGTGAAAAAGTTTAAGTTCAATTTAAGTTCTAATCATTCTTTGGGGATTTATTATTCATCTCAAAATTTGAATTTAATCCGACTCATGATGGAGGCAAAAATAATATTATATCAGAAATAAGATTCTTGGGATTTTAAGTAGTAAAGAAATATCATAGTCCTTTTGATCGAAAATATATTCCCTGATAATTTATTTGAATTTATCAAAAACTAAATTTTGTTTAAAATAGTTAATTTTCATTTTTTTTTTAATTTGTTTATTATCCTTCATTTTCTAGCTGATTTCTAAAGATTATATAAAATTCCAAGAATCACTTCTGTTACAATCCTCTAGGAAATTTTATTATTTATATAATTACTTCTCTTTGCCAAGTACTATATATGCATATATCAATATACTTTACCTGAATGTTTGTTTTTATATCAAATAAAATTAACCATTGATATAGTTAATAAACATTCATCCACCAACGACTCGCCCATTTTCTACCTCTTTTTGTGGTTGCTTGGTTGTTTTTTTTTACCTACCCACCCCTCCTCCCTTATTTCCACTCGTTCAAAAAGAATCTATTTGACATTTCGAACTTAAAAAGATACTTTCCCCTCGCCCCCTCCTTCTGTTTGATCAGCCTTTTAAATTAAGCTTTAAATCTTGTTTATATTACATCGGAGAAAAAAAAAACAGGAAAGGTAAACTTTAGGAAAAGGCTCTTTGATGAGGGCGGGGATGGTTGGTAGTGCTTCTCCTTTTCTTCTACCATCTATCCTCTATTTTTCCCTATTTTTATTTTATTTTCTCTCTCTCTCTCTCTCCTCCCTCCCTTTGACAATCAATATGATGGTCACCACCTGACTCTTTTTGTTGAAAAGACGATCTTTTATCTCTCTTAGCCTTTCGATTGGAAGGTTCTATAAAATTGAATGGAGGTTGAGCGTATAGGTTAAAGGGGTGTGCATGCGGGGAAATGAGGAGGAGTTATAGGGAGAGGGGGTGGTACAGAAAGAGAGACAGAGAGAACCGAATGAAGGGTGAGCTTAATACTTTCTCGTCTCTTTTAATCTCAGAAGATATTTGAAAAAGAACAACAAAGAAGAACAAGAGAAATGAAATAAAGATAAAGATAATAGGAAAAATTTTGCTTTCACCTTCCTCTTCTATTAAAATATAATAAAAACTTATAAATTAAAAATTTAAGTTAACATATATGGTTAAATTTTTATATTTAATTATGAATTTTTTTTAATTGAATAAAATTTTATTTTCAATTTTTATACATTTCACATTTTATATTAAATCCATGTATTATTGATGCCAATCCCCTCTTTCTAATTATTTTTATTTATTTGTTTATATTTCTGTTTTAATTAAATATTATATTAAATCATTTTTAATTTAGTTATTTCGTTTTTATTTGATTTGTGTTTATCGTTTTCTATTTATAAAATTACTTCAAGTGAATGTGAACATACATATATTTCATATTATATATATAATATAGTGAACCTCTCAATCTCTTCTCTTACTCTTGTAATATTATTCTTTGTCATTAAGAACAACTTCAACTAGACTGGCTTGTTATTACCATTAGTAAATTATATATATAGTGTAAATATTTGATAATCTTTCTAAAGCATGCAATGAAAATAGAAGTTAAAAATTATTTCTTACTATAATGGAAACTGTGTATATTATTTTTATTAATAAGATAAAATTTTTAAAATATTTTTATTTAAAATACAGACGATGATTTAATTTTTAAATCAAACTAATTAAATTTATTAATTAAAATTTTAGGAAATGTTCATTGTTGTTAATATTATTAATCTTTTAAGCTTATAATATTACTATTAGAATTCGTTATAAAATAAATAAATTCTTCCAAAATTGCATGTTATTTTGTAACATTTAAAATTTAATTGATAAATATTTGTTTTTTTAATTTGTCAACAATTAAAACATATATCAGGTAAATAGTACTACAAATGTTATTGATTTTGTTCTTGCATAAAAAGTAAAAAGAAAGGTTCGAATATTTTTCACTAATAAAATTTATTTTCTCTAAAATTAATTAATAATTATAATAATTTATATTCACATTTTAATTTCAAACAGATTAATTTAAATTAATAAAAAAAAAATATTTATATAGGTAAATCCCGACGTTTTAAACAAATACTTTAATTATTTTTAACATCTGGAATAAAATTAGCCCAAATTCGGCAATTCTCCCATTATTTATGAATATTAAAAAATTGATTTTCTAATTTTATCTATTCACACTGTAACAGATTAGAACTGAATAATGGAAATTCTTTCACCCCAGCCTGTCAGGCAAATTATGTTTTTTTATATATTATTAATGAAAATATATTTAATTAAATATTATATATCATGTTTTAAGTGAATCGTGAACCATGTAATGTGAAATTTGCAAAAACAATTTCTCGTCACATTTCTGGGCTAAAAGAATACATTGGGATATAATCGAAGTATCGTCTAACATTAAAATATAATCAGAAAGTCAAGTTGGGGTAAAAAGTAGATAAATAATTTAATTTAAGTGGAGCCAAAAATTCTCTGTATGTAATTTGTTCAAATTTGATTAAATTTTATTATTAATATATCTGACACTAGATTTACTACTACTACTACTACTACTACTACTATGAAAACAAATTGTATTCAATATTCTCTTATTTGAATAATTAAAATAATATATAAGTATATAAATATAGATAATCATTAACTATAATATGATATAATTTTTTAAAAATAATTTTAATTCAAGAATTAAATATTGAAAATTCCAAATAAAATATATAATTTAATCTCAGAATTCACTGATAAATTAATTTGTTATCTATTTAGAACATATATATTATATATATATACTATATTGGAAAGCACATGTTTCAATATGAAATTATAACACAAATAACATAGTCTTTTTTTAATCGTTTTATTACTTCCCTTATAAATATTAATGAATCATTATTCTATTTTCGATATCAATAAATAAATAAATGAAAATATATTTTTACCATTAAAAAAAAATCTAGTATATATATAATCGCTTAATGGACATCATTAAAATAACAACAAATACATTGTATGTGACTCTCTCTCTCTCTCTCTCTTTAATACAACAACATAAACATCAAATGCAACAACATTTTAATAAGCTTTGTTGGAATGAGGGTGGTGAGAAGGGAAAGAGTATGTATGGGTGGATTGTAGGGAGGGGGTGTGGGTGGGATTGAATTCTATTATCCTTTGAGCAAAATCGAAATCCTATTAAGTATACTATTTAGCTTTTCAACTTTATTGTTATCACAAATATGAAAATATAACTCACTCCCCCCCACCCTTTCATTTCCCCAACCTCATCCCTCATCATCAACACTCATCGAATTCACCACCTGATTAATATTAATTTATAATGGAAATGAAAATTGAAATAATTTATAAAGAAAGAAAAATTAAAATTTTTATTTTATTAGGATTATTCCTTGCTCCCCCTTCCTTTCTCTTATAAATTATTTTAAATAAATATATTATAAATTTGCTTTTATTTATTCATTATTTTCTAGATTTCTACATCTTTAATCGCAAAATATTATAATTATTTTATATATATACACCTTCTGTATCAAATAAATAATTTACTTTTTTCATGTTATTTTATTGATATTCTCAAAAACATAAAAGTATTTTTTTTTTACAGAAATCACCTTTAATTACATTATTAAAATTTTGTATATAAATAAATTATTTTTTTAATTGATGTTATTTAAAAAAGAATATATTTATTTCTCAGAATTTTATAATTTATTATTTATTATTTGATATTGCATAATTAATTAATTTAAGAATTTAATTATAATACATTTAATTATTTGATTATACTTTTATTGGCATATTCAATTAATAAAATAAAGTGGACATTTGAAAGAATTTCCCATCAATTTTATATTTATTTATTCTTTGATAAAAATAAAATTTGAACGATCTGGAACGTAGATTTTTTTTTAAGGATTAATCACAATAATAATTAAAAATTTTACAATTTATTTTAGTGAAATTATTAGTTAAGTTAATCATGAATTTTAACAAACTCATAAACCAAAAGATAGCCAGAATATAATAAGTGTATATGTATGTTAATTACAATCTTAATCTAAGTAGTATTATATGTATAATTTAATTAATTCTTTGAAGTATAAGTATAAACAATTAACTAGAGAATAAGCAACTATTAAAATCATCTATAAATGAATTTATTATAATCTTGATTTGTGTTGAATTACAATTATCACTTAAATTTCTAGAGACTTGTTTTCCTCTCTATATTTATTCTTCTTATCAGAAGTGTTAATTATATTGATTTTGTAAAAATCATATATTTTTATCAAATGCAACTAAAAATTATAGAATATTAATTATTTTTACTAGTAATAAAATTGATTTAAAACCAACTGGAATCCGAATTATCAATGTATTTTTAAAAAATAAATATTAATTCAACTTTTGGTAATTTGATTATTATTGGTAATATTATTTTTCTATGACTACAATAAATCAGTTTTAATTTTAATTTTTAATTTATTTTGATTTCTCTTTCTATCTCTTTCTGTCATTCTCTTCGTCTTTTTTATTTTTAATTTCCTTCCCCTTTCATTTTGTTATTTGTTTGTTTCTTTTTTCTCTAATTTGTTCTTTGATGTTTGTTTCCCATTTAGCCAACACCACCAAAGAAGCCTCCGCGTCGCAATTTATCCGTCTCCCCGACACATTTAATGACCATGTCCGTGGATGGCTCGACACTTGTTGGCCACCATCATCACCAACATCACCCTCATCATCCACACTCGTCGCCGAGCAGTGGACCATACGAATATCTCTGTTTGGCTCGAAGTGGTTTAAGCGAGGGTTCCGGCCAAACCCAGACACTGGGACGACAACGTTGGCAGCCACATCGGCAACCACCACATCACCATCATCTTCAACAACAGATTCAAGATCAATATGTTGATATGATGATTCGTCAGGGGAATACAAGTTATGAAAATATGATTGCAATCCCACCTTTACGAACACAAAATCCTAGACGTAAATTACGACGTCATCCAACCTCGGCTGCTGAACGTGAATTGGATGCCGAACCCACATATATTTCATCCACCTATATTACATTGAAATCTTCGTCACGTGAATGTTTATTAGAAGACCAACGAAAAATAATTCAACCGCCGAAATTAGTATGTCCGTTGAGTCCAACGAATTATCAACAACCACCAACACCGGATCATCCGCCACCTTCTGCATTGCAAGCTGAGAATTCGATACATGAACGTATTCGGCCATTAAGTCAGGTAAATGAACAACAGGAGCAACTTGATCAACAACCACATGAGCAACAGCTAGAACAACAACAAGAACAACAAATTGAACAATCCACACCTGAAATCCCAAATCAATCCTCTCCTAAAGACTCCGTTTCTGATATTGATATCTCTTTAGAGCTTTTAGATAATTGTTCTATTTCTAGTTCTTCTGATGATTCTGGTTCTAGTTGCGATCCCATTTCTGATAACGAATCCAAATTAACATCTGAAAAACCAACAATAACAAATTTGAATTCTTTAATAGTTTAACACACATGTTGCTTTTTCTCCTTCTCTAGTCCAACAAAAGAAATAGAGGCTTTTGGGTTTTTTTTATTAGTCTTCTTGAACTATCTTTTAATAATATTTATAGTTGCATATCTATTGCGAAAGAGTATTTTTACTGGTGTATTTAAAAAAAACAGTTAATATATTATTAAACCAAAATATTATTTATATTTTATCCATTTTTCTTCATTTAAGCCAATTTAATTTAGAAAATACATATTAAATACACCAAGGATTCATCAATTATTCTTTTATTAATCATAATTTATAAAAATATATATATATCAATATTTATATAAAGTATTGTTATCTAAAATTATTATTTAATTGGCGTGTACTTTGTTTTATTTATACTTATCCATTTTTTTTTTTTAATTTAGAATTTATGAAAAACTTTATTCTATTAAATGGAAAAAAGAATAGAAAAATATATTAAATAAATTAAATATAAGATTTTCTTCTGAAATTAATAAAAGACGAAGTTATATTTTAGAAGAAAATTTTATATGTACTTATTTGATTTATAATTAAAATTTTATTTTTATCGAAATATAAATAATTATATAATAAAATAATAATTTTTTAAATGAAACCAAATTATTGGTTAAGAAACATCTTAACATCGTTTAAGAAATTAATATATAACGAACATAACATTTATTTGGTTTATTTAAATTTATAGTTTATTTTATTAAATACAATTCTATAAAGAATCCTAAATATATATTACAATTGAAAAAATAAACATTAACAGAAACATAATTTTATTTTTCAAGTATTATCTATTAATAAATTCGAAGAGATTATACAAGATAATCATAATGATTAAAATTCTAAAGTAAAATATAAATTATAAAATTGCAAACGAAATTTATTTTTTAATATTACTATTTTAATTTAATTTAATATCATTGATATTATCTGATTTAGAAAAAATAATCCAGTATTTTAAGAAAATTACTTTTATTTTCAACTTATAAATATATATATAACTTTTATAAATTATTATATGTTATTATACAGAGTATAATGCACTTATTCGATTATTTTCTTTTATTTGTGATTTAAGTGTAATTTAATTAATTAATAATAGTCTTTCATTTTAAACATTACGAAGAATTATTTAATATATAATAATAAAATTAGTAATATATGAAACTTATCAAATTAATATTAATTTAAGTCTTTCAAATGTTCTATTTATCTAATTAAATTTAAATAGTCCAAAAATAGTTTCATATATATTTTAAATTTAATTTTTAATTTTCACTGAACTTTTTATTTTAAATTTAAAATATAATATACTATCTAATAAATATACCCATTAAATTTATTATTAATTCTAATAAGTACCTAAAACTTATTTATTATTATTTTTTAGAAAATATTTTTTAATGATTTCTTTATTTTTTTTCTCTTATTTTAGAAACTCACCATCAATGCATGCACTTTCTCTCCAATGACTTTTTAATTTTAGTATTATTTACACATATATATTAGTTTTCTATTAAAAAATATCTATTTATCATTTAGTTTTTTAAATTGATTATATATGATTAATTAGTTTTTAAAAAATCTTTCTTCATCCTAGTCATTTAATATTTTTATTCATTGATATAGTTAATTTTTTTTTTTTTTCAATTTTAGATTTATATTCATTTTTTTACAATTATTGGGATTATATAACTTAAATATACATATACATATATATTTACTGCAATTCTATAAAATAACAATAAATAAATTAAAATATCTATCTATTTAACATTGATTTGTTATAAAAACTATTTTTGAAATATTTTTTACATATTATAGGGGGTTATAATATAATCAGTTCCTATCGTATATTCGATAAATAATGATGTTTAAAAAAAAAACAAAAAAATAAATAAATAAAATATTATTGGTTATACGTTTATTGAAATATTATTTAATCCTTTAAATAGAATAAATCAATTTAGGGAATGAAAAATTGATATATAATATATACATATATAATATGAATATAAACTTTTGTTATTTACATTTAAGTTTAAATACAATTTGTTTTATCCAGTGTGCCAAACAAATAAGAGATTATATTTATTAAAATTTTATAAATTAGCCATAAATCTAGGTAAAAATTTTACAATATACATATATAATATTCCAAAAATACAATTTTTTTATAAATTTTCATTTCTGATCGTCTATCCTGAAAATATTACTTCCCTAATTATTTTTCAATAAATCTATTCTTTCGTAGACAATTCTAATTTTTATAACTTTAAACAAATATTATTTTTACTATCATAATCATACTATTTTATCATAATTTTATTATTTTTTTTTTTAATATTTCAAAAATTAATTGTTTTACCATTTATAATACGTGGTCTTTAAATTAATTATAATTGATAATTATGTTTTTTATAGTATGGAAATAAATTAAATTTATTTTGTTAATTAGTTAACAAAATTTAAAATTTCACTTTTATATTCGTTATTAAAGTTATAAATCAGAATTTCATAAATACCCATTTCTTTGATAAATTAAAACAACAAAAAAAAAAAACATTTATTTTATAGATGTTTAAAAATTACTAATTAATCTGAATTACACATTTTATTGATGTATTTAATACGGATGAATGGTGCATGAACAAGAACTCATGTTCTTTTAACATAAAATTAGAGATGCTTTGCTGCAGCATGTTTTTCCTTTCACTCTGCTATTTTATCCTTTATTTATTTAATTGTAATAATTATTATTTATTAATAATTCTTCGAACAAAATAAATTATAAAATATATAAAAACTTTTCCATTTCAATATTTATTAAATCTTTTAAATAATATGAATATAATTTTATTAAAATTTATTTTACCCAATAGACGTAATTATATTTTATAATAAAATAAAAACATTATTTTATTTAAAATATCACGGTAGAAAATAAACTATTTCAATTATTATAATATTATATATATGCTTGTTTCTACCCATTGACTTTTTTTAAATTGGTCGGAATAAACCCTATATTTTATAATTTATAATGTTGATATAGTTTATTTTTAATACAAAAATTTTATATAAGGAACAAAACCACTTTCAAATTAAATTATTAATAAAAAATTATAATTTATACAAATATAAAATTATTCTCTATATATAATACACTTTTTGAGAGAATGCACTTTTTCTAACACTACCTACTAATAAAATTTTATTCAAATTTCCAATTATTCCCCTCTTCTACTTCCACCGTACATTCCAATCGTTTATTATATAAATGCATTTATATTATTTTAATTATTACCATCCTAAGTATCCAAACATCAGTTTTATTATTATTATTATTATTATTCATAATTTTTGTTTTGTTAAACATTTTTCTTTTTGTTATTGTTTATTAAATAACATATTCTTTAGAAATAGCATTTATAAAGACAACAACATACCTAATAATACAACTATTTATAAAAAAAAAACTATAAAAAACCATATTTATAAAATAATGTTAAATATTTTATTTTAAAATGAGATAAAGTATTTAAAAATATAGCCATTTCTGTTAAATTATAGTTTTTAATTATGAATAACACTTGTTCTTTATTTTGAACTACATAGTCAGTACTTTCGTATATATTTTAAACAAATAGTATCTTTTAGTGTTATCAGAATATTAATTTATTTTTTAATTAATTAAAATAAACATAATTCTAACACAGTTAATTTGAAAAAGTCATCAATCTTATAAAGAAATTATGGAAATATATTAATTTAAACATATATTTACATAACATTAAATGTGCCATTTAATTATTTTACATAAATTATTGACTAATTAAAAAAAAAGATAAAAAAATAAACAGATTTATTTTAAATTTTCAAAAATATTTATACATTTATTGTATATATCTAAAAAATTAAGAAAAGACTAGAATTGAGATCAATTTAAAATAAAAATAAAATTTAATTCTCTAATTAAAAAAAATATAAAATATAACTAATATTATTATTTATGGTGCCTAACGAGGCCGGGAGCGGGTTATAATGCGAATTCTATAAGGCAGATTTTAGCCAATATTCATTTAGTCTAGTGTTTTATACATTCTTGAAACCTTATGTATTCTAAATATTACTATATGTATCAGAACAAGTTTTACATTCGTACAAGTCATAATGTCTAACTCTGGGTTAATATATGAATAAGTTACTACTAGTCTTGACACTAACAAGAAGATAAGGATTTTCCATGTAGCAACGCTATTGCAAGTGTACATCTATTATTAATATGTACTTTATATTATTTTATCTTTCAATAAAATATTTCTCATAAAACTTTATCAACTTGTGCTTCTCGCCCACGTCCTGCCGGCCTCAATATAAGTATTCTTTAATAAATGGACTTGTTTTATAATCCCACCCGAAAATTTCTCTATATATATACTTGTATACCTATATATTAAATTTGTAATCAATACATTTGCATTACCAATCTTAATTCAATTATTATTTATTTTAAAATTAAAAACACTAAAAGATAATAAATTAGACTAATTCTATATTTTTGTCTCGTATACGAAAGTAACCATGATAATAAATACCTAACACGATATATGTACAAATGTGCAAGTTTCTGATATATTTTTGTGCCAATATTATACCAACAAATAATCAAAGATTGTTCAACAAATTAACAATGAATGATTCAAATAATATTTTGTTTTGTTTTGTTTTGTTTTTTTTTTTGTATTAAGTTACCCATTTCTGGTCATTTATTTTTTTTTTATTTTGGATTTCAATATTTAATGGCTGTTTATTATTATTAATTTTAATATTAATAATATTTTAAGAAATGATTAATAAAAAAGCATGTATTTTAATTATATTATATAATATAATGGGAAGTTGCATTTATTATTTTTTTTTAATTTTAAATTTTTTTGTTTACTTACAATGAATTATTTTTTTTATTTATTTAACACCCATCACCATCATTACCCTTAATTATCCAAAGCCTCATCCCTTATTTATCCAAAAACTACCTTATTTTCCTTATTTTATTAGTTTTTCTTTTCGTTTTTTTTTCAGTATCATTAAATAGAATAGGAATGCATCTTTGCCTGGCTGGCTTAATTTAAAGGAAACATTTACATCCACTGCTTTTTGCACTTTTTTTATTTTCAGAGATTTTTATTTTTACATTAATGTAATATCAATTTTATTATATATATATTTTTAATTGAGGATGAATATTTATTTTAATTATCAGAGAGAAATTTATTTTATAATTAAAAAATATGGTTCTGTGTAAGTTGCATATCAAATCAATTCTTATACAATACATATGAGGCACAGGCCATCTAACTATGAGGTTAATATATAAAGGAAGGGAAGGTTAAATTTAATTTATATATATATATCTAATAGTAATTCACAAATATTGAATGTTAAAATATCAAATTTCATTACAAATAAAATATTTATTCAATTTCTTAAACTAATAGAGTGAAGGATATTTTAATTCTATTAGCTTGAAAACTCAATTAATATAAGTATATCAATCAATCCCATTTATTTGGAGATTATTTAGTTAACACAAGAGAATATTGAAAAACTGATCTGAAGGGGAATAATGATTTCTCTAGTATGGAAATGGTATAAATAAATAAAGAAATTTACCTCAATTAAAACATTTAATGCGGAAGGCAACGGAAAACCACCGCATTAACATTCCCTAGAAAAATCATCATGGCTGAGTAGCTTCTAAGGCTATCCTAGTCATGATGATAGTTAAACTCCAATAGGGAGACAGTACTTAAAAAAAAATATATATATAACACTTATGGTGTTTTGGTTAACGTGATCCTTTTAGAAAATTTTTCTCAAACTTGGATTGATATATTGAATACTCTGAAATTCTTACGAACCGAATTGCTGATTGGATAATCTTAGTACTTTAACATTTCCTGGAAATTTTACGTCCTAGGTGGTCCAATGATTTCCAATTGAGAGTCATTTCAGTTTTTCTAGATAGTTCACTTAGTTCTTGAACCAAGATGAAATGAATTCTCTATCACCATCATATATTTTTTACAGACCGTCGATAGTAAGGGAGGTATTGTTTTCACACCAAATTTCACATGTGGGGATTTTTACATATCTCCACGAATCATGCATTTTCTTAACAGAAAAAAGTATTTTTAGCATCATGTCTGTCCATCCGTCCGTCCGTAAAGATGTGTACAGATTGAACGGTTCAACGGATTTTGATAAATTTGGTATATTTACTTAATACATCAGTACGATGAATTCGTCAACTTTTGGTGCAAATCCGGAAACCGGAAGTGGCAGTATTAGCAATCGACGATAGGAAGGGAAGGGTTATTTTCACACCAAATTTCACATGAGGAGATTTTTTACATATCACCACGAGTCATGCACTTTGTATTAGTTTTATCATCTTTATTAGTTTTTTCTTAATTTTAAATTATATGACGTCACAGCCTGGTCTTACATATATATTATAAATAAAATAAAATTAAAAATATTTATGTTATCTCCATATCTGTTTTTTAATGCATTAATAGAAACATTTAAATTATTTGAAATTGTTTCTGTAGCTGGAAATTAATTTACTTCAAACCGTCGGTCGGTTAGGACCTGGCCACAGGTCAACTTATCATAATATGTAACAACAACCGAACAATTATTGTTTGATATACAATAATTATAAATAAATAACTATTTTTTCTTCTTACAAAAGCATATTCAGTTTAATTCAATATCTATTTTTTATATTACTTTTCAAAAAGTGAACAATCTTTTTCCTCTATCAAGAATATAATGAAAAAATTCCAAACCTGTGATTTGCATAAAAATCGACTGAACTTCTTTCGTAGCATATTTTGATATTTAATTTTTTTTGAAAATATTCATTTTTCTTAATATTTATATAACCAATTAGATAAGACCCAGTAAACTACTTAATATTATGTATTTTGACAATTTAATAATTCTAATTTAAAAAGTGCGAATTATTGTTTTATATTAAATGCCTAATTAGAATCAATAAATATTTTATTTTTATTTTTTTGATAAAAAAACAATTTCGATTTAATGTTAAATAAAATAAATTATATTTATACTCAATTCAATCAAAATAATTTTAAAGAACAAATCAGCGATTAAATTATTTTCATATTTACATATAATTATTATTACTAATAATAATTCACGCATTATATATCTACAATTCTTTTAATTAATATTTAATTCTCTCTCTCTCTTTCACTCTTTGATCATATAAATACGAAATGAAAAAGAGATTAATTTTAAACATTTCAATATATATATAATTTATAATTTATTCGTATATATTATATTTTATTCAAAGAATAATTAAAATTTATCCAGCGTAGATGATTTTTATTTTTATTTATTATTTTATTTTATTTTAATGATTTGTAAAAGGTTTTTAGGCTTAACATTCATCATTATTTCAAAATATGTCCCTTCCCTGTTCGATTTAGTTAAATTTAATAACAAAGAAACAATGTTTATGAATAATCTTTCAAATTTATCACAAGGTATCAAAATGTGCGTCATATCATAATCTATAAGTAATATAGTAAACAAAAGGCATATTTGTTATAACAATTCAACTTTACAACTATTTAAATGGTTCATTAAAAATTTTAATATTTACAGCTTTTTTTAATAAAATGGTAGGTATATCAATAAATAAAAAAATATTTTTTTTTTAAATTTATTTATTTATATTATATTTATAATTAATTATACCTAACTTATTGTATTACTTACTGACTAATTTTTAATTTAACATATATATTTTCTCAAAAAAATGCTTTATTTCTGTTGGATTTTATTTATTTTTTTCTGATAGTAAGTGACACCTTAATAACTTAACAGCGATCAAAGAATTTGTTAAATTGCGAGATCGACATATTTCAAAGTTTTATTTAATTAAAAAATTCTGTGATTGCCTCGTGAATATTTTAATTTGTTATTTAATATGACTTATGATACAACAACAAGAATAAGTACATCACATTACAATTATTTACATATGATAATAATAAAATATATTCTCAATGTTGTTTGTATTCTTTAAATTGTATTATCAAAATAATTAATTTATTAGTAAAACTAATTACGATATCAAAAATTAGAATAAATAAAATAATATTATCACATTCTAATAAAATTGTTAAATATTTAATATTTGATTTATTTTATAAAATTGCGGAATTGAAATTATTTTTATAAAATATTTATTTTTCTCTTCTCACCCTTATATTAACAAAAAATAAAAAATAAAAAATGGATATTTCGGTTATATTTTAAATATTCTATATATTAATATAATATGTATATATTTTTTTATGTGACAAAAAGAAATAATAGATTAGGATTGCTTATCCCTTATATTTTTTATTTTAAAGGCCATAACTCATCCGATATCATTACAATATATAGATCTGCATTGAACAGACTGAAATTCACTTGCTGGAGTTGTTGTTGATGTTGTTGTTGTTCTGTTCAGGAAATTGATTGATCCAAATGGATTCCATTACCTCCAAACTGATGGCGGAGATAGGGATCGGGATGGGCGCTATTGGGGGAGAGGGACTAGCGCAGATCTGGATTCTGTGATGGGAGTCCGCTAAGGGGTGGGAAAGTTAATACCCAAAACATCACCAATGTGGATCAGAGTGTCAAATTCAGAAAGTATCGTTTAGAGTGGTAACTTAAAATTAAATTAAATTAAAATGAAAAACAATTTGAAAATTAAATTTTAAAATTGTTAAACAAATGTAAATAAAATTAAATACTATTTTAGACTTATTAGATTCAAATTTAAAATTTAAGAGAGTATAATATATCTAAACTTTTACATATATTTATATCCAAATCTAAGGAAGAATTTAAAATATATTTTCGTATACAAACTGATATATCAAGCGTGTTCAGTATAAGGTTCCCTTACATAAATTTATTCACATTATAATGATATGATATATTTTTATAAATATTAATAAATATCTTTAGATTTAAAATAAATAAAGATTTAAATTAAAGTATAAAATAATTTGAGACTAATTCAAGACAATATTTTTTGTAAAATTTGTGGACCAAAAAATAGAAAGTTATATGTGAATGATCTAAAATTACATAATAAATGACATCTATTTATTCTTGAACATAATTAGAATAATATCATGTGACAAGTGGTTCGAAATATGAAGATTTGGGAGAGACTAGAAATTAGATGAAAGTGGCCAGGGAAAGGATAACTGGAGGAATGTAGTTACTGTGGTTGAATTCAAAGATACTATAGAATTCGATAGCTATTTTATAAAATAAAAAAAATTTTGATTTGTGGAAAAACTTTTTAGGGAAATACGTTATTTTTAATTTCTATGAATTAATTAGATTTTATTTATTTATTTAATGTTAGCAAGAATTTTATTTATTATTATTTGTGGTAAAGAACAATATTATATAGTATATATTTTTAATCATGAGACCCTTTATATTATACAAAAGGCAACATCGCTTTGTATGACTCAACTCACGAGAGGGATGGAAATTGGATTCAATCTAGTGTAAACTTTAGAAAGAACATAAAAAAAAATAATAATTATATTTTCAAAATTAAATCGGTAAATCTGTTCTTTTTGTATGAAAATTTATCATTTATATTTAATTTCAAAATTTTAACGAATAATATTTTTTTTCTAGTAATAATAATTTCCGCTTGAACAGCACGTTTTTCCAGTATTTCTCTTCTACCTAATTGATATTGATGATACGTGTATTAAAGTAATTTCCAGAGTTCAATTACGTACTAAAATTAGTTATCAATAATTAATATGACTATATACCTATAAAATTAAATTAATATTTAAATATTAAGATTTGAAAATTGTCTACTTTAACATATTTTATAATTTGTTTGAGTCCTTAATGGATTTATTCCTATTCGATAATAAAGTTTACTATAAAAAATGTCAAATCTCTCGTAATATTTTAAATATGATGAATACAATATTAATCAATTTCTAGTAGAATTTATAGAAGAACAACTGAAAATGAGTAAGAACGACGATGTTTCAATCATCATCGGTTGCAGACTTAGTAGGCGCAATTACTCATTTTTATTTGAAATTTTTTCTATTTCATTCTAGTTAACTTTTACGTTTCTTCATTATATTTATTAGTTACGTTTAATTACTTTTGAATTAATTACTGTTAATGTCAAGAGATAAATTTAAAACAAATATTTTTTTATATGTTAGTTACTATATGTGTAAATTACCAGTAATTTTTTCAGCAATATATATATTAATGAGATAAAAATATAATAATTATTATAATATAAAATTATGATTTTTAAACAAATTTGAAATTTTAATGTTTTTAAAATTAATTAATAATAATATAATATATTTTCTTTTTTAAAATATATCTAAACGGTTTAAGGTATTATTATATAATATATTTATAATAAGTTATAATATACTTTTACTCGTACATGAATATGGTTTAAGAGTACTGATTACAAATATTAAACAACGTATAATTAATTTCGATATAAATTAATTAATTTAATTTTTTAATTATCTATATTAAATATTAAGTTATGGGTTGGGGAATAAGTTTTCAAAGAGCTTTATTTAAACAAAGAACAATAATTATAACAATAAATTAATCAATTATGTATTTGATGTTACTGGTTACCACCTCCTCCACCCTCTCGACAAATTTGTTGATGTTATCGCCAAAAATCACCTGACCAGGTGTCAAAGAAGTTGGTGAGCCAGTTTTTTAGGTCCTCTTCATAGTCGAAGGTAACACCTCTCATTTGGAGCGGGAAAGGTGATAATCGGTTGGCACAAGATCCGAAGAGCACGGTGGATGCTAAAGAACTTTTGAAGTGCGGTTTTGACGATTTGTGCAACATGAGGTCTGGCGTTGTCATATAACAAGATGACTTGGCCTTGTCGATCGGGTCTTTTCGATCGCATAGCCTCATTTATGCGACATAGACGAGCAATGAAATGTAGGTGTGGAAAATGCTGATTTTTACCTCGTGAATATTCTATTTCTAAGGTTGAAAAATAGGAAAAAAAAATTATATTAAAAAATAAATAAGACAGTTTTGTAGAGTAGAAAAAGCACTTTCTAATGAATACAAACACTTTGCTAATCAACAAACAAATCACTTAAATAATGCTCTTTGAAAAAAAAACGAACGAACTTATTCTCCAACCTAATATTATAGTGTTCAATTTTTATTTTCTATATACTATAATGATAATGAAAAATCTTGTTCCAATATTTAAATGAATTCTTCAAAATTTTTATTCTAGAATATCATATTAAAATATTTAGATCTAGAACAACTTAAATTTTTTGGACGAATTAATTTTTAAGACGTGATAAATAACTTAGGGGGACGAGATTCAGGGTATTTGAAAATTAGATATTGGATTCTTCTTAGAATTTGTGGACCAAAAAAAAAAAAGAATTCACACGTGAATGACGTAGATTGCATAATGACAAATTTCATTTCTTCTAAGCATCATTAATTAAAATTAGAATAATAAAATCCTGGAGGTTAAGTGGAGAAAAAGTTAGGAGGTTAGGTGAAGTAACTTTATTTACAAGAAAACCAATGGAGAAGCGAGCGGTGGGTTCACTGATAATATAAAAATTCATATAAGAGAATTGAAAGAGGGAAAGAATCAAAGTTGAATGGAGATAGAGATGACTGACCAAACAAATATCGTGCACGAGCTCAAAAAAATTATATTTATAATTTAACTTTCTAGCTTTTAAATCATTTTTTCATTGCTATAAGAAATAAGAGAATTGATTTTTTTATTCTTTTTCTAATAATTGTATTATCAAAAAATTTTTTAGATTAGTTTATTATATTTTATCTTCAATACAAACATTGTTTTGAATATTATAATTTTTTCGTAATAATATAAACGCTGCCAGCGCCCCTTTCTTTAATGCGCCCGGGGCTGATGCCCTTATCTCCCTCCTCCATTTTGGGGAACTAGCATTGCTGCGGCCAATGTAATTCTGTGATGTGATGAAATGTTGTGTTTTATATAGGAAACTAAAGGTTTTATTTTGTACTATTGGGTAATCATTTTATTTGAAATCAATTTTATTATTTATTCATACTTTTATTTTTAATTATATTTAATTATATATATTAATTATTTAATATGTTAACATTCATTTTTTTTCTTCTTAATAATATTAAATAGTTCCTTAAAATATCTGGAGTGTCTCCACTCGACTATCTCGCAAATTTGAATTGGATTAATTAACATATATTATATTTAAATTAAATTTAATTAATTAAATTATAAATTAAAAATAATAAATAATATTTATTAAACCAGCGCATGTATGGCTCTTTGTTGATGGCACCACGTCACGTGCTGGCGCGTGATTGCTATTCACATGTTAAAAAATTTTAAAAATTAATTCCAGTACTTTCAGCGATTTAATCAAGCTGAAATTCTATATATAGCAGTTTTATAGAATTTTTAATCATGTAAAAAACTATCAAACACATATTATTATATTTACGGTCAATTTAGAGGAAAAAAAATGAAAACGTGGTAGGTAGTTGCGAAAGAGCTACATTTCTCAAAAGTTGATAGAAAACTACGAATTTTGAATAATGCCCGTGTAACAAATTTCATGATTCTAGCTCAAACCGTTTTTGCGTAATCTTGTCTACATACACAGACAGACATTTTCCTTAACCTTAGTGAAAATGACTCAGGGACCTTCAAAACGTATAAAAACATCAAAATCTCGAAATCTAAAAGCGGCGATAGGGTAAAAAGAGGGATGCGTTCTTTGTTATCACTCTTTTTTGTCTTAAAACCGTGGTAATTTATTAATTTATTTAAATTTAAAAATTCCAATTAAAAAATATCAGAATTTTTGATAGTAAATATTTATATTAAATAAATAAATATAAAGCTATTGAGAGATCAAAGATTAAAATTCAACTAGAAATTTTGAATTAAAATAATATTTTAATAGTATTAAATAATATTTTTAACGGATTCATTTTAAAAAAAAATTTTAAATCAGTGTTTATTTAATTTATATTTATATATATATATATATATATATATACATATATACTTATACTTAAAAATATATACATAAAACAAAAAAATCTAAAACTAACATTAATCTCATTTTTGTAGTTTTTTCTTTACTTTAATTTCAATTAATTTTTATTTTCTAAATTAATATATTATAAAGAGAGCGAGAATTTTAATATTGAATTTTTAAATTTTTTTTTTTTTGCTTAAGCCAACCGCATTGAATGATATTTAAAGGTTACTAGACTATGCAGATTTTTCCCCTTTAGATTCCCTATAAAACCAATAAATTTGTCATCATCCCCTCTTTGACGATTAAGTTTATATAAAAACCCACTTTCTTCCCTTTCCTATCATTTGTCAATAATTCTTCGCTTGTGAATATATTATTAAATAAATAAAGAAGCTCCAGATATGGCGTTGGTGGTTTCCTCTTTCTATCCGCTTGTGAGCGATCGAACCAATCGAATTGTCAAATTCCTATCCTTTCTCCTCACCGAATGGTACCTGAATCCACTTCCAAAAGTCGAATCAGCATCGTTCATCTGTTGTTGTCTTATCTTGAAGGAATACAAACGTCGATCTCGTGACATTGAGACGGAAACGGAAGAGGAGCTGCTGGTCCTCGAAGATGCCAGCTCGTTATCAAGTAGCGTGTCTCTTTCTGATAAGAGCGTCTCAACTGATAACCACGTCGAGGAATACTGCCACCATTCTGACCTGCCTTTTGCTGGTGAGTTCATAATCTATGATTATTATAAATATTTTTTTCTTTTTTAAATAAATATTTTATAAACAAATAATGATTATTTAATCTTACTTTTTTCTGTGTAAAATAGATCAATTATATACACTTCTTTAATATAATATGTAAATCTTATTAGATACATCTAATTAATTAATATGAAAAAATTTTAATAATAATCAAATTAATCAAAATCGAAATGTCGAATATTTTTCCAAAATTAATAATTTAAAAACTAAATAATAAACAACAATTACTAGAAAAAATCATTAATATTACAATACATTTAAAATATATTATATTGTATGTATTTCGAAAGTTTGATATAACATACGATCGTATAATAAATAAAATAAGATAATAAATAAATGATTGTGATTAAATGGTTTCAGGGGAATTCAAACTACGAGTTAAATAATATACAGTATTCCTTTTTTTGTAATTTTATACTCTAAAATACTTGTCTAGTTTTATTTTTATAGCTTTTTGAGAAAAGTGATTGATAATTAGTTCTAGAGTGATAGATAATAATTACAATGGGCTAGGCAGTTATTAAATTTATTAGAAATATTGATTTTTTTATTTTATCACCATTATTATTTAATATCTTCTATAATCAAAACAAAATGTATTTTCGATAGTAAAATTTAATATTGTAATTTTTAAATATTCTGATACTTATAGTTTTTTACAAAAAATAATTTCTTATTAATGGTATTTTTCTTTATTATCTATTCAAACAAGCTATTCTTCAAACTCAATAAATTATATTTAAAATTTTTATAAATTTATTAATAATAAATTACATAAATAAATAATAAATAAAATAATTATGTATATTTATCTAAATTTAAAAATCCCCAAATCTAGTATATTTATATAGTAATTCCTATTATAATTTAAAGTATTTTGAAAAAATATGAAATTGTTAATTATTCGTAAGATGTGATTGATTTGATTATTTGATTTTAAAATTTTTTAATATCGTGTTGAAAGTACCAGTTCTCGTCCTTGGATAGGCGAACTAATGGCGAGGGAACGAACCTCATCAAGTTCATGTAATTTATAATTTAATAAAAGAGATAGGAAAATAATAATAATAATAATAATATAGAATAAAATATAGAAATTTACTATATATAAGTAAACATATAGTTAAAGTCCGAATGTCAAAACAAATAATTTTAATTTAGATAATCAAGGTTAAAATTTAATTAATTAATATTGAGGAATGTTTAGTAAAAATTATTTTAATTCTATTATTTTAAGAATTTTTTTTTAACTACTTTTTTCATCAATGCTAATTAAATTGTTTAAACAATGGATTATATCTGTAAATTCCGAATTAGATGGAGCAAAAGAATGCAGAGGAGGAGGGGGGAAAATATAAAAAACATTTTAAATTCAAACGAAGCTGATTAGTAAGTACATGTCAAGGGTCAAACATCACTAAGTTAAAAATAATTTAAAATATTGTATATTTTTTCTAATCCAGCCTAGAAATTTTTTATGCAAAATTAATCTTTTAATAATTAAACTTATTTAATTTTAACCGTTTTTATGAAATATCCTAGACTATATTGGTATTATTAAAAAATAAGTTGACATGTGGCCAGGTCCGAACCGACCGACGGTTTGAAATAATTTAATTTCCAGCTACAGAAACAATTTCAAATAATATTAATATATCTATTAATGTAATAAAAAACAGATAGGGATACATAAATAATAAATATAAACATTTTTAATTTTATTTTATTTATAATATATATGTGAGACCAGGCTGTGACGTCATGAATGGCTGGATGACGTCATATAATTTTAAATTAAGAAAAAAACTAATGAAAATGATTTTTCTCGAGAATAAAACCAATACAAAGTGCATGATTCGTGGTGATATGTAAAAAATCTCCTTATGTGAAATTTGGTGCGAAAATAACCCTTCCCTTCCTATCGTCGATCGCTACTACTACCACTTCCGGTTTCCGGATTTGCACCAAAAGTTGATCAATTCATCCCACTGATGCATTAAGTAAATATACCAAATTTCATCAAAATCCGTTGAGCCGTTCAGGCTGTACACATCTATACGGACGACCGATGGACGGACGGACAGACATCATGTGAAAACAATACCTCCCTTACTATCGTCGGTCGGTAAAAATGATTTATTTTAGTTTTGATAAGTTTTTTAAAAAATTAAAAAATGAGATATTTGAGTGTTAGGCGGGTAGGTAATTGTAAAAATATGAACAAATGAACGAATGAAATGGGATATGATTAACAAGAAGCAGTGATGTTGAAATTCATTTTATTATTATATTATAATAATTTAAGATAACAAATTTTTATATTTAAGTCTTATGGTACCTACATTTGTTATTTTAATTGGAGCTACTAGACCATAAAAAAATAATTTTAGAATTTCTAAGATCAAAACAAAGTGAGTTAGAGTATTTCATTTAATATGCTAATGACTTGTTATACATTATATATAATAAATATATAATACTATAATATAATATATACATTTAACATTTTTATAAAATTTAAAATATTCTACTTTTATATCTTTTCAAATCTTGTATTAATTAAGGAATAATTATATAATTCTTTTTATTATCTCTCATTAACATCTTAATAGTGTGAAACTAGAGAGAGAATGAATTGAAATTAGAATGAGAGATTGATAATTATTTATTAAAGAATCGTACTGAAGGTCGCCAATTAACAGCCCCAATTAAGATCTCATCAGGTTACATGACTGAATAGTATAATCGCCTTTAAAGAAATAATTAAATAAAATTTTTATAGAAATTTAGGTTCTATATACTAGAAAATATAGTAAGGACCTTTAAATATTTAAATGTCATATAGTCTATGAATATTATATATAAAATTAATGATTTTCAAAAAGGTCAGAAGAAAAAGTTCAACTATTTCAATAATAACATTTTTATTGAAATTTTATTATTAATCTAATTGGGGATTTTTAGAAAGATGATTTCTGTGTGTGTAGTAGTAGTAGTAGTAGTAGTAGTAGAAGTTGTAGTAGATAAACATTTTCATCTACAATATTGTCCTATTTAATTGAAACTTTGAATATAAATTATAAACTATTTTTATTGTTTTTTTTTTTTGTTATTCTGGTTTTGTGTCAACTATTATTCCTATTAACATTTTGAAAGAGAAAATTAAAATAATTTTTATTTAAAAAACTTTTTCGTGAATTTATTTATAAAATTAACAAATACAATGCATATTCATTTGAAAAAAAAAAAAGAATTTTCTAAAATATGAAAAATGAAATCAAATTATCTATTTATAAACAAATTATAATTATATCTATAGTAGATTTTAAGTATGGATATTTGTGTGTATTAATTAAGGTATGTATATATGATCAATTCGACAAGATCGTATCAGTTAGTCGTCTATATTCTTTTTATTTACGAAAAATTTAAGATAAAGAGGTCATGAATCATTTTATGGCCTCAGGGTTTGTATCGCCCGACCCTCATCAAAATGATTAATAGTCCTCAAGATCTCTTATCATAGTTTTTAGCAAAATTCAAATTAATCATCAGGTTAATAATTTTTTGAATTATTCATTAAACACAATTCTCTATAACTATATAAAATTTGTATTAATATCATAAATCTATATCTGAAATTTAATGCGATAGAAATTTATTATTGTTATTAGAATTTTTTAAACTTTTGTTCGCGCTATCGAAAGTGTTGTGAAAAGACGTCATCGGGCCATTATCACTCGTTTTTTGTTCTTAGGCTTTAATCATCCTGTTAGTTCTTATTAATCTTAGATATTTTAGAAATTTAAAAAAATTTCGAGGTTGAACAGGCCAAGTGGGTGCCGAGAGGGAGGAGCTGGGCAGCAGATGTTCTTTTTATCATTTATATCATGTCAGTTATTCCCTCTCTCTCTCTCTCTCTCCCATATAGCCATACTATGGAATAAACTGAAACACAACTCCTGTTTCTCTTGTTCTATCCAGTCACTCATTTTGCAAACAAACACTTGTCCATCATCAAAGATAAAAAAATATCATTATATATTAATTTATTTATATTTATATATATATATATACCACACAATTGCCGTTCTGATCAAATGACTTTTTAGATTAACTTATTAATTGTATTGATAATATTATATTTTATTTATATAAAAATTTTATTCACTTATATAATAAATTGAATTTATTTCATTTTTAATGTTTTTATCTTACTCTTAAAAATTAAATTCTCCAATTTTGGGTAAAACAAACAGTTCAAATGATCTATTATATGATTAGAACATCCAATATATATTTATGAGAAACGTCTTTAGCTCTAAAATTATTCTATATTTAATCTTTATGGTTCTCTTTAGAATAAAATTCTATCCGGGGCACAATACCTTTTAGCGCCCCCCCCCCTCCCCCATTCGAAAACTATATAATATTATAAGTAAAATACACTCGCAAATTAATAAATAAAGTAAAATAAATAAAGTTATAGGCTCAAGCTAGACTTTAAATTTGAGACAAAAAATGTAGTTGAAAAAACAAGACTAGATTTTGAAATGTATTAATATATGATCATCTAGAATTAGTTCAGAAGATACCTATTATTTATTTTGTATATTTATAAAGAAATATTTTAAAAACACTCCCACTAAATTTAAAATATATTTTCCAGAAATCAATTATAATAAAAATTAAAATTATGCAACAATATTTTGTTTTGAAGACCGTTTGGCGCCTCTGTGAGTAGCCTCCGGGGGCTTGGGGGCTTGTTGCCCCCCTCTCCCTTCACGCTACCCCTCTGGATTCGATTTATTCTTAATTTAATATAAATAATTTATTTAATATAGAATTAAAATTCACTCTTTTCACATCAGAAATATACTATATGTATTATTAATACATCTTTAATATTCTTTTTTATCCCCTTTCTAAAATAATTATTTAATTTTCAAATTTATTCTGTTAAGAATTATAAACTTTTGTTTAGTAATCTGGAGATATAATCTAATTTGAATATAGACTGGATATTTGAATAAGTTACCGGTCTTGCTTGGCTACTCTAAGTATCGCTGGAGGTCCAAGGTGTATACCATAGGACCCCTGCCATTTGATATGCATGCATTATTACATTGGAGACGATTTACTAATCCATTTACAGGCCTTTAAGAATGTTAATATAAAATTAATTTTTGTGATCACACTTAAAATCATTTACATGTTTTGTTTATAAAATCGAAAATTTAATTATCCGTTTTAGTTTATAGTAATACTGAAACTGGATGCAACATCCAAATTCTTTTTATCGTTCTTATTTTAAGCCTATTCATTCCAATTTCTATTCTCTCCTGATTCTTTTTAATATAATATTTTATATTCATTTACATTGAAAAATATAAATATCAAATCAATGTTGTGTTTTTCTAAAAAATGAAATGAAATCTAATATTTTTATAATTTTTTTTTTAAATATTTTTTCTAATGATGAACGAAAATTCTGACTATTACCAAATTAATATACATTATTGTTTTTTAATTTTTCTTCTAATAATTTCTTCTACCATATATTCTCAAATTCTACAGAAATTATCAATAAAAGGCTGTAATTTTTACAGCTTTAATTATATCTAGCTTTGGCTATGTATCAGATCAATTGAATTCAGACATTTGAAATATTCATACTCATATATTATATTATTATTCAAAGAAACTGGTAAAGCCAAAATGGGATATTGAAAATATCAATTGAACTACACCACAATGAGTAGTAAGGAAACTACAAAAAATTCTTCAATACTAGAACTAGCCTGCGAAGGAAGGTTCCAAAGATTGTCAGGTTGTTGCTTAATCCTTTCGTCGTTGCAAAACCTAGCTGCTATAAGGGTGCCTTGTGATAAAACAGAATAAGTCATATTAATAGAAATGAAAAAGGCAGAATTCAAAAACGTTATAAATGTAATATTTCAATTAAATGAATAAATTAAGTTACAAGTTATCAAATAAATATTTTAGCCAATATTTAATATAATAAAGGATGTTTTTAATTATAGAATTCAATGCTTTAGCAGATACAATTCACATTATAAATAGAGAAAACCATTCAATTAATATAATTTATGATTTAAAAAGAAATGAAATTAATTAAACAGGTCAATATTTTCAAATAAAACTATTGAATGAAATGTAATTAGAAATTTAAGAAAATAATTAATCAAAATGATATTATTTACAAATTCAAACTAAATAATCTTTTTAATAGGATTTAGAATTGCAGTTAAGAATTAGAAATAAAACTAGTAAATTAATGTACTTATTGGTTTTAAAATTAAATACTTTGATTGAACTTAATAAATTGTTCAGCTCAAATATGTTCTTACCGGATATATTTATTTCAATATCCTAGGTAGAATAATAAAGAATATAATTAGATCTATAAAGAAAAATGATTAATCAAAATGATCTTTTTAATCAGTGGCAACCAAATAATCCTTTTAATAAGGTTATTAGTTGAAAATAATACAATGTAGAATTGTAATTAATAATTTTAAATAAAACTAATAAATTAATATAATTATTAATGTTAAAATTAAACAATTTGATTGAACTTAATAAATTGTTCAAAGCAAATATTTCCTTACAGGATATTTTTGTTTTAATATCCCGAAAGGAATAATTAAATAAGTTGACCTGTGGCCAGGTCCGAACCGACCGACGGTTTGAAGTAAATTAATTTCCAGCTACAGAAACAATTTCAAATAATTTTAATGTATCTATTAATGCAATAAAAAACAAATATGGATATAACATAAATATTTTTAATTTTATTTTATTTAGAATATATATGTAAGACCAGGCTGTGACGTCATGAATGATTGGATGACGTCATATAATTTTAAATTAAGAAAAAACTAATAAAGATGATTTTCTCGAGAATAAAACCAATACAAAGTGCATGATTCGTGGTGATATGTAGAAAATCTTCTCATGTGAAATTTGGTGTGAAAATAACCCTTCCCTTCCTATCGTCGATCGCTAATACTGCCACTTCCGGATTCCGGATTTGCACCAAAGTTGATCAATTCATCATACTGATGCATTAAGTAAATATACCAAATTGCATCAAAATCCGTTGAGCCGTTCAAGCTGTACACATCTATACGGACGGACGGACGGACAGACAGACGATGCTAAAAATACTTTTTTCTGTTAAGAAAATGCATGATTCGTGGAGATATGTAAAAATCTCCACATGTGAAATTTGGTGTGAAAACAATACCTCCCTTACTATCGTCAGTCGGTAAAAATATAATTATCAATATAAAATTCAGCTTATACTGATAATTGTATTAACATAAAATGTTAGGTAATGTAAAAGATTGCAGAGATAAAAATTGCTCTCGATCAAAATTATAAATAAAGAGAAAATGGTGTTTTTTACCTTTTATATAATGCAATGAGAAAAAATTCATTAAGTATTGGATATCATTTACATAATTAAATACAGATAGTGGGATTCATTTAAAAAATCCAATTCTTATTTCCAACCGAATCGACTATGGGATTGAAAAAGAGACTAATTAGTTGTAACGTACAAAGGTGAAATTTAAAGATTCTCAAACTTAACTGTTTGATCATATAGATCTTATCAATCCGACAGTCGATGCAAGAAGGAAGCAAAAAGTAGTCGAAAGAAAAAAACCTCCGGTAGCGAGCATTAGGCTTTAACAGAAACTATTTTTCAATTATTATAATATTAATCTAAATTCACTACGCGTTATTATGAAAGTAAATATAAGACTTCTTTTTTATGTTATATTTATCATTCAGAAAAAAAAAACAATGAATCTGTTATTTAAACAAGGAATGTCTGTCGAGTGATAGGTAGGTGGAGTTGAAACAAGAAACATGCTGTTTCTTTTTTCTTTGTTCTTCAGAACTAATGTGAAAATAAACAATGTTATCTTTGGAAAAAACAGACCTTAGGTTAATACCCCAGGTGGATTAGATGTTTATTTATTATCTGTCTTCTTAAATTAGTATATTAAAAAAAAAATATTTTGACCAGATTCGTGGCTCAATAAAATTAAAAAACATTCTGATTCAACAGTAACAAAGGAATAGTGATAATGTTTAAAATCTAATCTAAATATAATAATATAATTAAGAAATAGTAATCAATTCAAATAATTCATCAAACCATATATCTATAACTACCTAGAAAAAACACAAATAGGAATTAAACATTACAAAGAATAAGTTGACCTATGGCCAGGTCCGAACTGACGATGAAGTAAATTAATTTCCAGCTATAGAAACAATTTCAAATAATTTTAATATATCTATTAATGTAATAAAAAACAAATAGGCATATAATATAAATATTTTTAATTTTATTTTATTTATAATATATATGTAAGACCAGGCTGTGACGTCATGAAGTGCCGGGTGACGTCATATAATTTTAAATTAAGAAAAACATGAAGATGATTTTTCCCGAGTACAAAACCAATACATTCGTGGTGATATGTAAAAAAATCTCCTCATGTGAAATTTGGTGTGAAAATAACCCTTCCCTTCCTATCGTCGATCGCTAATACTACCACTTCCGGTTTCCGGATTTGCACCAAAAGTTGATCCATTCATCCCACTGATGCATTAAGTAAATATACCAAATTTCATCAAAATCGGTTGAGCCGTTCAGGCTGTACACATCTATACGGACGGACGGACAGACAGACATGATGCTAAAAATACTTTTTTCTGTTAAGAAAATGCATGATTCGTGGAGATATGTAAAAATCTCCACATGTGAAATTTGGTGTGAAAACAATACCTCCCTTACTATCGTCGGTCGGTAAAAAACAAATTCCTATATTGACTCCTTTATAAATCTTTCTTATTAGTGGCGCTATTGAACTCAAATAATCCCTTTATCGGCTATCTCCGCCTTTCTACAATATTCTAAATCTTCATCAAACAAGAGCTGCATTGATCGCAACTTCCTTTATTTTATTATTTGAATTATATTTGGGGACGTATAATGTAATTTCTTATTTTGCAATCTGTCAATCTCTCATATTAATTCATCTTATTCCATTCGGTAAATTATTTAATTATTTGCAATTAATCTCGTCCTATAAAGTTACGAACTAGCCCTCTTATATTCACATAAACCGACTAACAAAATAATAGTTTTAGTGATTTTAAATTTTATATTCTTGGATAATAATAATAAATAAATAATCACCTGGTTGCAATCCTAAATTAAATTATTATTGATTATTGTTATCTTTCGTAATTATCGATAATTTAAATTTTTCTATATTTTCATATTTCTTCTCATTTCAAGAAACGTAAATCTTTCCTAAAGAAACTTTATAATATTAATGCTGTTATAGATTCATATGATATATATAAATGAAAAAAATGCATTTGTTCAGATAATAATCTATTGATCAAATAATTTTAATTGCGAAAAATAATATTACCTTGAAATATTCTAATATATCTCTTTTCAATGCTTTAATTCAAAAAAATAACAACTATGGTAAATATTTAGCAAAAATGGAAACATTGAAATTAAAAAAAAAATGATCCTAGTGCACCAATCTTTTTATTAAAGAATCGAGCCCCTCCAAATTCGAATAATTTAAAATATATAAAAAAACCTAACTTTTATGTACATTCTACGAAATCAGTAGCCACCTAAGCGTGGTAAAGAGATTCTATGAAAATTAAACGGATCCACTCAAACTTATCTTGATATTCTTGATCGGTGACCTTACTTTTTTTCAAGGGCTGGATGGATTCCGTCGTATAGATCCCAAATAGGGAATTCCTTTATTAGGCCGAGACTTGAACCAGGACCACGAGGATGAGATTTAATATATAATAATCCTGATTGGCTTGTACTAAAAAATAAAAAAAACAAATTATTTTTTTCTTTAAAAGTTTATTGAATAGTAAAAATAAGTTTATAATATGTTAATGAAATTTTTTTATTGAAAATATCAAGAATATAATTTATTTCCCAAGTATTTTTTTTTATATTAAGGAAAATTAAAGTAACTATTAAGAGTTAATATATGAAAAACATACCCATATTAGTCAAACTTTATATTATATTTTATTTATTATTTATTTATTTATTATTTATTATTATTATTATTATTTATTAGAAATAAGTTTTGTATTGAATTGTAAGTTGGATTTATTTAGAGACATATGTTTAATGACCCCTTTGCCTTAATTTCTCAAAACAACGGTTAAATTTACGATTTATTTTAATTATACTTTCTATTTAATAACAGATGATATTAGTATATACAATATATCAACAAAGATATGCTAACAAATTTGTGTGAATGAAAATATTATAAACTAAACTCTTAAAAACATTTACGAATTTTAAAATTAAAAAAAAATTAAAATTAGTATGTTAATTATATATATATATAAAAATAAGTTTTTAGATCTTAATTTAATATTATTTTTTTTTAAGAATATTTTCAATAATGATCTATTTTCTAGTTCTAAAAATATTTTATTTTTATTCAAATTCTAATTCATTAAATATTAGATCCTAGTACTTTCATTATATTTCAGGTAAAAAAGCTCTTTTCTTTACTTTCCATTATTCTTTGCATAATAATATTTAATTATCCTGGGCAGATCAAGCAGACAAAGATAATAGCTATTGAATGAATACAATTATATTATTAAGTATTTAATGATCCATTATATAATAATTGAAAATATTGTTCTAATATATAATTTAGAATAATGGCCTCTTAAGGGATTATTATGAGTTTCGTCATTATTGAATTACCTATATGATTTGTAAACAAATAACATTTCCATTTGGGAGTTCTAAATAGCATTCACACTGATGGATGCCTTCTTGTTTAATAAAATTCCACTTAAATATTGATATAATATAATGATTGATATATAATAAAGATTTGAAATACTACAATATTATACTAAATATTATATATATTACTAAATAATATAATATTAAAATTATCAATCTTTTAGAAATTGTATTTCAGATAAATATACAAAAGATTTTAAAAAAATATATTCAATTAATGATAGAGGAGGGTGAAATCAATATCACTACTGATTTTTTATTATCGCCATATCACCAACATGTTCATAGCATCCTTTTTTAGGATCTAGCCTCTAGGGTTCAAGGATAATATAATATCCGTATGTCTAAATTCACCTTAATTTAATATATACCTTTAACTGTTTATGATAAAGAATAATAATAATAATAATATAATAAGTTGACCTGTGGCCAGGTCCGAACCGACCGACTGTTTGAAATAAATTAATTTCCAGCTACAGAAACAATTTCAAATAATTTTAATATATCTATTAATGTAATAAAAAACAGATATGGATACATAAATAATAAATATAAACATTTTTAATTTTATTTTATTTATAATATATATGCAAGACCAGGCTGTGACGTCATGAATGGCTGGATGACGTCATATAATTTTAAATCAAGAAAAAACTAATAAATATGATTTTTCTCGAGGATAAAACCAATACAAAGTGCATGATTCGTGGTGATATATAAAAAAATCTCCTCATGGGAAATTTGGTGTGAAAATAACCCTTCCCCTCCTATCGTCGATCGCTAATACTACCACTTCCGGTTTCCGGATTTGCACCAAAAGTTGATCAATTCATCCCACTGATGCATTAAGTAAATATACCAAATTTCATCAAAATCCGTTGAGCCGTTCAGGCTGTACACATCTATACGGACGGACGGACAGACGGACGGACAGACATCATGCTAAAAATACTTTTTTCTGTTAATAAAATGCATGATTCGTGGAGATATGTAAAAATCTCCACATGTGAAATTTTTTGCGAAAACAATACCTCCCTTACTATCGTCGGTCGGTAAAAATTTGGTGATGTTTAAAATTTATTTATTTGTTTGCTTGATGCGCCTTTTAGTTTATTCGAAACTTCTTGATTAAATATATTTGAAATATTATTCAATTTTTATTATCAACTATATTATTATATTAAATTATTAAAAACTTTATTTTTTAAATTTAGTTTTCATTTTAAAAACAAAAGTCCAGAGTTTTAATTAAAATTATTACAATTATTATCTATTGCACACTTAATGATAAGGAGTGGAGAAGGTTTGATAACAATAAAATTAAAAAATTATAAGTACTTTATTATTTAATTTTGATTTTAAAATATTTAGCTAAATATAATAAAAATAATCAATCTTTTAAATTTGACCAAACTATCTAGATGTTACTCTTATCAATGTTTTAAGAATATTACTATCTCATTTATTTTTAAATACTATCTCTAAGTTAATCTTTTCTTCTTAGATAAAGATATTCAAATATAAATTATGAATTTGTGGAAACAGTGGTCACGTAAGATATTTTAGGTTGTAAGTAAAGTTTTTGGAATTAACAAAAACCTTATAAAAATCAATCTCAAGCTTTTTACTATTGTATATTTTTAATAATATTTGGTCATGTTTATAAAAATAGATTATAGGAAAAAAAAGCTCAAAGTATATATGATTATGTAAGTATGTGTTCTAAAAATATTTCACTCGTTCGGAATTTTACTAATTTATCTTCCTAATTGGGATTAAATAAGATAATTTTTATTGCATTGAAGTGAAAGTTGATAAATGGAGTTAAACATTTGTATTTTTTTGGTATTTGAAATGTTTATCTTAATAATATATTTTAATTGAGCAATTAATTGTCGAATTATGTTGAACTTGAAAGCGTTGCAATTCACTTTCTTTCTGGCACTGCCATTGACCTTTCCAACAGCCTCAATTGAAATGGCATTGGGTCGTCCCGAGAGGCGATAAGAGACAACCAAGCAGGCTCAGCCAGCAAACAACGACCACCTCTCTCGAGTGGCTGGCCCTAAGGCCCTAAGGGTCTCCTATGCAAGGCTGGGTGGGTCTGTGTGTGTGTTTTTCTGTGTACACCTGACGCTTCACCACTGATAACGGAAATGACGGGTGCTCCACGTGACCAGAAGCTCTCCTCAGTCAGCCAAGAGGGAAACGGCATGAATGTCTGGCGGGCAGAAGCAGTCGGAGTCGGTGCTTGGAGACGGAGACACTCTTAGCTTTATGTTGGCGCACGAATGTCGTATGCGGCATCCACCTGATAAAGGACAGTTTTGTGATTGTGATCAATGTGTCGAGAGGATTGTCCAAGAAGCAATGGATTATTTGATTCGACCTCCGGTGAAACATTCACATCAACAATCGCAAGGTGATATGATACCTCCACTTACCCTCATTAACAAGCCATCCAACTCGATTTACTTTAATTCATATTTAACTTAATTCAAACATAATTAAAAAAATTAAATTAAAGTAAAAATCTGAAATAAACAAAGGGACTAATTTTACCTAAACAAATGAACTACAATTTAGTAGTATTAATAACTATTAACTCAGAAATATTACATTCATGATTAACCAACGTCTTTTATCTATAAAATTTATCAAATTTAAATAGGTCAATCTTAAAAAAGGGTTCTATTGAAGAGAATCCTTTATAATATACAAAATTAGAAATAAATCTTTCATTATTACGTCAATCATTTATTAATAATCTATAATTAATTAAAGAAAAAGTTTCATTAAGAATAGTGAAACAATTTATTGAAAATTGAGCAATTTCTTTTTGGTTAATATACCAAAGTTGATACATAACCTTACTCTATTTTTAACTGTCGTTGTTTTTTATATGGATTGATTAAAATTGGTATTATTTTATTTATTTATTATATATCATAATTTGAATCATAATGATAATAATACAAAATATTTTTTTAAATTTTTTAATATATATTTATATGTTATTTGATTGAAATATTATTTCTATTTAAACAAGAATTGAAACATTACGTTGAAAGTTATGATTTATTTATCTTTAAAATAAATATTGATAAAAATCAATCGTCATATTTAAAAATGAATGTTGATATCAAAATATTTATACCATTTACGTATATATGGATTGACGTTAGGATGGAAAGATGGTTTATGTTTAATCCCTTCCCTTTCCTTCTACTCTTACAACATATTTTTTTTTGATATTGTAATAAAAAGATAAATTAGTATTTATTCTAATTCATAAAATATCAAAAAAAAAAAAAAATTCAAATTTTACGATAACAAATCTCAAAAGTTTTTTTTAACTTGAATCTTCTCTGTGTGAAAAATTATTATAATTAACTACACCCATTAATTATTAATTAATTAAATTAGTTAAATTATATTTGATGTTATCTCTTCAGAAATACTTAAATAACGTATATTAATGATTATAAAAATAAATTCTATTAAGATAATCAAATGTAATAAGAATATTCACCTTGACATTCTTGTTAGATCAATATATAAATATTTATTTGATTATATATTTCTTAGAAAATATTTTTAAAATATGGTATTCTAGAAAATGTTTACAAATATTAAAACCGATTGAGTTATTTAGATTTTATATTGAGTGAGATATTCATTTACATTTTCCAATAGAAATTCAATGTAGAGTTGACTTATTGAATGAACACTATATAAATAATACTTTATGTAAGGAGCACAGCATCTTTATGTCATACTTGACCGATCAAGGTTGTTCTTTTCATTGATTTACTTTATTCTAACGTCTCTAACTCTCTCTCTCTCTCTCTCTCTCTCTGGATCAGACAATAGACGTTCATAAAATCTCGTATTATTCTTCACCATTATAAGAAATAATTAAAGGATAATAAGCGACCTTAAAAAGAATATATAAATAATAATAAAACATAATTTAATTACAGTTGATTGGCAATATAATAGAATCACTTATTAAATGTAATCTTCTATATATATAAAGGAGAGTGTTTGTATGTATGTAATTTGTTTACTTTTTTGTGCTGTCATAGAAACAAAAAAATAATAAATTTCTTACTTAACCGATATAATCAAAATTAAAATATATAAAACAATTATTTTGCCTGTTGTATTATATGGGTGGGAGGCATGGTCTATGAACCTGGGAGATGAGTAGATTCAGAGTATTCTTTCCAGCATTTATTGGCCAAAGAAAGATGAGGTCACCGGGGAATGGCGGAGACTGCATAACGAGGAATTGCATGACCTCTATGCATCTTCAGAAATAGTTAGGGTTATAAAAGCGAAAAAGCTGCGATAGGCAGGGGACGTGGCTATGGGAGAGGAAAAAGATATTGGTGGGGAAACCGATTGGAAACGACCGCTTAGAAGATCAAGGACGCGTAGGAAGGGACGTAAGAGAGATGGGACAAGGGCTCAGGATAGGGACACTTGGAGAAATGTGGTTGTTGAGGCCAAGAACTTTCGAGTATCTTTGAGCCACATAGATAGATAGATATAACATATACAATAATAATATATATAATTAATTTACTGATTAAATTAAAATATATTTTAAATAAGAACACAAAAAGAAATGAATGTTTTATGTAATATACGGATTGAAACAAAATGGATGAAAACCTTTTACTACTTTCAACCAAATACTATGTACCACTCGGGGGTACAGGGGGCGGAGCCCCCATCTAGGTGTGAAGAGCGCCGAAGGCGCTCGGAGCAGCTAGTTATGTAATAATGTACAAGAGCTCAAATTTACTTCATAACTAATAAATGATTAAATGTATAATAATTTTAAATATAATAAAACGTATATGTGCAGCTTTGAGCTGTGTTAGTATCATTATATATAAAAATTTTAAAAAATCAAATATTAATAACTAATTAAATTTATTAATCTCAGAAACAAAGATCGTAATGTCGAGGGAACAAAATTAATAAACAGCTGTTTGGGAATTATAATCTACTTGGTATATTAAATTTAGTCGATGAAAATGACGCTAGTTTTCTTATCAACATATCAAGAGATATCATTCTAAAAATTTATTTTCTGAATCTTCAAGAAATTCTAAAATTTCATAATCGGTTTTTAAATCATGATAACAATACTTTCCCCTTTACATTGATCTACTTGCATTTTAGGTAAAGTAAAATAAGCATATAAATTTCTATTCTAATTATTTTCATGTTTATTACTCTTTCTCAAATTAATTAGTACCAGAAAAGTACACAAATTTATCTAAATTATTATGGCTATAGATTAATATATTAATTAAACAATATTTTTATAAATAACTTTAATGAATAAGAAAATCTTGATAATATAAAATTAGAATTAATAAAAATGTATAACTATATATATATTATTATATTATTATTATATTGTATTATATTTATTGTTCATTCTGATGGGCCATGTGCTTAAGCTCATTTTACGGTATATTATTTGCTTTTTCTACAATAACTTAAAAAATATCAATTTTTATTTTAATAAATATATTATAACAGTGCCGCCCTAACCACAGGGCTAAATGGGCTATAGCCCCAGGGCGCAAGCCTTTTGAGGCGGCAATTTTTTATTTGCGATATAGTAAAAATTTATTTTTCATTTTATTAGTTTTAATTATTTTTAAATTAAAACACTTCTTAAAAAATTAAACTGATTTTTATTTCTTCCAAATATGTTGAAAAACGATTCTGTGTATTTTCTTAGGAAGAAGGGCGCATTATTTTTAGTAGCCCATGGGCGCCGAATTCCTTAAGACGGCCCTGTATTATAATAATAAATATATAAAACACAATTTTAAATAGATCTAAATTAGAAAAATTATAATTATATATTAAATTTCTTTGATGGGTAATTATTTTAATTTTATCTTAATTATTCAATAAATAAATAAACAGTTTTTTATAGGTGACTGTAACAACATTATAACTATAAACAGTTAATAAATAAAATAGACAGATTCTTACACAATGATTTAATGAAACAAGTTTTGAAATATAGTCCATAATTATTCATTATGATGTCTTTTTATTAGTATGATGTTGAGGAATGCTCATATATTCATTGTCATGAATGTAACTTTTTATTTTTATTTCTACCTTCATAAATAAAAAAGAATAAAATGTCTCTTCTATGACAATAAAGATTTATTTTTATACCTAGGGTTTTTATTTATTTAACTTTCATCTCAATTGTATCCAAATTTGATATATTCAATTGGTGTTTTACACACACACACACATGCTTAAATTTATCTGCTTATTTGCTTATATATGTAAACAAACACAATAATATTGATTATAAATTTCGATTACTAAAAATGGTAAAAGATATTATTCAAAAAAATAATAAATAAATTATTTTCTTATAATTTTAAAAGAACTTGATTTTGACATTAAATTATATATTGATGTTAAATATCTAATTCAAAATTATTTTTTTTTTAATATAAATTTTCATGTTAATTGTAGATTTATTTTTATAATAATTATAATAATGTTATGACAATAACAAAAATACAATTCTACTATTATTTTTAATAAGAATGAAGAGTTCATTGTTTTGGTTTTTAAGAAAAATATTTCCAAATATTTATGCTAATAAAAAAAAATTCATAAAAATTACTATAATTAGGATGTATAGTGACAGATTAAAACGTCTTTTGAATATAAAACTCAATTATCCTTCTTTCATGTGTGGTCTGAAGGCATTATAAATGGATAATATATCTTGTTAATGTATATATACAAATGGAAGTGGAAAAGGCGTGTGGTTTGGTATCCAACGAATGTCTGGCTCTTTGCCTGAACATTTTCAACAAGCCACGGTTGTTTTTATTTATCGTCAAAAGGGACAAACAAAACAAACCGCGACCCTCTTCGGTCCTCTCCGATTACATTCTTTTGTTGAAAAGTTTCACTTTACCTTGAACTATCTCTCTCTCTATTGAAGCTTTTTTTAGTTCATTCTTGTTACAAAATTGCCTTTTTTTGGAAGAATTCCTTGTAAAAAAAGGTTACTTGAATATTTTTAATAGAATAAATAATTTTAATGATTATCTAAGCTTTTAATAGGACACTTAGAAAAATCTTACTTCAAATCGAGATATGAAGTAAGATTTTTCGGTCCAATGTTAGACTTTTAAAATTTTGAGTCGACTCATCGTCTATTTTGTACTTTTTAATTTGAACCAGTTGAAATAACAGTTTTAGGAAAACCCAAAAAAGCAAAAATAAATTTGAAGAGGAACCTTTTCTATGTTCAGGTAATTTCCTTTGAAGGGATTGCAGCTGCTTTTGAAAGTTTGTAACCAATTGACCTAGGCCAACATTTGAGAACTTGACCCATTTGAGAAAAAAATTTATTTCTATATACCTAATAAAAAAATACTAGTCAAAATTCTAAAACAATCATATATTTATATAATTAATTTACAAGTGATAATTAATTAAAATGCTGTTTATATAATTTTACCATTTTTAAGTTAATAATAAAATAAATGATTTTTAAAAATTATTATAGATAAATTCTATAAATAAGCATTTGAAATTCTTTATATTGAAATATTCGAGTAGACGGAAAAATGTGTACTCACATTTTATAACTATAATTAATTGTAAAAATACAAATATAACAAAACAAAAAATTAATTGACATAATTATTAGTTTAATTTGCCATTAAAAATAATAAAAATTAATAAATTTGTAAAAAAATATATCACTTAAAAAAAAATTGTGTTTGACTGAGATTCGAACTCTCGCCGTTTGCAGGCCGCGGAAGCAAAAACATAAGCGCGCGCCTTAGTTTGATCACGCAACACGCTTCACACTTTTTATTTCTACTAAAAGGATAGTTGACTAAAGTCCACGAAAAGGGAAAATTTACCCGCGTATTTCGGGCAAACACCGTTACACATTTTCATTTCTCAACCTACTCTATCGAATGAACTATGACTCATTTAAAAAGCGATTTTACAATTCTTGTCATCTCCTTGTTAGTTACTTTAGATGCGTTACTAAAAATATCGTATAAAAAATATTAAAAGTTTAAGATAAGTTATTCAGCTTGTGAGATTAAAAAATGTATTTTTCCAAAAAAGAAATAATCTAAACCATAGTTTATACAACAAAAACAACTCATTTTTATTACAAAATAAATCAAAAAAATCAAAAAAATAAAAATAAAATAAAATTAGGTGCACAGTGAAAACTTAGACCTTAGTATATACAACATACAACATTAAATATATTATATATATATATATATATATATATATATATATATTGAAATTGAAATTTGAAATAAAACTCAGTTTCCCATTGTATTAAAAAATAAACTTTAATTTAAACATTAACTTTTAAATCTTTATTAAATTATGTATTGCAATCTATTATTTGAACTTTGACATAAAATATGAAGAAGAAATTATTGCTGTGATGAATTAAAGGGTCTTTCAACAAGGACGGGTCGATGATAATATTGAATAAAACAAGATGAGTGTGAGATATTAACGAAATTTTTATTTGAAAGACCCATTTATGCCATTATGGATGGAATATGACATCGTCCAAATGTCCGCCGCGACTTTGTATGGTGGCAGGAATCCGAGAGGACCAATTTTTAATGAATCTGCTGCATAGATCCGGCTGTATCTGAGCGATGGCCTGCGTTATGTTGGCTTTTAGGGCAACGGTCGATTCTGGCTCTGCCGTAAAATGGGCGCAATGCGCGCAACGTTCGCACTAACGTACACTCATTTTGATAATAAATTTTTATCATTTGCACATGCTGCTCAACTGTGTAACTTGCCATGGTGATTTGGCATCAGTGACTGAATCAGAAAAAATAGATTTGACAGGTGCCGCCAAAACAAAATGACCGCCACAGATTAATAACATTGGCCCGTCCTTGTTGTAAGACCCTATATAATGTAGAGAAGGATAAAGAATCAGTAAATGTTTATAAGTCGACCAGTCTTCTGATTACAGTGTCAAAATTAAAATTAATTTTTTTGTGGTTAGGGTTAAAGCAAAAAATTCGTGTAAAAATGCTATTTATATACTTACTTGTTAATATTGTGTGAAGAATGTGAAAGAAAATGATAGATTCGAAGGCCACCTCAATTTGGCCATATTTTATTTCTAGGCCAGATGTTAATATTTATTACATTGACATTTTTATATGTCGTCATTATGCATCACTTTTAAACATTTTTTTCTTGTGTTTTATATTTTAGTAAAATATTTATAAATAAATTTATTTAATTAATCATTTTAAGTTACATAATTTCAAAATAAAACTTAAATTAACACACTAAATTATATATTTATATATGTATTTTAAATGACTTCATTCAATTAAAATATGTTTGTATTTGTAAATGTATGAAAAAATTATAATTATAGCTATTTACATATTAATAATATTTCATTGTACAAAAATGTTATCTATATTTTATTTAATAAAATCATATTTTTAAGATTATTAATTAAAAAAAAAAAGATTCTTTGTCTTCAATTTATATAATAATTTTATTATTTTTTTAAGCTATTATATAAATTGATGATGTAGATTTATAATGATTATTTACTAATTTAATTCTCTTGTGTAGAAATAGTCTAATTATTCCAATTTAATTTTTAAATTAATAAAAAAATTTAGGTAGTTTCACAGATGCACAAATCATATTAAGAAACTTTCAATTCATTTTAGACACCTCTTTGTGAATAGCCTGTAAACAATATTAACCTGTTTAAAAATACAATTTAAATAATGAAGATAAGTTAGATAGAATGAATTCATATAAGAGAGATACGTTCAATTAAACTATTTTATTTAATAAACATATTTAAAAAAAAGTTTGATTCTTTTGTGTTACACTCAAATTAAATTGAAAAAAATGAAACCCTACGGATTAATCACCTAACATACTTAAATAGAAATGCCTAATAAATGAGTTTTATTTCACTTAAAGCTAATAATTTTTATTTTATTATTTTATGTACATTTTAAGTTATTACTATATTTAACGCAAAATAAATTGTTAAAATAATGACATAAAATATTTTATTTATTTTTTATATAATAAACAAATTATAGTATATATAAATAATTGATTGATTATGCTTAAAATAATTTACTATTTAATTTCTAAAAACTTTTAAGATTATTTCTTTATTAATAGAACAATTTTATATATAAAATAAGAAATTGAATAAAAAATATTTAAAAAAACATTAATTTTTATTAGATAAGAAAATTAAATTTAAATAATTAAGTTTATAAAAATAAATTTATTCAATTAAATTTATAATTTGACTGTCATATAAGCTCCTTTTCTATATATAAAAATGATTTTGTCTTCATATTGCTTAGAATTTAAATATTTTTGCATATCATATCTTATCTTGAAGAATCCATATATGGCTAAGAATTTTTTATGTAAGATTTTTATTCTGTCTAACTGTCTATAAACACAAAATTGACATAATTTATTCATGTCTATTCAAAAAAAATATATAATTTTTTTTTTTTTTGATTTTATGAAATCACAAACTTGATAAAAATTTCAAAATATGATCAGATTTAATAATCAATATTTTTTTTATTTTAATTAATTAATTGAGAAGAAAACTAATAAAAATTAGTATTAAGGTGAAATATGTATCCCGTTATATCATCTCTAATAGTAACGATTTGTAATAATTTTTTGAAATGAAATTAAAAAATCAACAAGAAAACGTTTGGAGAATTAAGATTTTAAAAAAATTGTAATTTTAATAATTACAAAGAAATTAACAACAAAATACTATTTAACACTTAGAAAAAATAAATAATTAATAAACTAGAAAAAAATAATAATATTATGAAAGGTCGTGATGAGATGAATTATATATACATATATGAAAATTAGAATAGAAGTAAATAATAATTTAAGAAAAATAGAAATTAGACAATTTTTGATACTTTGGTATATTATATTATTATGAATTTTTTCTATATCGCTAAAAGTTCACTCTCACTATTTTAATCTAAAACTGACATTTCGGCATTTTATTATTCCAGTAGAAAATTATTTCAACAAACTCAAAACTCTTATACTAGTAAACAAAAGCGGAAGTTGTTCATTTTTATTTTTTTTTTTTTATTTATATATATTCTTTAGAATGAACTCGCTAGTCAGGTGTTTGTTGTCCGGTAATAAAGGGGCATGTGTAGTGAGAGGAGGGGGCGAGCGACCGCAGAAGGAAGTGGAAAGGTGAGCCTAGTTCGTTGTTTGCCATGTCCGGGATGGGTTAGTGAGGGGCGTGGATCACCCACCAAAATTATTCCAACTGAAATTCCAATGACATCATCACCTGAATACTTTTCCCTTCCATTGAGTGAAAGAAATTTCAATATTCCTATTACTCATGAGGAATTGAATGGGACCAGCAATAATGCGTGATGACCATTCCAATGATCAACATTGATTGAGAAATCCATTTAAATTAAAATTAAGATCAACCTATTTGTTCTTTTGACAAAGAATGGTTGGAATTCTTATTTTCATAAGTTATATAGTCAAATTATAATATAAAATATAGATTTTTTAAAAAATGGATATAATATTACGATTATAATTATTACGAGGGCAGGTCAATAAGTCCGTGACTTTTTTTAATGAAAGACAGGATTTTGGATAAATAATTATTTTATTTTTCAACGTAGTCTCCTCTGAGCTCAATTCACTTCGTTCAACGTTTCGCCAATTTTTTTTATCCCTTCCAAATAAGATTTGTCGTGGCTTTCTTTGGTGCCGTTTCACCCGAAAAAGACAGTTTTGACTGCTGTTTGAACTCTTGTGTTTTCTGGTGAATCCATGTTTCATCCACGGTTACGAAACGGCGCAAAAACTCGTCCTTATTGTGGTTAAACAACACTAATGCCATAATGCTTAATGAGTGCACGAAATTCACTTTTTGTCTTCTCAAATCATGAGGTAGTCTGCTATTAATGGATATCAAACAAAAACTAAAATATCCAGCTGGTTCAAATTTCGACAGGAGTCACCTGATAGTCGCCTGCAGTGTTGCGATTTCATTTAAGAGACGGGAAATTCAAAAAGTCACGGATTTATTGTCCTGTCCACTTAATAAAATAGGTACATTTATAGGATGAACCATAGGTGTATTTAATTTCAAAAAAAGTTGAGTTATTTATCAATATATGTGTACCTATTTCTTTGTGCCTTGGTCTCAACATTCACATTCCACTGATAAATTATTTTATTGCTGAACCACCTTTATCTTATTCTTATATTCTCCTAATTTACTAATATATTACCATTCATATGCTGAACACATTGTTTATTCCCATATAAACAAACTTCTCTCTAACTTTTTTCGCCATTTTTTTTGGCTTTTTCGGAATATATCTCCATTTATCCAGCTTTCTCAGATTTGTTTATTATTTTTATTTTTATTTATATTTATATTTATATATCGATGCACTCGGCGAGGTTTGAACCCTCGAACTCGAGTCGGCGAACCGGTCACTATAACCTCGCGGCTAAGCTCCTGGTTTTCACCATTTTTTAATGACTGAATTTTTATTTGGAGTCATTAAATTAAAATTAAATTAAAATTTTGAAAGCTATTATATATTGTTTATTTTTATTGAAAAAATAGTAAACTCTATCGAACATTTTTATTTGATAAAATTATATTCATCTCCTGTCATTGATTTCTAACGAAAACATTTTTACTTCTATTATGTAAAGAGTTGAACGTCATAAAATTTAAAATATCGTCATTTATTATTTATTCCATTTATCATTAAAATGACTTTATGAATTTATTTAGAAGATACCCTGCAAGAAAAATTACGTCATTGATTAACATACTACTAAGAAATTTAAATATTTTTATCATCTCATTAAGGAAAATAGAATAAAAGAGATGATTAATGATAATATTTCACCTATTTTCTAAATACTTATAAAAATTCCAAACTTGTCTCGTATCTTTTTTCTCCTATATTCTATTTATTTAACTCTTCTATAATCTATGATTCATTTGGAAAATAAATAAATAGAAAGAAAACAATGTTATCAATTTCCAATTGAATGCACATATCCTAGAGAGAGAGATCTCTATCAAATAAATATAAGTAATTGACTTGTAATTTTAATGATAATTTTATTTTAAATCAAACAATCCAAATATGTGAACTTTAAAAAGAATAAAATGATAAGATTTTGTTAATCAAATTTATTGCTTAATCTCCTCAATTTTTATGTTATTTTCTTTTTAGATTGAATTTATATATAAAATAAAACAAATATAAATATGTATCATTTTATGCAATTTATAAATGTTTAGATAATTTCATTATAAAAATTTTAAAAAATTATAAATGTGAAATCAATTGGTAAATAAATACCCATCTATTTAGCAAATTTGCACATTACTTTGATTATCTGTGATCGATAGAACAAATCTTTTTTTTTTTATAAATTTTTAAAGACAAAAAATAATAAGATTAATTTCTATCTTATTAAAAAATAATTTGTATTATTTTAAATTGAATTATTTTGATTATGTAAAATTATGAAATGAAATGATTGTCATATATGAATATTCCAAGATTATTAAATTAAAAAAGTGATGTTGAATTGATTGTAGAGAATTTATTAGAGTGACAAATATGTGTAAGGAGTAGTAATAGGGAGAGCAAATTATAAAATAGAACTGGTGGTTATTTGGAATAAACCATAGAATAAGAATTCCATTTTTTTACTTAAATTTTAAATTTTTCTCAATTTCAATTAAAGATTTGATTATAATATTCTATTATGTATTTATATATTGATGATTTTTATCTTGATTTATAAATAAACTATTCAATATAATAAAGTGGCGTAATATTCAATTAATGAATATAATTAATAATAGAAATTAGCTTTTCTACCTTGGTTCTCCATCAATTAAACCTATTTGGGTCACATGAAAAGATTTAAAAAATTGTGATGCCTCCTTAGTTCAGCATCAATCTAAGGCTATTAACTTCATTTTTTCTAATTATTTTTTTCATTATTTATTCTGTACACGATCATATCAAAAATTACAATAACCTGTGGAAACAATAAAATATTTTTTAAGTCCCTGGCTAGATTTAACTTATTTATAGTTGTCTTTCAATTTTTTCAAAAATTTTTCATTATTATCTAAATGTATTTGACTATTTGTATCTCAATGAAGTTTTTTTTACCGACCGACAAATTTCACATGTGGAGATTTTTACATATCTCCACGAATCATCCATTTTCTTAACAGAAAAAAGTATTTTTAGCATGATGTCTGTCCGTCCATCCACGTGTACAGCCTGAACGGCTCAACAGATTTTGATGAAATTTGGTATATTTACTTAATGCATCAGTATGATGAATTGATCAACTTTTGGTGCAAATCTGGAAACCGAAAGTGGTAGTATTAGCGATCGACGATAGGAAGGGAAAACATATCACCACGAATCATGCACTCTATCCTCGAGAAAAATCATCTTTATTAGTTTTTTCTTAATTTAAAATTATATGACGTCACCCAGCACTTCATGACGTCACAGCCTGGTCTTACATATATATTATAAATAAAATAAAATTAAAAATATTTATGTTATATGCCTATCTGTTTTTTATTACATTAATAGATATATTAAAATTATTTGAAATTGTTTCTGTAGCTGTAAATTAATTTACTTCAAACCGTCGGTCGGTTCGGACCTGGCCACAGGTCAACTTATTTTTATTCTATTTGATTTTAAATTATTATTTAATCCTTACTTAATACAAGATTTTTATATTTATTTAAATCAATCACAAGTAGGTAAACAACTAAATCACGAATTAGATCATCAATACTTAATTTAAATAATTTCTCTATCCATTATTTATCGAGTTTTAATGTGTTTGTCATCCTGGAGAGTTCATCGATATTTTTATTTCTATATATTCAATGTATATATTCTTTTCTTTTTTTTAATGTCAATATTTGAATTTTTCTCTTTGTTCTCGGACGATGATGAGGAAAAGGGTAAAAAAAATTCATTTTAATTAAAAAAAAGAGTCTAAATTCTATATTCCGAATAACAGACTTTCCTTTTACTATATTTTATTTTTCACTCAGATCTATATGTATGTAGAGAGAGACAGAGAGAGTAAGAGTTAACATAAGGAAGCACTCGACCAGAAATTTACGAAAATATTAAAAAAAATTATATATATATATCTGCATGCGCATATGTTCACCTTTCTCTCACCCTTCTTTCTCTCTAAGGGTTGTTAATTAATTACAATTTCAAAGTCATTCCACGTCAACCTTCCCTGGCACTGGAGCGGGAGGAGGCAGTGGGGTGAACGAGCTCTGTTTGTGTTGTTGCTGTTGTCTTTTAGGACTCTGTTCTTTTTTTATATGTATGTATATAATAAACCTTTCTATTCCAACTCTTGATTGTATTTGCTATCCAGGGTGGTAAATATTAAAATTTTTAATAAACATAACTTTTTGTTTTCTTTTCATTTACACAAAAGAACACTTTTTTTGTTATATATATATATTTTTTTTATATTTTTTTATATTTAATTTATATTTTATTTTATTAAAAGGTTTTACGGTGAACTAATCTGTAGATTTTTTTTTAAATAAATAATCTTTCGTTTGTACCCAAGCAAGCAATAAATGTGAATGCCAATATCAAAAACCTCGGTGAAGCCAAACCAATTCAAAATAATCATTAATTATTTATATTTCTTAAATATTTATTGTCCATTAAAAAAATGAAATGAGATATTTATCAAATTCCCTTCCAAATAGATTTCGTCAGTTATAGATAAAATATGAAATTAAATTATTTATTATATTTGTTTCATTTATTATGTTTAGTCATATAATATTCTTTTGAATAAAATTATTAATTAAATAAATTAGAAATGAAAAAAATTATTTTTAGAGAAGTTTAGTTTTTTCTTATGTTCACTCGGTTTTACTTTTATTAAAAAGTTTATATACTGTGTAATTATTAAAAAAAATGTTATATAAATTACTATTATATTAATCATGAGCAGTTTTCATCGAAAATTTTAGGAGAAAACATATATTTATTACTATATTATTTATTATTTACTTATTATATATATATTTATAAAATATAAATTATTTTTTGAAAAAATAATTAAATATTTTTCCAAATGATGGTTAAATTGAAAATTAAGTGGAACATCAAAAATAAAAATCTGGAGTGTCTCCACTCGACTATCTCGCAAATTTGAATTGGATAATCAAGCTTTTTTTCTATATTTTAAAATTAATTAAAATTTGATTCTATCCGATCATAGGATTTAAGGTTTTTAACATAATTTTCACTGATAACATTTTATTGAATTATTTTAATAAGATTTTTTAGATTAATAATATATTTTTATGAGTTGCGCAAATTTATGAAATAGCATTTGTTTTCAACTGCTATCAGCTCCATTTAACATTTATCATGGTTTAGCTAAAAATTAAATACATTACCAGGTACTCGACGGGACGTAGCAATTGATATACCCATTACATTTCTTATATGGGATGTTGAATGTGTATACAATTACATAATATTTATATGCATAGTGGAATAGTTGCAACCATTATTATATTATATTAACGTCCTTAGATACTTTGAAAAAGAAATCGAGAAATTTAATTTTAAATTGGCTTCTGAGACAGAACACCTCAACACGCGTCAGCGCGTGTTTGATTATTTGTTGATGACATTCTGTCACTTGTTAGCGCGTGATTGGCAGTCAACTATAGTATTATATTTTAAATGACAAATATCATCAAAATGGCGTTCATTTTTCTTAAAAAAAAATCTGGAGTGTCTCGCAAATTTGAATTGGATATAATCAAACTTTTTTCTAGATTTTAAAATTAATTAAAATTGTATTCTATTCGATCATAGATTTAAAGTTTTTAACATAATTTTCACTGATAACTTTTTATTGAAATATGAAGGTAATCAAATAATATCAACATTGTTTTGATTTTTTTTTTCTACGTAAATACATCCTTTAACTTCATTTTTAAGTCAAAATTTAAAAAATTAATTCCTGTACTTTCAACGATTAAGCTGAAATTCTATATATTTCCGTTATATACAATTTTTAATCATGTGAAAAACTATCAAACATATATATCTTTATTTTTACGGTGACTCATGGACCTTCAAAACGAATAAAATCATCAAAATCTCGTCATCAAAAATTTTCGTGGCGAGATAGTAAAAAGAATAAGAATTAAGTTAAAATAAAAATGTGTTGATTTAGCCTATCCTTTTTGAGTTTTTTTTTTCTTATATTCACTGTTTAAATTATGAGATAAAAATAGAATCAAATCCACCAATTATTATTATTATGATTAATTTGTGTGCTGAAAGCTTTCTTTATTTGCTCATTTGACAATTGATCATCACACACACACACACACACACACACACACACTATCCTCCCACATTCTCCGCCTATAGTTTATGATTAAGTATTCTCTTAGGATTAATATTAAGAGCTGTGCCTCCTTCCACCCACATTCCCACCGGAAGGATTAATAATAGATATTGGGAGAGATAGATAGATAGATCGAGAGCATAGAATTGTACTACGGATGGATGATCTGCATTGATTGCATATTAATGCATTGCCTTGCATTCTAATCCTCTCTCTCTCTGTCTTTGTCCCACTATCTCCCTCTCAATAGCCTTGGGTTCGATTCTAAGCTGTCTATTGTCTAGCATGCAAGTGTCATGTCACGTGGTTAAAGGATCTACGCTCTGGCGCTTGTCTGGACATCATCATCATCATCATTCTCATCATCGTCAACAACAATAAACAAGTCCATTTCAATAATTTAAATGATTTTATTGGTTTTTCTATTATCATGCATTTTACCATTCAAGGATAAAGCCGCCAACTCCTTGTTTCCTTCCACTTGTTGCTTCCGTTTCTTTTCAATCCAATGTTTTGGGTTTTTGTTCTTGTTTATTCAGGGTTATACAAAGGCTCAACAACAACTTCAACATCGTATGAGTTGACCGGGAGTGGGATTCATCATCGTCCTGCGGAACGGCCAAAAACATTGCGTCGTTTGAAAATGGTGTATGACCCGTCAACGGCATCAACGGCGTCGACCACCACCTCGACCACGTCGTCCTCCAATGGTGCGGGTGGAGGTGGGGAAGGTGGTGACGCACTTGCGATCCTCTCACCTTTCGATGAACAGGAAGAGTGGGCAAGGATATCTGAAATTATGGCTTCCTTTGGCACCGGCCTAGTCAGAGAATCAGTCTTTGTCTCGGAACTTGAAAAGGAATTTCAAGAACGGCTTGGTAAGTCCTGAGAATTTTTGTTTAAATTTGTTTCAATTCAGTTTATTATTTTTTACTATGAATATATAAATACAATAATCATTATCTTTTTCTAGAACTTCCTTCATATGAACTATGATTAGTTAATAAGTGATTGAAAACAAAGTGAATACCAATATAAAATCAGTAGGAATGAGATTAGTATTTCCTTAGATAAGAGAATATTAAAAAATAATTTGAATTTTTTATTAACAATTATTTATAATTTTATTTGAAGTACACTCCCACATTCACTTCTTTCACAAATTATTTTGTTAACTTAGTTGGGGACTTGAATTAAAAATCATTTTTTTAACATTTCTTTATTTAAATCATATTTATAGTAAATTAAAAAGAAAATTATTCGTTTTACTATATTAAAATAATTAGGACAACCAAGATAACAATTTTTAAATTTTGAAATATTTTTATTTAAAAAAATCAAAATTTCTTCTTTTATTTTTTAAAAATTAATCTTAATATTACAAATCTTTTAAACGAAAATAATGGTAAATCGCTTTCTTCACATTTCTTATGTGTTATTTATCTTAAAAAAATTTCAAATTTTCTATTACAATGATTCAAATATATTGACAGAATAAAATGATAAAATTAATTCACTATTACTACTTCAAAAAGAAATAATAATAATAATAATAAACTAGCTTCCAAAATAATAAAATACAATATAATTTCATGTAAATGATCTTTGATTATTAAAATACTGTAAATTTGCAACTTCTTTCTAATGTATATTTAAAAATAATTAAAATAGAAAGACATACCTTCATATACAATTATTAATTAAGAATTCTTCAGGTGTTATATTTTCCTTGAAGTAATTTAAATATGGCCACCACATACTATTTTATTGATAATTTTAAGTTTATGAGAAAGTATATGAACAAATCAAACAAGAACATATAACGAATTTTAATTACCAATATATTAATTAATTCAATACAAACTCCTCATTTCGTCAGAAGATAAAGGCTTTATATAATTGATTATGTAAAAATATTGGAAAATGAATTTGTATATGTAAATTATAATGAAAAAATTACATTATTAGTATACTTCTGAATACAAATTATTAGTTTGAAAAATGATTTTAAAAAACATATAATATACTCTAAAAATAATTAGAAATTAAGAACGGAAATCAAATTAAATAAGTTAATAGTCTCTAAAGTTAGTGACTGTTAAGGAGCTAAATTATAAATTTAATCATCTTTTATAATTATTGCTCAAAATAAAAAAAAATATAAAATGAATTGTTCACTTGTGGAAGAAAGTATTTTCTTTATTTATTTAATTAAACACATGAATAAATGATGATTCCACGTGCCCTACTCGAGTATTTATTTATTTTAAAAATAAAACTTTTCTACGTTTATTTTCAAATAAGCCTGAATGGATAATACAATATAAACAGAACGGTTGTTTTCATTAACCTGAAATTCACATTATTTATAAATAAAATATAACATAATATTTAATCTAAATTAAAATTATAAAGAGAAATAAATTTTTATATTTACAAATTATTAGAATTGTTGAAAAATTATTAATAATGGTATTCATTTACAGTAGAAAGAAGATATTTTAATCATTCTTATAATATTTTTATGTATTTTATATTATTTCATAATATTGTATTCTTAAAATACAAAAAAATACAAAAATAATTAAGTATGATGAATAAATGATTGTTAAAAAAATATTTAAACATTATTAAAGAGAAAATTAAATTCTCGTATTTTATTAATTGCACTAACATATTCTACGAGTCGATTTGGAATTATAATCCCAATCACGTAAGAATTATGTGAAACCAAAATTATTGACGTTAAGATTTGATAGTAAGTACTTCTTGGTAAATAAATAATGTTCAATATAGATAGAATATAAATTAAAGAAAAATATATCTAAAATATATTTTAAAATTTATATAGCTTTGATTCAAAAAATTTTAAAAAATGAGAGAAGCTCTTTAAAACATTTTAACATTTACAATATGTTATTCAATTTTGAATTTGGTAAAGAAATATTCTTATAAATAAAGTATTCTACTATATAATTATATATATATATATATATATATATATATGGTTATTAAATTATTTTATATACTATAAAAATAACAACCACTATTCTGATTATTAAAGGTACTCATCTCATCAAAATTATTATCGGAAACTATCGAAATTAAATATTTTTGTTTAGGAAATTTGGCGTAAGGCGAGACGAGGTCCTTGACTTTTATAATAGAGAAAAATTATTTTAAAATAAAATTCTTTGTAAATTTTTGAGTCACAGAAAGATAAGACACAGAACAAGGAATTCCATATTCTCTAACATAGATATCATTATAAAATGTATGCCTGAAGGAAGTCTAGTGAGATGCTTGTTTGATCATAGGGAAACGTCCAGTATATATATATATATTTATTTATAATTTGTAAAAATTTATTATTAATTTTATTATGATTTTTTTTGTCTTCTACACATTTTATGAGGTTGCTCGGAAAGTAATTTTATTTTTTCAGCCAGAGGATTTAATTATATTTTTTTGAACACAACTTCACACTTAAGCCGCATAATCATTATATGTTTAGCAATGCTTGTGCGTGAAAAAGTTAAATTGAATCTATAGATTTATGCTTGGTACCCTTTTAAATTTGAGAGCAATAAGCATCATTTTTTCATATACTTATTACTTTTTCCCATAGAAAAGGTAAAAATGCTGTTCAAACCAGAAAGAAATTAACGGATGTGTATGGAGGAGATTTTGACAATAGACCAGTGTCAAAACTGGTTTACAAAATTTAGATTCGGCAATTTTGAAGTCGAAGATGCACCACTTACTGTTGGTTGAAGCTGACAAAGACACGATAAAAGCATTAGTTGATTTTTTGGACGGAAAACCTTTACTTTAAATGAAGAGGTTAAAAAAATTATCTGGATCAGTTTTTTTCAACAAATATTTATTCATAATACGAAAATTGTCAGTTCTTAAAAAAAAAGCAAAAATTGGCAGTAGTGGAACTGGCCGACAGAAGTGAAAACTTATGCGTAAGAAATTTGAAAGCAGACGGAATGCGCACCAGCTTCACGAGAAAAATGAATTTTATATACGTATATATATATATATATATATATATAATTCATAATTATTTTTTTCAGCAAACTGATTATTATTACAAAAATATTAAAAATACGATGTGTATGAATATATATACATATATACAACTTTGTTTAAGATATTGCAATACGAAATGTTTTATAAATTGTTATCTCTAACATATAAATATATATTTAATATGTGAAGTTCACTTCATATATACATATATAATATACATATATAATCAAAATTATTCGAAATGATACTTCACATAATAAATATATATTTATATGTTAGAGATAACATAATTTATAAAACAGTTCTAATGACAATTCAAATTTCGCGCTCAGTTATAAGAAAATTGAAAGCAGTCGGAATGAGGGCTAGCTTCATGGTGTTTGTCACGCTCACGCGAGTTCTATACTTTTTCCCCATCCCGCAAAAGTGCTCAACGCCGCTAAAGAAGTTTTCACTTCAAAAACGAAATTACTTTCCAAACAACCTTAAAAACTTATATTGTAAATATTTTATTAAAAAATTGTTTTTCATTTAGTGATGACCCGATCAGAGAGTCGCGGCTCAGTCGGCAGCAAAGATCGTTTAACGCCGATTGGTCCAACAAGCAATGTGGGCAGTTGGTTGCATTCATTGAACCTCAGCGAATACGAGTCCCTTCTAGTCAAAAATGGATATGATCACCTCGATTTTATAGTAAGTTCAGTTACTTCCTACTAATTTTATTACCAACCTTCAAGAGACATTTACCGATTAGTTATTCAATGAATGCTAATTATGAATCTCTTGCGCATTGTTTTTAATACTGAATAATTTAGACCTACCTCAATCTCTTTCTCTTTCAATTAACATTTTTCATTCATCGAAATTTATAACACATTTCATTCATACTCTTCTTTGATATGTTTATTGAAATTATTAAACAATTTTGAAGTCGTTTTATTTACGACACAAATTTTTTTTACATAATTTCCGCTATTATTTTATTTATTTTAAAACTTATTCAATCATTTTTTAATATTTTTTATAATGTAGAAAAATAAAAATATAATATAAATAAAATATAAAAAGGCATAGTGATCTTATTTGTGCCACTAAGAAGCCAAAGCTATTAACTCCACATGACTTTGTTTTTGAGATCGAAAATTTAATTAAAAAAGATTTATTAATGAAAATAGTTAACACAATTGTACAAATCAATAAGTTCTTAATTATAAAGAATACAAGGGTCATTCAACAAATACTTAGCCTCACCGATGGTGCTGCTATCACAAAAGAGATACCATCATGTAGTACATTCTTTTCATAGCATACTGTCAAAGTTTCAGTCAATTCCCTTCACTAGTTTTGTTTTGACAGCCTTTGGAAGCGAGCGTGTCGACCAGTTGTACAAAAATAGCCATGGCCAAATTGGTCGATTTGCTACGAATTGCTGACTCATCCACCTTACTCTCCAGATTTGGTCCCCTGTGATTACTTTTTGTTTCCAAACCTGAAAAAGTCACTCGCCGGGAATAAATTTGGGTCGAATTGTTATTTTCCATTTTTGTACAACTGATCGACACGCTCGCTTCCAAAGGCTGTCAAAACAAAACTAGTGAAAGGAATTGACTGAAACTTTGACAGTAGGCTATTAAAAGAATGTACTACATGATAGTAACTCTTTTGTGATAGCAGCCACAGCGGACGGTGAGGCTAAATACTTGTTGAATGACCCTCGTATCTTATCATTGTGAAAAGTGGCACCTGATTAGTTCAATTATTACAAATATGTAAATAAGAATTAAAGAGAAGTAAATGAAACATTTTTTCTCAGAATGGGGTCCTTGAAGATGCAGATTTACGTGAAATGGGAATTGACAATGATGATGACTGTAAAACAATCATAGAAGCAGCTCAATTATTACCAAAGCGTTTGCCACTATCATCAAATAGCATGTCGAAAATTGCTCCGGATGCAGTGGACGCCTGGCTTCAAGAAATTCAACTTCAATGCTATCAAGAAACATTCCGGTAATTATGTTATAATTAAAAAGCTGGAGTGACTCTACTCGAATATCTCGCAAATTTAACATATATTTAAATTAAATTTAATTATTATTAAGAGAATTTTTATTAAAATGTTTGTATAAAATTATTTATTAAATTAAAATAACTGTACAACGTTTCGACTGCTTATTCTACAGTCGTTTTCAAGTAACCGTACGCTTGCTCCGATTCAAGCGGACTGTACAACGTTTCGACTGCAGAATAAGCAGTCGAAACGTTGTACAGTTATTTTAATTTAATAAATAATTTTATACAAACAATGTGGTCTTTTAATAAAAATTATCTTAATAATTATCAAAATAACCACAAAAGCTTTAATAAATACATTAAATTTAATTAATTATAAATTAAAATTAATAAATAATATTTATTAGATCAGCGTATGTTTGTATAAAACTGCTATATATAGAATTTCAGTTTGATTGAATCGCTGAAAGTACCAGAATTCATTTTTTAACACTGCAAATCTCACGCGCCAACACGTGACGTGGTGCCATCAACAAAGCCAAACACGCGCTGGTTTAATAAATATGATTTAATAATTTTAATTTATAATTAATAATTAATTAAAAATTTAATTTAAATTTAATATATTATGTTATTTATTCCAATTCAAATTGCGAGATAGGCGAGTGGAGACACTCCAGCTAATTAATCATGTGAAAAACTATCAAACATATATCTTTATTTTTACGGTCACTTTAGAGGAAAAAAAATCAAAACGTTGTTCCGGTTGAGCTACATTTCTCAAAAGTTGATAGAAAACTACGAATTTTGAATAATTTCCGTATACCAAATTTCATTATTCTAGCTCAAACTGTTTTTGCGTAATCTTGTCTACATACATACACACATACACACATATATACACACACACAGACAGCAAATTAACTTTTTTCTATTTTTAGGAATAAAATGAATCCTTTAATTTAATTGGAATCTTTTTTTTTTTATGTTATATTTAGGAAACATCTGTATACGGATATGATGCGTGTGGGAAGGATCTGGGAGGTGGAGTTGACTGCCGTTTTGGAGATTCATAGGGTTGGTCATCGACGTCGAATCCTGGCCTCTGTGGGAGCACCACCTGCACCTCCCAACCTTGCTAGGAGCCAACCGCAACCCGCCACGACTACCAACTCCTCCACAACCAATACAACGCCTAAATTAGAACAACTCAATGCCGATTTACATCAATTGGTTAGTAAATAAATACAAACACAAATAAATTTTAAAAAGATTAATATTCATTCATTAATAACGATTTATTTTTAAAATGTGAACATTTTAATAAAAGGGGAAAAAATATATTTTTAAGATACTAGTACATAGTCATGAAATAAAAAATGATAAAAAATTATTTATTTAAATTTACTTATTTTCTATATAATTGTTGAAATTTAAAAATTACCATTTCTTCATTTTTACATCCAAATACATAAATAACTTTAATAGATTATTTTTTTTTTATAAATTTTTCAGTTAAAGTTTAGTTTAGTTATTTAATTAACTATATTTTTTAAAAAGAGTGTTTTAATCAATATAATAATATGATTTAATGTTACAATTTCGCCCAAATCAGAGGTGTAACAAAAATTGTCATCAAAAAGACTCATCACTTAATTCTAGAAATATTTTTGTAAGAATTAAAAATGCTTTAGATTTTATGAATATCTGAAAAATGTTTATCTTCACATTAATATTATAATTTCATTCATTATTAGTAGCAATGAATATCTTTTGAATAATAACTAAATAAACTAGTTATTTTATCGTTCAGGAGATTTTATTGTTTAACTGTCGTTTTAGTTGTGTTGAATTTGGAAAAATATCGTATATAATCCAAAAAATCGAATATTGTTCTCAAAATATCCATCCTTCTCATAATTATAAATAATATTGGTAATTATACAGGAGACTGGCGAAATGAGGTAGGTGGTTGAAACTTACTTTGAGGTGTTCCTTGAATAATTCTGAACAACTTTATATGTGCAACTTTTTTATGATCTCTTTTAGTTTTATTAATAAAAATTAATTAATTAAACTGTGTATTTGTCCTATAAGAATGCTCAGTGGCTGACATTTTGAATTACAATTATTTAAGCATTAAAGGGTTCTTGATTGTAAAATTAAATAGGAAAATTCGGTTTATTTTATTTTAGAAATAGTTTTATTCATACTAAAGTTATTTAAAGACTTTTTCGGTTTTTTAAATTCGGTTTATTTTATTTTAGAAATAGTTTTATCCATACTAAATTTATTTAAAGACTTTTTCGGTTTTTTAAATTCGGTTTATTTTATTTTAGAAAATATAAACTCCGAAAAAGCGTCTGCCACTGAGCATTCTTATAGGACAAATACACAGTTTAATTAATTAATTTTTATTAATTAAACTAAAAGAGATCATAAAAAAAGTTGCACATATAAAGTTGTCAGAATCATTCAAGGAACACCTCAAAGTAAGTTTCAACCACCTACCTCATTTCGCCAGTCTCCTGTATAATTACCATAATATTAGCTCTTATAAACAGCGTCTAACAGAATTTTCCTAAAAATTAAATGAAACATTTAAATAGAATATTATAGTAATATCATATTTCTAATAATATATTAATATATTAATAAAATACAAACAATATAAATATTCAAAATGTATCCTACACAATTCATCAATCTTTTGTTATATTTCATTATATTATATTTTTATCCTGTTTGAAAATAATTTAATAACATTTTAGTCTTTTATTTTCATATAAATGCATTCAATCATAATTATGGAATGAGGAAGAATGAATTCTAGCAAAGTCAACTTCATAGAATAATGAAAATAAAAAAAAAACGTAAAAATAAAAAAAATGTCACTGAGGAGTAAAAATAAAGTATAGAAAAGAGAGTAGGGTGAGGCACTTGCACACATTTATTCCAATTACTTTTAATTGACCACCAGGAAACAATTTACACACTAAAACAAAAAAAAAAAATACATAGAAAAAGCGTACAAACCATACGCATGGGAGAGTCACTGAGTGAGTAGGATGATGAATTGGTGGATGGAAGAAGGAGAGAGGGGAAATGGGGGGGACAAGAGGCGTAAAGGGTACAAAGCTATATATATATATATATATAAACATAAAATGAAATCTAATTGAAAAAAAATAAATAAATAAATAAATAAAAAAAAGAATTAAATTAACTCTTGGGTTTATTCATGGCGAGTTACTGGGAATGAATTTAAAAAATAAATAAATAAATATATAAAATACATACTCTAATGGATTGGTTGTTGTTTACTATCTCTCTCTCTCTTGCACACTCGCGCTTTTACATGCACACATACACATTTTCAGCTAGCTCATTGGCAAAATAAAATAACAAAATAAAAAAAAAATCAAATTGATTTTCCAATTTGCACATTTAATGAAAAATTAACCTTTGCAATTGTTTATTTTTTAAATTTTATACAAATTACCTTCGCCATTGGAAATGTATTACCTACTCTCTTTGTCACTCTTAGTGGATACAGGCGTGTATTTTCTCGCACTCCTGTAAATGTTAAAATAATGGTTTCTCTTCAAAAAACAAATATTACAATATACAAATAACAAAATATTTTTTTTATTTTTAATTTATATTTATATTATATATATAAGGTAAATGTACCAGAAGTTGACATTTGAAAATTTATTATCGGTTAATAAGACATATTATGAAAGTAATTACATCTATATTGAAGATGTGTAAAAATAAAAGTATTGAGTCACCTTCTGAGTAAATGGCACATTTTCTTTTTATAGAATCGAATAAATGGATATTTTAATATTTTGTTCTTCGAATGCTTAAGGAGGCAATTCTCATCAGAATTTTGGGATTCTGTTCGAAACGTAAAGACTCAAATCTCTCAATAAATCAAGAAAATAATTCGGAAATAACTTCTCATCTATATATATTATTTTATTTGTAAACTATAGAATAAAAATAACCTAATGTCTTTTTTAAATTTAAAAATATAAAATTCCCATTTTACCACCACATAATAATATTTTATAATCGCCTTAAGCTCATAAATCAATTTGCGATCACGAAAATTTTCGATACCGAGATTTTGATGTTTTTATATTTTTTGAAGGTTCCTGAATCATTTTCACTAAGGTTGAAAAAAATGTATGTGTGGGTGTGTGTATGTATGTACACAAGATTACGCAAAAACGATTTGAGCTAGAATAATGAAATTTGTTATACGGGCATTATTCAAAATTCGTAGTTTTCTCTCAATTTTTGAGAAATGTAGCTCAACCGGAAGAGGGTCATTACTTACAACGTTTTGATTTTTTTTCCTCTAAAGTGACCGTAATAATAAAGATATATGTTTAATAATTTTTCACACGATTAAAAATTGTATATAACATAGAATTTCAGCTTGATTGAATCGCTGAAAGTAGCAGAATTAATTTTTTAACTCTGCAAATCACGCACCAACATGTGATGTGGTACCATCAACAAAGAGCCAATAAATTTAATTTAAATATAATATATGTTAATTAATTCAAATTTGCGAGATAGTCGAGTGGAGACACTCCAGCTTTTTATTACTAAAACTCAATATATATATATATATATATATTGTCGTATATTGGAGGCTTAGTATGGTGTTGGGCTATAAAAAATGGGTTTTTAAAATTAATAAATTTGATATTTAAATTGGTAGTACTCTGGTTATTGTGAATAGTATATAGTTTGGGGAATACAGCGAAGGTTGATAGGCAAGACGTAAGGTTGAATTTAATCAGAATAAAAGTCAGTATTAAAATAATATAACAAAATGAATATTTAATAACTAAAGAATTTAATATAATTATAATTGGACTCGCTAGGCATTAGTACACGTTAATTAATTAAAGAATAAAGTAAGGTATTTGATATTATAAACTAAATAAGATTAATATGTAATTAGTAATTGCTTAAGGGTCGACCACTTAGCTGTTATTAATAAGATAGATTGTTCGGTGCACATATATCTCTTACAATATATATATATATATTTATTTATTTATTTATTTATTTAGAATGTTATTTATGCAATTTATATTTGTATTTATTTTTATTTTTGATAAGTAAAAGTCTGAACACATTATAAAATAAATCATATAGCCATGTCTACTTTCTGAAATATAATTTATAATAATATTTCCCAAATCGTTCTTTATTTTAATTTATTTTTTATAAATTGCGATTGATGATGATTGATTCAATTTTTTTAACATTCATTTAACAAATTATAAATCAATATATTTTTTTTATAATTTCTATCTATAATAAAATTATTCCTATTATTGATAACTACATCACCTATGAAGGATTTATTTCTATTAAACGTTTCAAAAAATATAGTATTTAACTCATTGTCGTTTTTATTTGTCCATTAAAAAATTTCACCATTTTGAACTAAATCATAAGAAAAATAATTATTTATTAACAAGCGTCATTGAAAATTCATTCCTGTTTATACAATCCATGTATAGATGCAATTTTAAATATTCAATTGAGAATAATATAATCTAACATTGCCATATCGAATACTATTTATATATTTATCTCATTTAATAAATAAATCATTCTTAAAATGTAATTTAATTATATTACTAATTGCCCACTCGGTATTTAATTTTATTTAAATTAAACATATTGACAAACGTGAATCAAAATCAAACGAATTCAAATAAAAATAAACAAATAAAATATATAAAATTCAAATGAATTGCAAATTGAATTGGAATTAAGTTCAAAATAAATCAAAGCTTGTAAAGGAATGTAAAAAAAATTATAAATTATATTAATAAATTATTAATATAAATCATTATTAAATTTTAAATTAAATGTTAAAAATTGATATCAAGAGTTTAATCACTTTTTCAAGAGGACGTGACGTGATTTTTTTAGAACTAATTTAAAAAGTGCATTTTTATATGTTATTTTATTTATAAAATAATTAGCTGGAGTGTCTCCACTCGACTATCTTGCAATGAGCCGTTCAAGCTGTACGCATCTATACGGACGGACAGACGGACAGACATCATGCTAAAAATATTTTTTTTCTGTTAAGAAAATGCATGATTCGTGGAGATATGTAAAAAATCTCCACATGTGAAATTTGGTGTGAAAACAATACCTCCCTTACTATCGTCGGTCGGTAAAAAAATGAATGTTTTAAGTAATATACTGATTGAAACAAAATGGATGAAAATCTTTTACATATAGACTTTCAACTAATCACTTCGGGGGTACAGGGGCAGAGCTAGTAAGAAATAAAAATTTAAATATTATAAACATTCTTTCTATGGGAATTATAGAAATTCTGAAATGAATCCATAATTTTTTGAATGATATATACTTATCAAATTTTTTAAAATTAATTTCTGCAATTATTGAATAGATATTGATATATGGTAATATATAACCTATGTTAAAATAGAGGTATTTAAGAATATTGTGATGTATTGTAATTTCATCGAAATCGGTTCAGCCAATTTTGAGTCTATAACGTCAGAATTTCCCGACAGACAGAGACAGATATGAAAAATTCTAAAATCATTTTGGATTCTAGAGGTCATGAAACGCGAAGATATTTAAAAAATTTTAAATTCTATTCAATGTGCAGACAAAAACCTTTTTTATATATATAGATAATATATGATATTAATTCTTATCTAATAATACAAGAAATTTAAATATATTCAAGCTAAGATATTATTTTGTAACATAAAATAAAATTCTATTTATTTATTTATAATTTATTTTATAAATAATAATATAAATGAAATGATTAAAATTTAAAAATGCTTAGTTAATATGTTTAATGGTAATATGCTAATTCTACGCATGTAAAATTATAATTTTATTTTATAATATCTTTTGCTCTATAAGAAATATGTTAAAAAATTATATTTTAAATCTTTTTTATTAGGGAGAGAGAGAGAAACATATATATTCCCTAATTTCTTTAAATTTATTAGAATCTTACCTTAATGTTGTATACAGTGACACTAATCTTTTTTTATTATTTTTATTAAAATAACTTTATAATTTAATTGACCATCATTTGTTAGAGGGTTTGGTATAATTTGTTTCATTCATTACCCACCAGCTACATTGATCAAAATTGATTCCGCTATTTCTGTAATGTAGTATAATTAGATTCAGGCAAACTTGCAGTTACTGTTCTTTGCCTGAAAGCAATTGCTATTCACTTACTAAAAATAAACTTGTTTAGTGGATTAATATTTTCATATTAATATTTCTCTATCCATGATGAACGAAAATTTTTAAACCTTAAATTGTATATGTAAATAATTGATAACAAGGGCTACAACTTCTTTCATAAATAGGATATCGAAAAATGTGCTCGATTATTAGTTACTCCAACTTACTTTTGTATTTTCTTTTTCTTGTTAGCAATCGAATATTCAACAATTAAAGGAAGATATCCGAGAAAACAAAATGCCTGTGAGTAATTCAGGTACTTTGCGACATAGTCATAAGAAGAACAGGCCTGCTCCACCTCCACCTGTTCAACAACCACCCCCTGTCAGTGATTTAGAGATTCGGGAGCCTGCTGAATTATTGGTGGGCGTTCCAGCCACTTTAACAACTCAATGGCGACATCAACCCGAGGCATTGGTTCAGGGCCACATCACCTACCAAGCACAGGTCGGTATCCTCCATTTCAATAAATATTTAAAACTCAATATTTTTTTTTTATTCTAAATTTGTTTTTTTAATTTTTGCATTAGTATTTGGGCTCAACTTTAGTAAAAGAATTACGCGGTACGGAATCAACTAAAAAATCGATTCAAAAATTAAAAAAATCACAAAAAGAATCTAATAAATCACAAACAATACCTGATATTCTATTAGCTATTAATCACCGTGGTGTTCGATTTATGAATGCTCAAACACAAGTAAGTCCAAAAAAGAATGAATCAATTTATTTAAATTTATTTAAAATTTATTTTATTTTATTTCTTAGCAATTGGTTTGTGAACATGAAATACGTAATATACATTGCGCATGTCAAGATGCAGATGATCTCACCCACTTCGCTTATATTACCAAAGATTTATCGACACAAACTCATTATTGCCACGTATTTTGTGTACAGACTATGGTAAGTAATTATGTACATATGTATATATAATAGTATAAATATTATCCGAAATATGTATACAACTCGTTTGTCCCCTTTAACTATAATTTAAATATCGTAGCTAATAAATTACATTGGTTTTCCCATCTTTGATAAAGATCCTAAAATGATTTTAGATTAGAATCTTATATTATTAATATGGAAGTAAAAGTCTTTACATTTTTTTATTCAAATAAGATAATTTTGATTATTTTGTTTTTTGATTGATTCTATATTATTGATAAATTTTAGGATCAAGCTACTGAAGTGATATTAACATTAGGACAAGCGTTCGAAGTTGCCTATCAATTGGCATTAAAAGGACAATTTCATCAAAATCAACAACACAACCAACAACAAATTCATCAACGTAGTGGAAATGGACACGTGCGTTCCCATTCAGCAAATTTGATTCCAAATTTAGTGACCGTGCCAATTACAACAACAACAACCGGTAGTAATTCCAATGTTTCTCAATCTGCACAACAACCAGTACAACAACAACAACAACACGCCCGATCGCATAGTGTCAATGAGATTAAATTAAACGGTTCGCCATTATTACAATTGGCTGTGAATGACAATTTAAATAATGCTTTAGAAACACAACCGACTTCCGGGGTGCAACAACAAATTGGTCAAGCACCTATTGCGGTTTCTGAAGAACTCTAAATAGTGCAGTTCTTAAGGAGAATCCTCTTGAGACATTTGAGTGAACGATTGAATTTTAAACAAAATTGTCATTTATATGGAAACAACATAAAAGTAAGTCATTGAATGTCCAAAATTTATTCACTATCTATATATAATTATATGCTTATGCAAAAAGAGGATAATAAGATGATATTACATGTGTTGTTAAATTTTTGAAATGAATATATACATATATATAGATATATATATTATATATATAGTTAGGCGGCTTTATCTCCATGATCTCTTTTTTAGATTTAATTTTTTTTTTTTATTATTTTATTCTTTCACAGTTAAAATCCCTTCGCGTTTAAGGGACAATGAATTCTAATCAGGATTACTTAACAAGAATCAAACACGACATTTATACTCCAAATCATTGTTTTATTAAATCTTTTTATTAAAAGTCTAGTAAAGTTATTGTAATTATGGGCTAAATTTATAAAAATACAAAATTGATATGAAAACTTTTGTGAGATTATCATCCTTATTATCATGATGTATTTAAAAAATTAATTAAACATAGTAGATAATTTTATTTTTTACTAATACTTGGTTATTATATAACTGTGATTGATGAATTGACCCAAATACTCAAATTATATTATAAATTAAATTAATTTTTAAATCAAATGTGAGAATTTTATCGAATATAAACCAAATTTATTTATTAGATGAGGATATTTTATATTGTACTCTTTTTCTTGTATACTTTTTCTTTACATTTTGTTTATGTAAAGAACGCTAAGCCAACAACGAAAATTTATAAAAAAAAAAAAAAAAATAAAAAATAAAAAAATTAAATGTAAAAAATTATAGTAAAATTAAAATTGGATTTGATCTATTTTGGAAATAACTTTTTTGAAATGTCTCTTTATTTTGTAATTTTATATTTAATTTGGTTTCTATTCGCAGTCAATGTAAGAATAATTTTTGTCTGAATTCCTTTCTAGTCATACCCCGTTAATAAATATGCATATACTCTTATTCAATTAAATACCAAAAACTACTTTCATATTAGACACAATTAACCAATAAAACATACCTAGATAAAAAAATTCCTGAAATAATAGAAGATGCAAATATTTTTTTCTTTGGGTAGGAAATGTATAATTTGTAAATTTAGTTAAAAGATTTAGGACGATCACCTATTATCCTCTTAGAAATAAATATCTCTATAAATATATATTTAACAATTTTTCTCATATTTATATTTAAAGAAAAAAAATGTTTCCACTTTGAAATTTAATTTAATCTTAAAAGATTGATATTATTATAAGGATCATAAGGAATAATCAAGGAAAATTGCATTGTTTTTTTATCTTCTATTATTTAAGGGTTAAAAATAAGTAAACAATAATTGTTCATTGAGTACAAAAAGAACCATGTGACTAGAAAAGCATATCCACAATTAATATATAAAATTAAAATAAATAAAATACTGTTAAATGAAAAAAAGATGTATAAAATTAAATGAAATTTTTTTATTAAGTAAAAAAAGATAAATTTATTAAATATGATACTTAATAGATACTTAATAAAAAAACAAGCATAGAATGATTAAAAAAAGAACATATTTCTACAAAAGAAAAAATTACGAAATAAAAATTAAAATATATATATAATACAAACATTTAAATTGTAAATTTAAATTCTAGTTGTAAATTTATTGTTATATTCATATAGATTTATCAATATAAATTATATAAATTAAATAATCAGGCATAAATGTGTTTAGGAATGGACCAATTCCAAAAAAATGGTTGTAGTTATTATTCTATGTTCAACATGAAAGAAAATCGTTTATAGATGTATAAATAATTTAATAAATAATTATACCAAAAAATGGATATGAATTCATACCATTAAACAAGCTTTTTCTGCTCTTTGAATAAATATTAAACAACATTTCACTCTTTTTACATTTTATTAACAAAAGCATTTTCTATATCCTCTTAAAAAAATATGAAAAATAAAAATTAAAAAACACTAAATAAATAAAATATAATATAGTTTAAGATAAGAGTTTCATACAATATGTCTCATTCTCAATATATATAAATATATATATATACGCAGGGTGTAGATTGAAATTTAGCTTAAAAAATATATAAGACATAAATAAAAACATAAATTAATAAAATAAACTCCCGTGAGCGCACAAAACATAAGACCAAATTTTATTAGTATTAATAACTGAATAAAAATAAATAAATAAAACTAATCATGCTCACTCGATGCCAAAATAGCAATGATTTTTTCATATTTATATATATTTAACTATAATGAAAACTATTTTTTTGATTATTATGATTAAATTACCAAATATATTCATATAGAAATATATATATATAGATAATTAAACGATTTTTCTAAATTTTTTACTTTTTTTTAATTTTAATTTTTAATTTTTTGTTTATCTTATTTTTAATTTCTTAATGTTAATTTTGTAAAGAAAAACAAAAATAAACAAAACAAAAAAAAATAAATAAATTAAAATTATTAGAATAATAATCTTAATAAATTTGATATTTAAGAGGAAAAATCAAATATTAGATTAATTGGTGTAATAAATTAATCTTAGATAAATATTTCCAAATATTATTATCTAAATAAATAAATAGATTAAACAAAAATTAAACTTTATAAAAATATCGATTTATTTGATAATTTTTCAATTGATAATTCAAGGGTTGAAAATTAACAAAAATTAAATTTTGGTATATAAAACTGGTGCAGATGGTATTATACTTGCTTCTTTGCTTATTGATGTTTTATCGCAAAAGGAATGAAAAATTTGTATATAAAAAATTTATAGCTATTATGTATAATGTATTCATGGTGTGCTGGTCTTTGTATCAAAAATATTTATTGCTTTGGCATCTACACCAGAATAATTTTAATGCAATTCTTTTTCCTTAATAGGGAAATAAATAAAAATCTATATTTATTCCTTATCGCTAAGTACATTGTGATTGTTTTGTACATAACCTCAATTTATGATTTACAATGCATATTCAGGTGATACTTGACATAACCTACACCAACAAAAACGAAGTGTAAAGAATTTTGACAAATAATTACATATTTTTTAAATTAAAAACTATTTGATATAGATATTTTATTATTATAAAATAAAATTAAAAAAATATATACTTATATAATTTATATTAATTATATTTAATTCTAAAGTTTCATTATCTATTGTACCTTGTTTTCGCATTACGCAATTAATATATAAAAAGACCAATTAATGAAATACACAATATAAAAGTTTATTTTTTTTATATATATTAACTTTGATTACAAAAAAGTATAATTAAAGCAAAAACATTTCAAATGAATAATTTGTAGTATCGCCCCCTTGAATCCTCAATTGAATGATTTATAAATTAAAATTAAAAAAAAAAATAATTGATTGATTGCAATATTCTAAATTGATTAGCTTATTTATTTCAACTATATTTACAAATTATTTATTCAAAAATAAAAAAATGAAAATGAAATGGAAAAATCATTTTAAAAGAGAAGAAATATTTTAAATATGTAGACTATTTTTGTTTTAATTTATATTTAAATAAATTGATTTATTAAATTATTTTATATGAATTTAAATTTCAGGAGACTATTATAAATTGAAAATATATGAATATATTATAATGAGATATATGAATTTAATAATGATAGTTCTATAATTTTTTTTGTCAATACCCAGCAGAACGATTTAATAATAAAACTTGCATGAGAAATCGTTAAGGTGTAAGTTGTATAATACAATATACGAGTATATATCTCATTGATAATATCTATATTTCTTGTTTATATTTAAATATATTTCTCATTTTCACATATCATAATTGTTTTATATTATAGTTAAATTGTTGTTTATTATTAAAATATAATTATTATTATCATTTCAGGTTGATAACTTTTTTATTAATCATATAAAATTTCTATCTTTAGAACAGTTTATTTATTTTTATTAATTCTTTAAGATAATAATTATGAATCTAGGCTTTGAAGGATTCAGTCGTGTCCGTGTTATGGAGTCCACTTTTTCTTTTTTTAGATTTACATACTTAATAAAAAATATGAAACTTAAAACAAATTATTTTAAAAAAATTATAATAAAATATGATTTAAAATATATATATTATTGGTATTACAAGTTTAGAGAAAATTATGAAAAATTTAATTAATAATAATTTATACTTGAAAAAATAGATTAATTAAATTAAAATAAATATTAGGGAATTGTTCTTCTGATAATTCCACAATGATATAATTATCTAGTTCTTCTAGTCTCATTGATATATTATAGGTGTGCCAATTTGGAATGGGTCATTAGTGGATATATGAATCTTTAAATTGTAATCTATTTTCTTCCAGACATTGCTCATTCATAGATTAAATAATCTATAAAATAGTCGATTTTTATAATCGACCTAAATATTCCTGAAATTGGACTCTCTTACTAAAATACCGTCAATTAAAATAAATATTAAATAATTAATTTTCATATTTAAATAAATTGAAAACGATTTTCAAGCATATGTTTTCAATATTTTAATATCTTAAAAGAAAATAAATATAAATAAACTGTTTTAAATAATATTATATTTTAAATTTCATACGAATTGTTATCTATAAAAATTTGATTTATTTTCACTTTTTTATAAAAAAAAGACGTTTTTTAGATTTTCAATTTTTTTAATTTTTTTTTTTGTTAATGTTTTTTGATTTATATTTTTGAACATTAACCTTTTTGAGATTTATCGTGGATCTCCTTCATCTATCATTAACAATAAAGCATCAAATTTTTTGAATTTACAATCACCATAATTTCATCAAATTCAAATTATAACTCTATTGCTTTATCGTTTGTGTTGATTGAAACACAAATAATCGATTATATACAGATAATCTCAAAAGTGTTAAGGTTTTCTTAACAAAAACTGAATAAATTAAAAATATGATTGAAGAGAGGTTGGAAAATAATTATTATCAAATGTAAGGACCTTTTAAAGCGCCAAATATAGAGGATGGCAAAAAATGTCAAATTAATCAATTGTATTCTTTTTTATAATATTTTTTTTTTCTATTTCATTTGTTTTTTTTTTTGTTTCTATTTCATTTGTTTTAGAATTAATTAATTAAACTAAATAATTATTTTTGATTGATCTGATTTTATATTGAAGTACTCATTGCTGAAGGCCTATGGTACTTGGAATATTTAAAATTGACCTTATATTTTTCTGGCCTATCCGATAATATAATTTCAAATTGAGTTTGAAAAGACAATTTCGATTGGCTTTTTGTGAGAATAGAATCAATTTATATTAATTTTCAGTCATTCGTTCAATTTAATCTTGAGAAATCGAAATTATTAATTGATTAATTGTTTGTCATTCTCGACTAATAAGTAATAATTAAAATTACTAAATACATAAATGAAACACCTAATAAATCAAATCTATAACGAACTAACAACGTCAAATAAGACTTCATTTTATGTATACATATTTAAGTTTAAATATCCATGCATATAATATACATACTCAATGTATTTGAAGACTATCTAGTTATTAATTGAATAATGCTGGATTTAGTACTTCTTAATATATGTATATCACTAAGATTGTTCCTTACACTCCACTACGGATTCTTCTCTTTTTGTAATATTTTCAATGTATACCATGCTCTATTAACAATTCCAAATAAACCTACCTCTTTTTTAAGATTACCCAATGATTATGATAGTTTTTTAAGCTTCTATTATTGTTTTTGTTCTTTGTTTATCTTTTCTTTGTTTATATTACTCCTACATACTATATAGTATATATAAATTATGAATAAATTCTTTATATAAATTGTTTGTTAAATTATTAATTAAATAAAAAATCAATTTAAAATTAAGCATTTTCTAATTATTTGTGACTCTAAAATTTCCTTAATCCTAATATTTTAAAGAGAAAAAACAATTATTAATAATTCAGAGAACATTTAGTATTTTAATTCCTTTTTATAAATCAAGGATTTTTAACCACTAGCACTGAAGATATGTGTGAAGGTTCTGAAGAAATTTTTCAAAAGGACCGTAGTCGAGTCAAAGTGAGAAGCCCCTGGAAGTTCGATAACCAGTAGTACGGCTGGCATTGCACTTGCTTGGAGGGGGGTTCTTAAAATATACAGAACAAAGGTTTTTCTACAATTTCTAAATTTCTTCATCTAGCAAACTTAAAAATTAATAATTTTGAATATAGGTTAATTACAATAAATTATTGAAATAAAATACGTATGTAAATTATTAATTAAATTTAGCTTGTAAATAATGAAAAAAATGATATTTTGGTAAGATCAAATAGAAATATTTGGAATAACTGTTATCTATTATCATTATATACACAATATTAAAAAATTTCTATAAACTATAAAAATCAATAAACTTATTATCTTGATTTTTCTATTTCTTTTTGTATTGATAGTATCAATATTTTTTTCTTTCTTTTTTTTTTGTTAACAGTATCTATATTTTGTGGAATAAAAGAAAACGTGCGATTAATATAAGCTGAATGGCGCGTTGGAGATAAAATCCCTCCCCACAATGACCAGGTGCCTCTCACTCTTTTTCCCTCCTGAATGAGTAACCGCAATGTATTATGTATCTCTCATCCCTCTCTCTCTCTCTCAGATATATACATATATATATATATATGTATATACCAAGCCTCTAGGGTATAGCGGGGTGTGTGCCGTAGGGAGGTGAAATTACAATGGTGATCGTCATCACGCCTCGGTTAAATTCAAAACGCAAATCATCATCAATTGCGCTCAACGGAAACATAGAAGGGGTGGGTTACCACTATATTTAGTCTTTATCGGAGGCATAAAAAAAGATGCTAGCGAGAAGAATGTCCTTTAGTTATTGATCAAAATTACAATAGAGAGAGGTGATTATGAACAAATTGTGGAGGGATGAGGTACATTTAAGGGGATAGAAAGAAATAAGGAGAGAAAGTAAAAAGAGGAGCTATCACAGCTTCTTATATCTCATCGAAATTATATTTAATAATAAATCAAACATCATTTTAGACACAAGTAATTCATTGTTTCGAAATTTGATTAAATAAAAAAAAAAAAAAAAAAAAAATTATATATTACTATTCGATAATTTAATAGTAGTTTTAATTTAATTTATAAAGTATTAAATTTTCTATGTGGAAAAATATTATAATTATTATTATTGTATTATTTAAATATTAATAATTACTTCAGAGGGAGGGACTTAGCAAATAAATAAAATACAATATATAAGGGAATTTTGTAAATAAAACCACATATTGATATTTTATTGTAAATTTATTCAAAAACCCAATAGATACACAATCGGTTTTATTTACAAAATTCCCTTATATATAAAAACAACCACCAAAGTTTAATAATACAACTTAATAATATAATTTAAAAAAAAAATTTCAACAGTGTAAATTATATTTCAACGGAGTATTATTATACACCTTAAATCAAACCCTGGTTTACGTTTTTGATATATTTCTAGAATTTAATAATAATTTTTAATTTAAGTTTGGATTATTCAAAATGATTAAATAAAATTAGTTTGAATAGTGAACATGTTTGTATCAATGATAAAAAAAATATAAAATTTACCCTAGAATCAAGAGAATTAGTAGGATTTAAATAATTTTCTTGGAATAATTTTTTCACAATCAGTACTGAATAAATTAATTATATTTACAAAAACAACAAATATTAAAAATTCTTTTTACCGACCGACGATAGTAAGGGAGGTATTGTTTCCCACCAAATTTCGCATGTGGAGATTTTTACATATCTCCACGAATCAAGCATTTTCTTAACAGAAAAAAGTATTTTTAGCATGATATCTGTCCGTCTGTCCGTCCGTCCGTATAGATGTGTACAGCCTGAACGGCTCAACGGATTTTGATGAAATTTGGTATATTTAATTATACTTAATGAATCAGTATGATGAATTGATCAACTTTTGGTGCAAATCCGGAAACCGGAAGTGGTAGTATTAGCGATCGACGATAGGAAGAGAAGGGTTATTTTCACACCAAATTTCACATGAGGAGATTTTTTACATATCACCACGAATCATGCACTTTGTATTGGTTTTATTCTCGAGAATAATCATTTTTATTAGTTTTTTCTTAATTTAAAATTATATGACGTCATCCAGCCATTCATGACGTCACAGCCTGGTCTTACATATATAATATATTATAAATAAAATAAAATTAAAAATGTTTATATTTATTATTTATGTATCCATATCTGTTTTTTATTACATTAATAGATATATTAAAATTATTTGAAATTGTTTCTGTAGCTGGAAATTAATTTACTTCAAACCGTCGGTCAGTTCGGACCTGGCCACAGGTCAAATTTATTTTTTAGAAATTTAAAATTGTGTGTTATTTTATCGGTCATGCATTGAGAGATACCGGTGCAGAGTAAGATAGTGGTGAGTTGACGCGAAAAATATCAATTATTTTAAAGAAATCGATGTTCTTCAAACATCTCTACTTATATGGTTTATATTTATCTTATTGATATTTTATCATTATATCAGAAGTATAATAAATGCTAATAAATTGCACAAAAAATGTAAGATAATTTTATAAAATAAAATTTTTAAAAATAGTCATATTTAGATGATGAATATGTTTTTGAAAATTAGTCATATAGAAAAAGAATTTTGTGTTGTCTTTGTTGGTTTGTTAATAAAATCCCTCGTGGTTTATTTTGTTTTAAATCACTATGAATTGAATTTTCTCTTGAAATGGATATTAAAAAAAGAAAAAAAAGAACGAGGAAAGGGGACGAGAGGGAAGCATCGGCAACCAGTAAGTAAAGAGAGGATGGAATAAACGAGCAAGCCAAAGAAAAGAAGAATAGAAGTGATGTGGGTTGGTTGGAGATAGCGAGGATAGAAACAGGAATAGACATGGGGGAATAGCAAGGGGTGAGGGGGCGCTGGAATATGCACGCGATTTGTGCATTGAAGCGAGGCTCCGCCCTTCATCCCTCTGGCCGCCTCTTCCAGCCCCGATGCTCAGCTGCCAATACACCCTCTTCCGCTTCATGTCACCTCCTGACAACCTCTACATCAGTGAGAAACCGATTTAATAAGGAGAAAAATGAAATGGACATGTCCCTATTAAGAGAGCCAGGTGTCTGCTATTAATTAACCACGAGTCAACCATCCAAGCGAGAATAAGAAATACATTGACTCTCCATTTTATTTCTTTTAACAAAATATAATATATGATATGTTTACACAAATAAATTTAAAATAAAAAATAATTCTTATTTCTATATATATTCTATATATTTTTGGATTATTTATTTAATTTATTGTTATTTTTTTGGTAAATATTGTGTTTTTTCTAAAATTAATTCTAAATTAATTTATATTATTGTTATATTTTTTAATGACACTAATAATATTTAATTTAACTAAATTATTTAATTCCAAATTTATAATCTGATACAGTGGCGTACCTAGGGGGTGCGGTGGGTGCGGTCCGCACCGGGCGGCACTTATCTTGGGGCGGCATTTTTTATATTTAGTTATAGTTGTAAAAAGTAACTTATTCATTTCATATTTATTTTTTTTCTTTCTTGAATAATAAATGATTATTATGATTATTATAAGTTTACTATTTGATTTATATAAATTATGATCAACTATATGATTTCGAATATTATTCCTCGGTGTATATAAATGCATTTTAGTGTAAATTTTGAATTCTAATTCCAAGAACAGGATAATAATTTTATTTTATTGTATTCATTAAAATTCGTTGAATTCGTAAACGCATCTTTACGATTTTGTTCGGTAATTTTTCCTAACTAAAATTTTTTGATATCAGTTTATAAATGTCATTTCTTTTGAAAAGTTTATATGATTACTTTGAAGTGATATACCAATATTTTTTTAAATCATAGATTTTTCTTTTGAAAAGCAGGGCCGGCGGAAAAAATATAAATATAAATTTTGAGAGCATTATACACGATTTTTCTAGTATGAAAGCTAGAAGAGTAAATATTATATTAATATGTTTACAAGTGCATAAAAATATGTGTAAAAAAATTTACTCTGTGTATTAATTAATATTGATTAAATAACTTAATAATTTATTTACGTGCATTAATTTATAGATACCACTATTTGATTGACTTATAATAAAAAAGGGCGGCAAAATGGAGATCACCCCGGGCGGCAAAAGTTCTAGGTACGCCACTGATCTGATATAAGAAAGTAGTCCTTGACATTTTGAATTTCCCGTCTCTTAAATGAATTGGCAACACTACTCCTGTCAGCAGGCAACTACTATCAGGTGACCCCTGACGAAAATGGAAAAAAGTGAATTTCTATGAAAATCCATAAATTTGAATACAAATTGCTCCCTCACCCGCCATATTCTCCGGACTTAGCTCCGAGTGTCTATTTCTTGTTTCCAAACTTGAAGAAATGACTCGGCAGAAAGAGATTTAACTCTAACGATGAAATCATCTCACAAACAAATCTATTTTGACGTCCTCGACAAATCTTATTTTTTGGAAAAATTTGTTTTAATTTGTTATTATTTTTTGGTAATTATTCTGTTTTTTTTCTAATTACATATAAATTAATTTATTGTTATATTTTTTAATCACATATGTATGTGCAACAGCAACTGGTTATTACAATTTTTTGTTCATTTGTGATATCATTTACTTTTTATTTATATTTAAAATATTATTTTCAGAACTTTGGTGGCAGCATCTACTAATTGAATTGTTTCGTGAGTGTTAATCTAATAAGTTGAGTAAATCTAATATAGAATATAAAGAAAAGTTTGAGGATATTAAAATAAGTGAACGAATATCAACATTATGAGTTGACTCAAAAAAATGAAGAAATTTAAAAAAAATACAAATGGTTTATTATATTCTAGATATTCCTTTTATCCCTCTCTCTCTCTCCCTCAAGGGAGATGAATAATATAAATCTTGTCTGCTTGTTATAATTTTTCATATTTCTTTCTTTTTTTTCTGCTTTGTTTTGATTTGTCAGATTTTTTTCCTTGTTATATCCTTCAATTATGATCGGGTTCAATGGCTTAGGATGGAGGATTTCTTACATCAAATTTTTTTTTATTCCATTTTATGAGTAGAATGAATAATTATCCATTTATTTATTTATTATTCTTATCTTTAATATCTTTATATATATATAAACATTTTATGAGAAGAGTTTGTTGCCCCTTGACTTATTATTCATGTATTATTTTGAGACATATTACATCAAATCCAAACATGTGAGATTTATCTCTATTTTTTTATAACATTCCACTAAACATTGTTGTTTTATGATTGTAATTTTGTTTTTATCCTGAATACCTATAATCGTTCGTCATAGCGTATGTTCCTGCTGGCCGAGTTAGATGCATAATTGCCGCCCTCTTATCAATTACCCATTGAATTTGAAATAAAATCTAATTTTATTCCGAACATTAAACAATTTTAAAAACTAGAATAAAAATTTAATAAAACGAAGTAAATATTTTGTTTTTAATAAAAAAAAATGATCTCTTTAAGGTAGCGTTTCTCAATCTTTCAGTAGTTGCGGCCCAATTTTTAATCATAATTTTCATCGCACCCTCCGCTTACAATGAAATGAATACAACAATAATAGTTATATTGAATATTTTGGAAATTGTTTTTAAATTATCTTTGTCAAAATAAAAGTTTTTTTTATGTATGTTTGCTTTCTTTTCAGTCAGTTAATCAATTTTTGTAAATAATATTTTTCTTGGATAATCTCGTCCCCTTCCCCTCTAGTGTGCTCATGTTCCCCTGGGTGTGTGACCCAGATTGTGCATCCCTGTTTTAAGGATATTTATTTGTAAAATTTTTTAGAAAAATTACAGATTATTGTGAAATAAATAGATTGTTTTCTGGACGAAATCATAATTAAATTTTTGATTTTGTTATTGAGTGAAACAAACAACTGTCAATGTCTTGGAAAGGTTTATTTTTAAAATAACAATATAGATAAAATTTAATATTTCTTATTTAATAGGCACTATAATTATTTATTTACTATTTTATTTACAATGAGGTGGTTGTTTAAGTTATTTTTTTTAATGTATAGATATGAATAAGTGTTGAATTTCGGTGGTTGTAAAACACTACTAGCTAAATGACTGAAATCTGAAGCCATTTTTTAAGTAAAAATAAAATTATGGTGAGTAGATATGGCATAATAATTGGAATAGTTTTGATTTCATATAAAAATCACATTTTACTAGCTCCTATTCCGCTCTAGCTTTTTTGCCGCCCCGGATAAAAAGACAAATTGCCGCCCCTTTAAACAACATCAAAATCTCAACATCGAAAATTTTCGTGATCTCTGGCGAAATAGTAAAAATGAAAACGTTGTAGGGAATGACCCTCTTCCGGTTGAGCTACATTTCTCAAAAGTTGATAGAAAACTACGAATTTTGAATAATGCCCGTGTAACAAATTTCATGATTCTAGCTCGAACCGTTTTTGTGTAATCTTGTCTACAAACACACACCACACACACAGACATTTTTCTCAACCTTAGTGAAAATGACTCAGGGACCTTCAAAAAATATAAAAACATCAAAATCTCGACATCGAAAATTTTCGTGATCGCAATACTATCTCTGGCGAGATAATAAAAAGGTAAATATGATTTATAAGATTTTTATGTTGGCAAGGAAAAAATTATTTAAAATTTAATTATTTAATATAAGATATATGATTTTCGAAGTGAAATTAAAATAATTTTATTTTATATTTTAAAATACATAACAAATAGTAATTTCGTGGTACAATTTAAACTATATATGTAGTATAATACATTTTTTCTATATTCTATATGTAAATATGTTAATATTATATAAAATTAAATATTGAATAGTGCAAAAGTTTTATATATAGGTATAACGTATATCCTAAGCATATATGTATATAATGTTTCCCCCTAATAGAAAGGAATTATTTGCAAAGAAGTCAACTACATTAAAAGTTAAATAGACATTAATATACGAGAATAGGATGTGATTCATTTCTATTTATTGCGGTTGCAGTGATACCTTTAATGAGCCACAACAACATATCGTTAACGTCCTTCCTCGCTACCCCTCCCCTCTATTAGATAAAACGAGGAAGAAAAAGATTCCCTCTTAATGGACTTCCTTATGGTCAAAGTAAATGACCCAAAAAACATTTACCTCTCCTTTGCTTCTCTATCTCCCTATTCTCTTTTATAAGTCTATAAATATACATCGATAAATACCAAACGGGAACAAAATCTTTTTTTTTTATTTATTTATTCATGAATTATTTATTTTTGTTGTAAAATACAATATATGAAATAGAAAAAAATTTAAAAAAGTATTTTATATTGTACCGGTTTAGAAACTTTTGCATTAAGTTTCTTGATACTTAAATTATTATAAAGTTGCCCTATATTGTAATAGCCACAAAAATTACTATCAATATATTTTTCCAAAATAAATTCGGTTAAATGAGAAATGTATTATTTAAAGTCGAATAAATAACATAAACAGTTTTTTTTTTTGGTTTAAAGAGATTTCGCATATTCCTTCTCTCCCTTTTTGAATCTTTGCTTTATACTCGAGATATAATGTATTAGTTTTTAATTTTTAATGATAGAAAAATAAAATAACAGTATTTTTAGTTAGTTTCTATCTCTATCTATCTCTGTGGCTCTACGGAACTCGAAAGTTCTTGGCTGCAGCAACTACACTTCTCCAAGTGTCCCTATTCAGAGCCCCAACCCTCCAATCCCTCTCCTCTCCCAACTCTCTCACGTCCCTTCCTACATTATTCACCCACCGCGTCCTTGGTCTTCCAATCGGGCGTTTCCCACTCGGTCTCCCTACTAATATATTTTTCGCCATTCTTTCCTCCCCCATTCTAGCCACAGCCTTCTCGATTTTATAATTCTAACTATATCTGGAGATGCATAGAGGTCATGTAATTCTTCTCCATGCAATCTCCGCCATTCTCCGGTGACCTCATCTTTCTTTGGCCCATAAATGCTTCGCAGAATCCTATTCTCAAATACTTTAAATCTACTCTCGTCACCTAAGGTCATAGACCAAGCCTCACTTCCATACAATACAACTGGTAAAATAATTGTTTTATATATTTTAATTCTTATCCCCTTTGATAATAATTTTGACGCGATAAGCCTTTTTCCAGCATGATAACAGGCGCTTCCCGATTGTAACCTCGCTTTAAACCCTTCTCGAATATTATTATCTTTCGATATTACAGAACCTAAGTATTTAAAATTTTATACATTTTCAAATTCTACATTTTGTATATTAAGACTTTGTGTATTAATATTATTCCTCTCTGTTACAAAATACTTTGTCTTAGCAATATTTATTTCCCGCCCCACCTGTTTTCCTGCTTCGATTAATTTTTCTACGCTATCTTTAATTACACTTGCTGAATCTCCTATTATATTTAAGTCGTCTGGGTAACCTAATACTTGATTTTTTTTTGTTTAATTCGATTCCGTTTGATCTCTCCCCAATTTGTCTAATTACATATTCCAGAACTAAATTAAATAAAATTGCTGATAATGCCTCTCCTTGTTTTAACCCATTCCGAATTTCGAAAGTTTCTGATAGTTGATTCCCGCATCTTACTCTTCCTTTACTACCTAGAAGACAAATTTGAATAATACGTACGAGTTTTTTTGGAATTCCCATTAAGATCAAGATTTGAAAAAGTTTTTCCCGGTCTATTGAGTAATATGCTTTTGTAAAGTCTACAAACAATTGGTGAGCAGAAACATTGAATTCGCGTTTTTTTTTTCTAATATCTGCCCCGGTGACCTCATCTAATTTTGGCCCATAAATGCTGCGAAGAATCCTATTCTTTATCATCATAAGCATAGAAAGTACAATCAAATTATCTTGAGAATGGAGATTGATGATTTTTAAAATTTTCAAATGAATGTTCAAAATTTTATATATTATAAAACTGCTCTTTCTCGCTGAACTCAAATTCAATTGATCGAACTTTTACAAGTTCATAGAGTTTAATCAAATAATGAAATAAAATATAATTTTTTTTAAAATTTAAATATACATATTAAAACATTCCCTGAATGAGCCTTAAATATTAAATATTATTGTAGTTTTGTTATATTTTACTTGCTCGTTATATATATATATATATATGTATATAGTGTGACTAATGCTATTTAATTGCAAAAAGAGGGTGTTCCTATCCGGGATTGCAGCAACGTCGTTCACTCCGACTTCCTGTACTGTTTCACCCTCATCTGAGTGTATCATTCAACCCCCTACTCATGCAGTCATTCAACTTCTTCATCTACTTCTTCCGGTAATATCTCTCTCTCTCTCTCTCTCTCTCTTCGTCATCTCCTTCTTGCAACCCTCCTGTTCGTTTCAATCGAACCCTTATCCAAGTGGTAAATGATCTATCTATCAAATGGGCGGGCTTATATCCGGACTTATCTTTAAGCATCCGGTTTTATATGAGAATTCAGATAATAATAATTAGAATAATAAAGAATGTACTTCAATAGAAAAGTTATCGGAAAATAGCAAGTAGGATAGGGTAATTTGAATTCTAAAATCTTATAGATCAAAATATTAGATCTTATTAAAATATTAAAAGTTTGAATGTAATTTTGAATACAAGTCCTAACTAATTTCCAATTTCAATTGACGGATTTACACAAAATTTTGCATAATTATTTTGCATATTGATTAGGAATTGATTAATTAAAAAATTATATTTGAAAATTTTGACTTTGATAATAGTACATATTTTTCAGAGATCTCTTAATTAGTGATAAATGCCTAAAAGGGCAGTTTATTATTTGAAAGCGTGTGTCATATATAAATTATATATATATATATATTTATATTATTGTCATATTATATAAATCATAATAATAAGATAAATAAAATATATTTAATTATAATTTTTTTATTTAAAATTTTATCAAATTTAGTTTATTTTAGTTATTTAATGCAGAAGCTCCTTTAAGGCAAATTATTTAATAGTTTTATTCTTTTATTAGAATTTAAAATATAAAAAAATTAAATTGATTTGTTTAGTAACACAATTGAAGAGTAAATTAATTAATTTCTTCAACTTTGATCGAAGTTTTACTAAAGAAATGGAAAAACACCATTTTTATCTTTATTTATTCAATATAATATTAAATTGCTGTACGTAAATGTTATTCATGACGTCAGTTAAAAAGTAAATAATCTAATTCGATCAAAAAAATTCCAAAACGATACTTTTGTAAAAATTTCAATAAGGAGTTAATAATAAAGAAGGGGCATATTGGACATGAATGTTGATAGAAATACAATTCAATGCTATGTTAACTTCGATTATAAATAGAATAATTTAATTATTTTTAAAATAAAATTATTGATTAAATATTCATCTTATAATATACCAATATGTTATTATAAAATAAAATTAAAATATAAGTATAATTATTTTGTCTATTTATATATTATATTAGTATTATATATTGTATCATATCATTTTGGACAAAGAAGGGTGAGAGGTATGAATTACAACCCCTATTCTTTATCACCCTCTTGCTCTTTGTATGAAAATATAAATATGTAATCTATTCTCGTGGAGTGCGACATCTGGACTTCCTCCCACCCCTCACTCCATCCTCACGTGTACGTATGTAGGGGATTTAATCCAAGAGAGGGGGTATGTGTCAACGATGTCTAATTTGATGTCTCACTTGTGCCAATCGTTTGACCCTTTTTTTACATAGTGCATATTTTTTTATTGTATATTGGCACCCTGTCATATTTTATTGCGCCACGTGACTAAATCTATGTAGTCACGTGTCGGAGATGACTGGTCACGTGGCTTGGCCATTTTCTCACTCGAAGTCTCAATTTAATAGAACAGAGGGTGCGTGAAATAGAAACGGGTAAAAAATCCTCTATGATGCTTTCCTTCATTAAATCATCAAACAGCATTTGGCTTGGCACTGAATGATTGAAATTATATAAATAAAAGATTTCTTGATGAAGAAAGGGAGTGATTTGATTATTGCATATGTTGAAATTCTTAGATCATTTCACAAAAAAATATTTATAAATTATAACGAATTAATTCTTGTATTTTTAATTCCAAAATTCATAAATGAAAATTATTCAAAATAAATTTTAAATACCTAGATATAAAAATGTTTTTGAAGTAAATTTTAGAAGATAAATAATTATATTTGTATATATATTTAAATATTTAAATCAATTTTCTAATTTTCTCTTCAAATTTAAAATTTTATTTTAATCTTGTGCAATAGATTGAAGGTTTAGTTCAGTGGTTTCCAACCTTTCTGTACCGGCGCCCCCCTTTTTCTAAAAAAAATTCTTGCGCCTCCTTACACACTTCTGAAATAATATAGCAACAGAGAGGAACAGGGGTGGACCATGGTTCAGAGTATCGCAAAATCATCTGACCTTTTTTTTATTTAGAACCATTTTGAAAACCATATTGAAAAAAAATTGAAAAAAAATCGAAAATTTTCAAAAGTTGCGGGCACTTGAATTGCCTTCGCCCCCCCCCCCTTGGAACAGTCTCGCGCCCCCCATTAATGATAATGAAAATACTTAATTTAAAAAACAAATTTAATCCACCATCTTAATTTAGAAAAATTTGAAATAATTTAAATAGATATTATAAATAAAATACTTATTAATTATATTTGTAATTTTTATAAATTTTTATAAACTTACATTCTTTTTTTTCAATTAATATTGATGTTTCGGACCCGAGGGGCATCGTTATTCTAAGGTAAAAATAATTGAAGTTGAAATTATAAGAATAATCATGTAATAAAGTCAAGGGTATGATTTAAATAAAAATTAATATATTATTTTAATAAATGATCAACAAAAATTTCATTTTCACGCTTTCATATAAATAGTAAGTCATAATATCAAATTTATTAATGTTTTTTAATATTAAAAAAATGTTTATGTATAAATAAAAATTAAAACCTAATATGTATATTTGTAAATTTTATAAATAGTAATAATGAAAATAAAAAAATTCAATTCTTTTATTTTTGTATAATTTTATTCTTAAGATTTTTATTCTGTAAACCTTTTTGCATAATTACTTTTTACTTATTAAATATTTTTTAAAGAATTAAGCTACTAAAATTGTAATAAATGATAGTATTAAAATAATTATTTATACAATATTGTGAGTTATCATATTACTAGACATACACATATTTATTATTAGCTACAAGACAAACCCATTATATAATTTAGTCATTAATAAAAAAAAATATTAATTAATCAACCCTAGTGTCGGTACTACAATTGTGAGCCTTTACATCCTTAATGAAAGGGTAACTGAAGTTAACTGCCATCTAGGTGAAAAGATTATCACTAAAAGTTCATAATATTGCCGTTAGTTCGATAATTTAGTTATTTACTTGCTCTTACAATACTCTTAAATTTAAAATAGATATAGATTATAAAATTTTTTTATATTTATTATTGAAATCTGTTTTTCGTTTAATAACTTGTTTATCTGTGTCACCATGAGTACACTTATTTAGCGAACTGTCTTCACATTTTGTTATTAATTATTTCTGATCTTATTATGCTAGCTAAAATTGTATGTAGATATGTATAGTACCGGGACCCCGAGTCTCGGCTCGGTAATTAAGTTAAAAAAAAAGATTGATTATTATTGGGTTTGCCTGGTAATATTAATACCTTAATCACCGAATCGCCATTCAAATAATAACATACAAACAGAAAAGTATGTCTGTTAAAATAAAATATATACTTGGGACACCGAAAATTGATTTTTTGTAATGTAAAGATGCAATTACTCGGAAAATATAAGAGATATCTTAAAATAATTAGATATTTCTTATTTAAAATCAAAAATTGAACAAATTGATATATAAAATATTAATAGTATATTAATATTTAAACGATTTGAGATTTGCCAAAAATATATAAATAATAAGTTGACCTGTGGCCAGGTCCGAACCGACCGACGGTTTGAAGTAAATTAATTTCCAGCTACAGAAACATTTCAAATAATTTAAATGTGTCTATTAATGCAATAAAAAACAGTGACGTCATGAAGGGCTGGGTGATTTAAAATTAAGAAAAAACTAATGAAGATGATTTTTCCCGAGGATAAAACCAATACAAAATGCATGATTCGTGGAGATATGTAAAAATCTCAAAATGTGAAATTTGGTGTGAAAACAATACATCCCTTACTATCGTCGGTCGGTAAAAATGGAATAATATTGGGTTTATTAACGGATGATATTATTATTTATGTAAACCGAGACATTTTTATCTCCAGGAGAATTTTTGCGGGGACACAGGGACAGAATACACATAAGAATAAGCAAAATGATCGTATGGGATTTGTAAGTCAGCTAAAGAATAAGAATATTTGATCTATCAAAATTAAAAAAAAATATAGGAGATCTAATTTTATTTATTTATTTAAAATAAGTTGTATCACATGTTTGTTTATAATTAACAAAAATTATACATTAAGTTAATTTTTTAAATAAGCTTAACTATATTTTATTTCTTTCTAAATATGATTTATCAGTACAATGATAAGAAAAAAATTTGATAATTTATTAATATTAAATTATTATTGAGTATAAATATATTCGATTACAATATATTTATATTCATATAAAATAATTTCCATAATAAAAAAAATAAAATATTTTTATATTTGGTAAGTTAAAAAGAAATAATAATGAAAAACAGTTATAGTTTTACAATAGATATGATTTTTTATGTGATGTTTGCATTTTAATTTTGAATTGATAAATTATAATAATAATTAATTCTACCTATATAATAAAATATTTAAAATATATCAAAGATTAAATTATGAAATTGTACCTATATTTCAAAATAAAAATAAAAAGTTAAAGAAAATAATCGCGATATTCAATTATTTTTTAATTATTAATTAAATTAAAAAAAAACAATTGAATATTTAATAGGGCCTCCTCCTTTCCCCATAAATTAGCCCTTCCAAGCCTCGCCTTCCGAAATTTAGAAAAAGTAATAATAAAGAAAGTTTGCCTTAAAAAAAAGATTAAAAAAAAATAAGGCGTTTGGTCTGTAGCCTCTTTGAATCAGCTGAGAGTGCCTTTGATTTTTTGGATTTCGAAATGAAATCGCGACATTCGGGGCAACCTGGAATAAAACCTACCTAGTAAGGGAGTGCATAGCCTCCATCAAATTGGATGGAAGGCCCATGCTAATCGAAAAAGCCCTGCGCTCAAAAGGTAACCAACAATTTGTTCCTGTTCAGGCTAATCCCATTTCGGAACTGTGCTGAATTACCTTCCCGAATGTCCGTTCATCCAATCCACCTCAAATACACTCTCAGTAATACAAAAAGGCACAATTCAGACCTGACATGCAATTCATGCAAACCATCCCTTAAATAATAGCATGGCATTTGTCTTATCCACCCACATTTTATTTATTTATTAATTCTAATCTAATCTATGAATTAGTAAGATGAGAACATGCATGGATGTAGGAGGCAACCACCTGAAAATACCTAACAACTATATATATATATATATATATATCAAAAAATAGCCACCCTCCCAGTATAACGCATCGAAACTTACTAATTCTAAAAATACCTTTGTCTCTTCTGCCTCCTTTATCAACGCTTCTTCTTGAAAGATGTACTCTGAAATTCCCTAATCTCACTAAATTCTGTCATATAATTTAATATATTATTTCTCTATAATCTCCTAATGAATATTATCAAAAGCAAAAAATCATTGTAATTTAATTCTACTTTCTATATTCTATTAAACTTTACTTTAAATTTTCTATTTTAAAGTGCGCCATGCTAAATAAATAACGATTATTACTTACATTTGGAGAGCTGTATTGAAATCATTTCATCGTCATGAAGGATGGAGAAGATAATCAAGAATTCAAATCAACATTCAGTAGCAGGAACGAAGATGGAAACATGAAATAGAAGAAGAAAAATAACTTATTAGTTTAGAATCAATAAATATAAATTGAATTAAAAATAAAATTAATAATAAATACTGACCTCGGAGTTAATAAAGGGTTGATATTTCTCGCAGATTAAACTCGAAGAACAGCTCGTAGATTTGAATTGATGTCCATCACTCTCACCTCGATAAAGAAAAAAATAATTAAGATTAGATATTTATATTATATACAGGAAATAAAAAAATAAGATAAATAAATAAATAAATAATATTAATAGGATTAAAAAAGTGTATAGATTTTTAAAAATATTATTTTATTTCTTTAATATTAAAATACTAAAATTATTTTACATCCTATATAGAACCATGATTATAAGAAGTTAGTTATAATACGAATTTAATAAACATATAATAAAAATATCTTAGAAAACATCAGAATACTAATTATGATTATATTATTAATTTCACGAAGATTTTATTCTGTTTCATTGATATATACGAGTAGGTAATAGAAATATTATTCATTTTTCAAAAGTGTTATAATAATATGAAATTGACAAAACAAGATTCATATGAGATTTGAAAGGAACGGTGTGAGCGATAATGAGATTAGAGAGAATATATAGAATATTTAAAATTATATATTCCTATAGGAATATAACAATATAAGAAATTTATATTTTTTTGATTTATAATTATATTATATGAATTTTGAAAATAATCAGCACATCTTCCTATTTTTTAAATAAATAAGTATTAATAGGAATAATATATATATATTGAAATTTAAAAAATATTTCAATAAATATATTTAAAGAAAAATAAAATTTTGTATATGATTTTTTAATTTTTAAATAATTTTAATTTAACTTTTAATAAAATTTAATTAATGAGATCTGATAGAATATTTAAGATTAATTCTTTTCAAAGATTTGAATGAAAAAATTTATAAATTTATTTGGGTATATGAATAAAAGATTATAAAAATGCACTTTATAAAATTTAATTTTTATTGAAATATTTTTTTTTTTTAAAGTTCACTAATCTTCTTTTTAATTAATAAAAATAAATAATAAAATTACAATTAATTCTTGATTAGCGGCTGATTAAGGGATGATTTCAGTGGAGAGGCCTCTCCGAGTCCTACACTCGCCAGGGAAGGGGGACTGAATACGTTCGAGTCAGCCGGCCTGCAAGAGGAGGTCAGTTCAGGCGGCGGAGGGGCATGGAGAGGGGCGAGCGGGGGGGAGTGAAGAGGTGAGCGCTCTACTGCAAATTATTTCAAATAAAATACATATTAAAATAAAATAAAATAAACAAATATTAATTTTTAATATTAGTGGTGTTTTAGAATACATCTTAAATCGAATCAATAAGTTTAATTCTATAAAATCATTAAGCTTAATTTTATTCAAAGATTTTGCTATTTTTGGTCTTATATATATATTTATTGAATAAATGAATGAATGAAAAATTAATTCTTTTTTCTTATATAAAAATTAAAAAGACTTCTCAACATATTAATATAAATAACTAAATTAAAACTTACACAAAGCATAACATCGCAATCTGTTTAAATGCTGAAATGATAAATACATGTCAAAAATTATGTTTTATTAATTTATTTAAATTCTGGAATAGTAGAGATACAATATAACAGTTTACTCAATTTATTCTTCATGTATGTATTTCAATAAACAAATTACTTTAGTTTCTAAACCCCCACTTAAAATTTTTATTTAATGTCAAATGAAATATTCAAATTTTTAAAATCGCTCAGAATTTATTAAAATAACATGTATAAGGTAGTGGGGCATATTATAATTTATGTGCCCAGAGTCTTAAATATTTAAAAAGACAATCAAAGATTATCTTGTATTCAATAAAAGGAATAATAAAGACATTCATTTCTTTCCAATAATTATAAGAACCTTTATATATCGGTATATAATAGAATATTATAGTATATTATATATTATTGATTTATTATCAATATTTATTTCATTTAATTAATACAATTAATATTGACTTTCATTGTATAATAATAAAAAGATTAATAATTATTTCTTTAGCTAAAAATTTTAATTACAACCAATTAATTGAAATATTTACTAATTTGAAAGCTAGAAAACTTAAATTTACAATATAAATATTTTTTCGGGTAGGGAGCAAAATTTTTAATCTTGGCCGTGGGGTACATCTCTGAAAATAATTATTTATATTTATAATTTGTATGCTTCTTTATAATAAACATATCTGAAACTTTTTATCTAAAATAATATTCTAAAAAAAAAATTAGTGACCTACTCGTAAAAAGGGTGAGGATTTAAGAAGCCGGAAACATTATGTTACTTCCTTAAAGAAATATCGAAGATGCGTAACTAAATACACCTATAAGGAAGAAGAACGACTTCAATTGATATTTGCATTACAAAAAAAAAAAATTTTAAAATAAAATATATATTTACATCCTGGAATCTGAGATATATTTGTTTTATTTCCTCTTTTATCCTAACTTGTTAATACTTTAAAATAGATTATCATATGGATAATAAAATTCAATATATATATATATATATATATATACGAGGGTGGTCTGAAAAGTTTTCGACCTGACCAAGAAAAACGATGTTTTTCAATTTTTTTTTTTTGCTATAATCTCCATCAACACTGATACATTTCTCATAACGGTGTTCTAATTAATTTAATTAATTTAATTAATTAATAAATTATTTAATTAATTAAATTTGATTTAATTTAATTTAAGTCTCATCAACAGTTATGAATCGACGCAAAAATTCGTTTGGATTACGCCTACAGCGCCAAATTGTCGTTAGAAATGATTTTTCGAAGCAATTTTTGGTCTAACGTTAGGAAATGCGGCACCCACGTTGCACACAGCTTTCCATAATCAAATGGTTTTGCAAAATATTTCGCACACGTTCAGCTGACATCGTACAGGTCTCAGCTATCTTGAATTTTGAACAATAAAACAAAAAAAAATTGAAAAACATCGTTTTTCTTGTTCAGGTCGGAAACTTTTCAGACCACCCTCGTATATATTTATATATATGAGAGAAAGAGAGATGATTCAACCTTCAATTACCTCAAAAAGAATAAATGTTTCATTAAGAATTAACACAAAGAAAAGATTGAATGACCAATTAAAATTTCATCACCTCCTCCCTTAAATTTAAATTTCGGAGATAAAAATATCTTATCCTAATATTAAGGAATACATTTTTAAAAATATAATATTAAAGTAAGTAGTCATTATTATTTTTATTATATATACATAATTTATAAATATATATTTTAGATAAAAACATGATTTGAGTTATATTTATTTTAGAACTTATCATTGGTGATTAATTATAAATTTTTTATTAATGCATTGCATTGTTTCATTTCTATTGTTAACGAATCAATTGCAGCCTTATAAAAGGTGTTTTCCCATTCATTCATTTGTGGAATATCATATATATTAGCGATTCCATGGATATCAAATAATAACTTGCCACCAAAATATTGAATATTTTCTGAAAACTAAAAATAGTCTAATTAGAATTCGGATCTTTGAATTGAGTAAAATTCCCTTCCCTCATTATTTTCTTGGTATCATATTAAAAAAAAATATTGATTTTCTTTATTTATATCAAAAAATTAATCCTACCTGATTCCTTACAAAAGCGTAATTGAAAATATTTTCCTCGCCATTCATTGCTCTAATGAGATTTTCTACAAATCTGGATGTTGCGATAGCTTGGGTAAAATAGGCAGAACGGTCCTTTTTATGACCACATTGAACACATGCTTCACAACTTTTCACCATTGTTATTAAATGCGCTAAAGCATTCTATAATAATTTAAAATTATTAGTGAAATTGAATTGTTTGGAATATTACACAAGAGTATATAAATTAAAAAAAATATCTTACATTACTTATTTGCCAGCATGGTATCATTTGGGAGAAGATTGGCATTATAGTTTCTGAAGAGGTACCTCCAACAATTGGTATCGCAAGCGTTTCAGGAGGAACATCGAGGAATTCACTTATAAATGTTCGAGATCGTAGAGAATGATGTTCCATTAAACCAACAACTTTTCGAGATTCAAAGCAACTCATTTTCTAATATTGGAACAAATTTATTATTTATAGTCTTATTCCTAATAATATTTAATTAATCTCAAAACGGAATATTTTATTTAAGTATATCAATAAATCTTTAAGCTTTATTATTTAAATTTAAATTTGTTCTCTTATAAGATTTGCCAGTGAAAACAAAATTTTTAATTTTTTTAACTTTGATAAACTAAGAGTTCCACTGATATTTTTTTATTTTTTTATTTATATAGATTTTGAATTTGTATATTAAATTTTAATTTTATTTATTAATTCATTAATACATTCAAAGTTATAATAAATTAAATAAAACGACGTACATATTTAATTACATATAATTAATCTTTTTTTTTTTTTTTTTTTTTTTTAATAAATAGTAGAAAGAGATTACAAAATCATTAACATTAAAAAGTTCTATAAAACTAGTGAAATAGTAATAGTAAATGCATACTCTAAGGACAGACATGATGTATGGAACCATATAATTAATAGGCTCGGTCGCAACAAGAAACATCGATGTGGGCGCATTATGCAGGTACGCTTGGGTCATTCCGCAAACAAAAGGTGCATTCTTATAAAATAAATCCATTGGTTTATCATCTCCAATAAATTGTGACCCTCCTGCAAGAACAGTCACCCACGTATCCTATAAGAAAGATTATGTAAAATAAAATTTAAATATTATTATAATACTGAATTTGTTTTCATTTTAAAAGATTCTATTTTTTTTTTTTTGATATAGAAAGTCATTTAAAGAAATATTTTTTCTTTGGTTGATAAATAATTTATATATTAATATATGATCAAAATAAATAATACTTAATTTTAGAGCATATGAAAGCATTTCTGGGCCACAGAATGCTTTTAAAACTGTTGGAGTATTCATATGACTGATGTCACAAGCAATGCCATGTATTGAAGGACAAGAATCGTAAAGGGCAAGAACCTTCACGTATCGGGATTTTTTTAGAAGAACAGCTAAAAGTTGACCGAGTAAGGTTTCAGCTCCAAGTATTGTCACTCGAGCCGGTCCAGAAAAAGCCCTTATAAATTACAAAAATGATTTTTATAATTGTAAATGGTAAAAGAAATTAGTAATATTAATAATAATAATAATAATAATAATAATAATAACGGGTCCAATAGTTAAAACAACCAAACAAAAGACAATAAGAAAAATCCCTAAAGGATATACCACCACAGAGCATTTCTATGCCATTATATTCTTTTAAAATCAGTTAAATTAGTAAGTTTTTTACTATTAATATTAATATTTATTATTATTTTAAATATGTATTTATGTATTTTATTTTATGAGTATGTCTTAACTGTTCGGTATACAAGAAATATATAAATAGTAGTTATAGAAAAATGAAAAACATATCATTAATATTACCTATACCTAATTATGATGCTTTCAAATAAATTAGGAAAATGTAAAATTTAAAATGAAATTCTACGAGTCCATGCCAAGAGTCTTGTTTTAATAAGAAGTTAATAAAAAATTTTATTGAAAATAATTTTTATTTAAAATTGTCATATAATGTATTACGAATATATCTTATTTTTTTTAAAAATAATTTACATTAATTTAACGTAAATTATCTTTTTTAAGTTAATATAAAAGAGATAATATTAAGGAAAAAGGGACAAAATTACAATTAATTTCCCCGCTCCTCCTTTTTATATTTTATATGTATGTATGCCGTAATTATTCGAACTACTGCTGGTTACATTAGAAAAATATTAATTTAGATTATTAAGCCACTTGAATCATTAAAAAAATCAGCCAATTAAATCATCAAAAAAACAACTGATTTTTTTCTTTACCTGGTTTGAGCTGGAATGAAATATTTAAGTTTTCTTGAAAATACCATTTTAATAAAGATTTTTGATTTAGACGATTTAAGCTTTTAAATTTTAAAATTTGAACCGAAAAACTATGGAAACGAAAATAATTGCTACGGTCGAATATATTTGTAAACAATATTAATATCCAATCGATTAACCGATCTTTTTGTTTTTTGTTTTTTTTTTAATTAAGAGAAGAAAAAAATATAAATAAATCATGATTTTTAACTTTCTACAAACTATTTTGAAGAGATACTTAGGGGACACGAGAATGATCAGAGATTATGACTTCTTGGAGGACAAGCAAAGGAAGATGGTGATTTATAGGTAACTGAATATAACAAAGAGCCAAGTATAATTAAAATAATATTGAAAATAAAGGTAATGTCCGCATCATTCTGTATATTTTACATACATAGAAATAGGTGAAAAGTTCCGTATAATAATTTTTGTTTGGTATTCTATCAAAAATCGAAAAAAGCATTTTTGTTCGTTTCACATTTTTATTGTTGAAAAATTGTACATTATTTTTGTAACTAGTGTAAATTTAATACTAAACAAATATATATATTGATAGGTGGGGCAGGTTTCCCTTATTTAGGTCTGAGAATGTTTTTAAAAATATACAAGTGACAAAAATATAAATTTGTATAATAAAAATTAAGAAAAATATCAATACGATAACGAAAATCTTTAAAATATTCATTAATTTTAAGTTATCCATCCTAAAATCAATGAAATATTTGAATATTGTAAAATAACCTTAAGGTTTCAAATAGATCCATTAGGTGGCGTTACTGTTTCTTTTTAACTTGTCATTTAATCAAAAAAAATTTTTTTTTTAATTTTTCTTTAAAATTTAATAATAAAAAATGGATATTTATTTAAACAAAGACACAAAATATCCAATATATATAGGTGGGAATGAAATCAATGTATTTTTTAAATTTCTTGAAAATTTGACATAGTTAATTTCGACTTATTTATAAATATAGTATTCTTTTATTAAATTATTCATATATTGTAAAAATACTTTCGTTTTAGGTCCTTTAGTTGGATGTTTATATTGCCACACTAATTTCATCAATGAAGATTATTTAAATAGACATTTAAAAAAATGTATCAACAAAAATATATTTTCATTTGTAAAAAAGCAAATAAAATTGAAAATAAATTTATTGGAAACATCCACAAATTACTTGGAGGACCAAAATCTTAATCCAAAGAATAATTCAATCAATTCATTAGAACCATCCTCGAAGAACAATCATATATTAGTTCATAGTAAAACAGTTTTTCAATGTGACTATTGTGAGAAGAAATTTAAACGAGAATCTCAATTGAATAGTCATTTATTAAGTAATTGTGAAAAACCTTTTAAATGTAATTATTGTCATAAGAAATTTAATCGAAAACATTATTTAAATAGACATTTATTAATTCATACAGCTGAAAAACCTTTTGAATGTAAATATTGTAAAAGGAAATTTAATGATAAATATGATTTAAATAATCATTTGACAATTCATATTGATACAAAGCCTTTCGAATGTAACTATTGTAAAAAGAAATTCAAACATAAATATACTTTAAATAGGCATGTATTAATTCATCTCGATAAAAAGCCATTCGAATGTAACTATTGCCAGAAGAAATTTAATTTAAAATCATTTTTAAAATCACATTTGTTGATTCATACAGGTGAAAAACCTTACGAATGTAATTATTGTGAAAAGAAATTTAATCAAAAATCTCTTTTAAATAGACACTTATTAATTCATACAGGTGAAAAGCCTTTCGAATGTAACCTTTGTTTACAGAAATTTAATTATAAAACTTCTTTAGATAGACATATATTATTTCATACAGGTGAAAAGCCTTTTGAATGTAATTATTGTAAAAAGAAATTTAATGATAAATTTTCTTTAAATAGACACTTATTGATTCATACAGGTGAAAAGCCTTTCGAATGTAACTTGTGTTTAAAGAAGTTTAATTATAAAACTTCTTTAAATAAACATATATTATTACATACAGGTGAAAAGCCTTTTGAATGTAACTTGTGTTTAAAGAAATTTAATGATAAATCTTCATTAAATAGACATATATTATTCCATACAGGTGAAAAGCCTTTTGAATGTAATTATTGTAAAAAGAAATTTAGATTGAAGTGTAATTTAAAATCTCATTTAATAATTCATACACGATAAAGGCCTTTTGAAATAGAAAAATCTCTTTTATCATTTTGCTAGAAAATAAAATGAAATAAATATAAAGAAGAATCTAAATTTTCACTTAAAATATCTTCTTCTAGAATAAATTTTGTGATAATAAATGTGATTAATTTTTCATTTTTCTTTTTATGTTTCTTTTATAGTTAAAATATATTTATATTTATATATATTTTATACTGCTATTATTATTATTATTATATTTTTAATAGCGTTTAAAATTGTGTTATAATATAAAATAAGTGACCAAGTCTCAATCCTAAGAATATCTTTTTTCTTTCCAAATGATTTTTTATTGTCATATTAATTTTTTATTTCTTTATTTTTATTCAGTTTTTCTTGATTCTATCTTTGATAACAGTTTGAAGTTATTTTCAATTCAAAATCTATATATTTCTTGTTTGTGAGTGTTTTTGTTAATTAACTTTTAATTTTCTCTAAATTGTCATTCAATATTCACCGGCACTAGTGAAATAAATTTGATATTTTTCTTTGTTAATTTATTATTTATCAATAATATATTTTGAATTAAAGAATTTGAAAATGATTGACTTAGGGCTGATATTTAGTGATTTAAAATAATATAATTAAATATAAACATATCTATTCAGTTCCTCATTATTTATATTAGTTTTTTTTTTTTTTTTGTTTATTTTAGTTTAAAATATTTTCCATCAAATTCATTTTTCGATTTTTTGTTTTATAATTGACCTTGTAATATAAGAAAAACTTAGATTTTAAGTTTTGGTAAAAAAGTTCAATCTTTAAAAAGGGGGGCATCTAAATGGTAAAATTCCAAGTTGATTAAGGTAGAAAAAATTATTTTGGAAATTTATTTATATACAAAGCTGTCGGGAGGATTTTATAAAAATTTGATCAATACTTTGGAAACAAATTTAATTTTCTAAACATTTATTTATTTTGGGCTTAAGACTAAAGAACAAGTCGAAATGATAATACTGAAGAATAATATTTAATACAACTATTATCATTATTAATCAATCAATTAGATTGTGCCAAAAGTGCATATTTCATTTCATAAAATAAACTATTTGCTTTGATTAAGGATAACATGCCAGATTGCCAGATTCAAACATTAATACCAATATTGTCAATACGAGAAGGTAGGATATATTTCGAATATTTGGAAATATAAAACATATGTCTCATTTCATTTGATTCGATCTTGAAAAAGTAATTTCCAAAAAAACCTTTAACATGATACAAAATTTTATAAACGCTTCTCAAAATAAAAAAATTATTTAGATTTCGATAATATATTTAAAAAATGTTTGTAGGTAATGAAAATAAAATCCCCTAAATTTTATGAATATTTTCTGAATAATTATTGGAATAGAATAGAAATTTGGTCTCTACCTTATAATAATAATAACTTTGACCGCTCAGAAACAAATAGATATTTCCAATCATTGTAATATTGATTAATTTATAAACTCATATGAAAAGAAAATGAATCAATCTTTTAATAGAAATGGAACGTTTTTCTATTCTTCGGGTTAATTTCAAGACTGGACAAAAGAAAATGATTATTCCCGCGATTGCTATTAAATTTAAAATTATTTCTTATTCAAAAGACAATAAAAATTATAGTGTTAAAAAGTAAACAAATTTTGTCCTTTTTTTATATTCTTCGAATTTGTCTTCGAGTCTAATCTACAAGATAAATCAACCCTTTTTTATTGACCCCATTTATTTATTGAGGTCAGTATTTATCATTATTTGATTTTTAATTCAATTAAAATATATTTATTTTAAAATTTTAAGATCAAATATATTATTTTTAATTCGATTTAATGTTTTCATCTTCATTCCTACTACTTAATGTTGATTTGATTTTTTGATTAGCTTCCCCATCTCTGATTATGAAATGATCTTCATACAAGTCGCCAAATGTAAATAATCATCGTTTTTTAACACGGCCATCAAATTTGTTATAATTGAAACAAAATATATTTATCAATTTTATAAATTCATTATTGGACATATATATTATTTCTGATCTAGTTTTCAATTAAAACAAAACTTATTGATTCTAAAATTAATGGAATGGAAATCCCTATATTTGAATATTGTAAAACAACCTTAAGGTTTCAAATAGATCCATTAGGTGGCGTTACTGTTTCTTTTTAACTTGTCATTTAATCAAAAAAAAATTTTTTTTAATTTTTCTTTAAAATTTAATAATAAAAAATGGATATTTATTTAAACAAAGACACAAAATATCCAATATATATAGGTGGGAATGAAATCAATGTATTTTTTAAATTTCTTGAAAATTTGACATAGTTAATTTCGACTTATTTATAAATATAGTACTCTTTTATTAAATTATTCATATATTGTAAAAATACTTTCGTTTTAGGTCCTTTAGTTGGATGTTTATATTGCCACACTAATTTCATCAATGAAGATTATTTAAATAGACATTTAAAAAAATGTATCAACAAAAATATATTTTCATTTGTAAAAAAGCAAATAAAATTGAAAATAAATTTATTGGAAACATCCACAAATTACTTGGAGGACCAAAATCTTAATCCAAAGAATAATTCAATCAATTCATTAGAGCCATCCTCGAAGAACAATCATATATTAGTTCATAGTAAAACAGTTTTTCAATGTAACTATTGTGAGAAGAAATTTAAACGAGAATCTCATTTGAATAGACATTTATTAATTCATTGTGAAAAACCTTTTGAATGTAATTATTGCCAGGAGAAATTTGATGGTAAATCTAACTTAAATTCTCATTTATTAATTCATATTAATAAATGTTTCGAATGTAGCTCTTGTCAAAAGATATTCAATCATAAATCTTCTTTAAACAGACATTTATTAATTCATACAGGTGAAAAGCCCTTTGAATGTAATTATTGTAAAAAGAAATTTAATTTAAAAAGTAATTTAAAATCTCATTTAAAAACTCATATCGACGAAAAACATGTTGAATGTAACTATTGTAATAAAAAATATTTTGATAAATCTGCTTTAAATAGACATTTATTTATTCATACATGTGAAAAGCCTTTCGAATGTAACTACTGTCAGAAGAAATTTAATCGACAATCTCTTCTAAATAGACATTTATTAATTCATACAGGTGAAAAACCTTTCGAATGTAACTATTGTAAAAAGAAATTTAATCAAAAAACTTCTTTAAATAAACATTTATTTATTCATACTGGTCAAAAGCCTTTTGAATGTAATTATTGTAAAAGGAAATTTAATGATAAATATGCTTTAAATAACCATTTAACAATTCATATTGATGCAAAACCTTTCGAATGTAACTATTGTAAAAAGAAGTTTAATTTAAAATCATTTTTAAAATCACATTTATTAATTCATACAAGTAAAATATCTTGAATGTAACTACTTCTATATAGAAATTTAAACAAACATTTTTATCTTACTAATTTCTGTTGATTGTTGAAATGTTTATAAAGCAAATATAGCATTTAACTTGTTCCTTCATTTAAAATTTTATATTATTAATATTTATGTTTTTTTTAATTTGATTATAGTTTATATAACTTAAAGAAACATACATTAATTTATTTATATTAAGGATGTAAATAGAATTTTCATATTGTAAAAAGAAATTTAATAATAATAAACATTTGGTGAGTAATTAAACCAAAAAGAACTTAATGTTCAACTAAAAATTCACTAGTTAAAACGATAATATAATGGGACAATATATTTAAATTAATTTTTTAGAATATATAAAAATAAAATAATACACTAAATATATGATATATTTAGCATTATTTTCATTTCAAGCAAGCTATTTTTATAAATTTTAATATTCAATTTTATATATATATACCTTTCTCTCATTAAAAATATTTATGATTAAAAACAAATACAATTTTATTGCAAAATTGTCTATAATTTATTTTCTATAAACAAACCCATAATATATACAAGAAAAAATCTTATAAATTTCAGGCCCAAAAATCAGTTCATTATCGTTTTTTGACCAATTTTAAAAATAAGAAACCCTAGTTTCATAAATGTATTCACCCTTTTTTTGGACAATAATGTTTATTTTAGAAATATCTCATCTACTAGGAATAAGTTTTTAAGTTATCAACTTAGGCTCGTGAATGAGTTAATTTTGCGAAAACTTAGTCAATTTTTTAAATTTTTTTTTTTTAATCAATACACCATTTTATTATTGTATTATATAGTTATTCGGGGCTTATTCAGTTGATAAGTTGATAATTGGCAAAATATTTTTTAATAGTCATTTTATTTATTATTTAAAATATTTCAATTTAACTTTTAAGAAAAATTTGTTATTAGGAACACATTAGTATTGTAATTTATTCAAAAGTAAAATTAATATATACTTTAATTTTACATTATATTATGTGAACTTTGTTTTAATTTATTTTAAGGTGGGCCGTTCCCGGCGGTACTGCAATACCGGGTCAACCCGCGACAGAGGTGGAGCAAGCCCCTAGCACTCCATCAATTTCCAAAAATCAGTTTAATATTCTGGTCTCTCGATGAGAGACGTATCAGATATTAAGCTGATAAGAACAGATACTACACTTTGATCTTAGCCAAAAGGCCGAGAAGCGATAACCAAAGAATTTTTCAATGCCATTTATAAAAGAATTAGTAAAAAAAGTTACTCTCAAGATAAAATGTAAAATGTGTAAGGTTTTAACATCTGCCATCTAGCGGCCAATTCTAAAACTATTTTCTCTATAGAATAATTGCTATAAATTTAAAATAGTACAATTATTTATCCACATGTGAAATTTGGTGTTAAAACAATACATTATATTAAACTTTACTTTAAATATTATATTTACATTTTCTATTTTAAAGTGCGCCATGCTAAATAAATAACGATTATTACTTACATTTGGAGAGCTGTATTGAAATCATTTCATTGTCATGAAGGATGGAGAAGATAATCATGAATTCAAATCAACATTCAGTAGCAGGAACGAAGATTGAAACATGAAATAGAAGAAGAAAAATAACTTATTAGTTTATAATCAATAAATATAAATTGAATTAAAAATAAAATTAATAATAAATACTGACCTCGGAGTTAGTAAAGGGTTGATATTTCTCGCAGATTAAACTGGAAGAACAGCTCCCAGCAACTTGAATTGATGTCCATCACTCTCGTCTCGATAAAGAAAAAAATAATTAAGATTAGATATTTATATTATATACAGGAAATAAAAATATAAGATATAAATAAATAAATAATATTAATAGGATTAAAAAAGTGTATTATCTTATTTCTGTAATATTAAAATACTAAAATTATTTTACATCCTATATAGAACCATGATTATAAGAAGTTAGTTATAATACGAATTTAATAGACATATAATAATAATATCTTAGAAAACATCAGAATACTAATTATGATTATATTATTAATTTCACCAAGATTTTATTCTGTTTCATTGATATATACGCTTAGGTAATAGAAATATTATTCATTTTTCAAAAGTGTTATAATAATATGAAATTGACAAAACAAGATTCATATGAAATTTGAAAGGAATGGTGTGAGCGATAATGAGATTAGAAAGAATATATAGAATATTTAAAATTATATATTCCTATATGAATATAAGCAATTTATTTTTTTTTTTTTGATTTATAATTATATTATATGAATTTTGAAAATAATCAGCACATCTTCCTATTTTTAAATAAATAAGTATTAATAGGATTAATATATATATATTGAAATTTAAAAAAATATTTCAATAAATATATTTAAAGAAAAATAAAATTTTGTAAATGATTTTTTAATTTTTAAATAATTTTAATTTAACTTTTAATCAAATTTAATTAATGAGATCTGATAGAATATTTAAGATTAATTCTTTTCAAAGATTTGTATGAAAAATTTATAAATTTATTTGGGTATATGAATAAAAAATTATAAAAATGCACTTTATAAAATTTAATTTTTATTGAAATATTTTTTTTTTTAAAGTTCACTAATCTTCCTTTTAATTAATAAAAATAAATAATAAAATTACAATTAATTCTTGATTAAGGGATGATTAAGGGATGATTTCAGTGGAGAGGCCTCTCCGAGTCCTACACTCGCCAGGGAAGGGGAACTAAATGCGTTCGAGTCAGCCGGCCAGCAAGAGGAGGTCAGTTCAGGCGGCGGAGGGGCTTGGAGAGGGGCGAGCGGGGAGTGCAGAGGTGAGCGCTCTACTGCAAATTATTTCAAATAAAATACATATTAAAATAAAATAAAATAAACAAATATTAATTTTTAAAATTAGTGGTGTTTTAGAATACATCTTAAATCGAATCAATAAGTTTAATTCTATTAATTCTATTAAATCCATAAGCTTAATTTTAATTTAATTTTCAAAGATCTTAATGAAAATTTAAAAAAAAAATTATAAATATATCAGTAAGAAGTTCATTAATGAAATTATCATATTTTGAAAAAAAACAAGGATGTGGCGTATTAATGTAAATGGTTCAATTTATATTTAAAATTGTTTGCCGAATGTGATATAATTTTAATTTAATGTAAATTTGAAGTAAATTAATTTCCAGCTGCAGAAACAATTTCGAATAATTTTAATATATCTATTAATGTAATAAAAAACAGATAGGCATATAACATAAATATTTTTAATTTTATTTTATTTATAATATATATCAGGGCTTCTTAAACTTTTTTATATAGCGACACCCTTCAAGCTTAGGAAATTTTAAACGACCCTCTCCTCCATATAATGAAATATATATTAACCGTAGATGTAGATGTAATATTGCACTATTTTACAATGTAAATAAAATAAGGATTAAAGAATACATACCCATTCATTTCACATATATATAATTTAATAATTTTAAAATTTTATTTATAATGATTCAAAAGTATCAGATCTTTGCGACCCCCTTTCAGTAGTCTCGCGACCCCCCTGGTGGTCGCTACCCACAGTTTAAGAACCCCTGATATATATGTAAGACCAGGCTGTGACGTCATGAATGCCTGGATGACGTCATATAATTTTAAATTAAGAAAAAACTAATAAAGATGATTTTTCTCGAGGATAAAACCAATACAAAGTGCATGATTCGTGGTGATATGTAAAAAATCTCCTCATGTTAAATTTGGTGGGAAAATAACCCTTCCTATCGTCGATCGGTAATACTACCACTTTCGGTTTCCGGATTTGCACCAAAAGTTGATCAATTCATCACACTGATGCATTAAGTAAATATAACAAATTTCATCAAAATCCGTTCAGCCGTTCCAGGTGTACACATCTATACGGATGGACAAATAATAAAATTGTAGCATAAACCAGAAGAGGGTAAGGTGAAATTAAATAAGAAAATAAATAAATATATATATTTTTTAGTTTTGATTCAAGAAAGATTTTATTTTTATTTGAATTTGCTTTTCCTTTCTTTAGATGTTTAGGGGTACATTAAGTACATTTTATTTACAATAATCATTTACAAATTTTGTTTTTTATTTATTTATTACTTTTTATACTTTTTTCTTCTTCATATTTCTTTAGAATATCACTTCATATCCTATATCTCTTGTAGAGTCCTTTTTCAATCTGGATTTACTTTTCTTGGTTCTTCGTTTATTTTCTCTTCACACTTCTTTGTTCATTTTTAAATTACATTTTAATCTTTCTTCATTTCCGTCCCTCATTCTACATTTTGTCTGTTTTTTATGTCTTATCTGTTACTTAGGTCAATGGTTAATCTATAATCCTTGCCATCTATAATCTATCTATTCACTTTTTCTGACAGGTATTTCTAATTATTATTTTGTTGTAAACTGGTGGATATCTATATGTTTCTATTGTTCTTATATTTCTAGGTTTAAGGCGTTCTCAATTAAAGATGTCAGAGTTGTCTTAGATTTCCGTTCCTAGCTCTATGCTCCAGAGATATTTTCTCTATTTTCACTACGCCAAGTATTGTTTGCACATAAATTCTCATCACAATTTCTTCTCCTTTAGGTTGGTTTAAGTTTCGGCTGTATATAATTAGAACCATCACACTATTGTATCAAATAATTTTAATATTTTTTCGTATTTTTTTTTCACATTTGCTCTATTTAGAGAGGACATTAGATACCCTTCGGTCTTGTTGACTTTATACTCTTTAAAAATGTTTTTCTCTATTAAAAATCTCAAACTAATTATTACTAACGCTATTTTAAATGTTGATTATGTAAAAATTTGTTTGAGGTCTCATGACAAGAGAATAATGAAAGATTCTGAACATAATCCAATTTGGAAAATTTTATAAAAATTGTGTTAATGATTAAATATATATTCAATATTCAATTGTTTATGAATATATACGTATTTTATAATTTATAAACTATTTTTATAAATTGTTTTTATTATTGTAATAAACGTATATATACTTAAATTGGGTGCCGTTGGTGCTAACACTCGACCGACCTTAAGCGCGTGTCTAGTCACCATGGAAAAATCCATAAATTGAGCTACGAACTTCTACACCAAGCAGTAAATTTAACGAATTTAATCCCATGCAACTTCTTTTTTCCAAATCAGAAGAAATGACTGGCAGATAAGAGATTTTACTCTTCTGAAACAAACATCTAATTTGAGGGCTTTGAAGAAACTTATTATTAAATTGGAAAAACGGAGGAAACAATGGAATCGGTCAGGATTCAGTAATTTACTGTTTGCCTGGCAGCACCCCGGCGAAAAAGATGAAATTCTCCCTGTAGGGATTGCTTGGAGATAAATGAAATTTATCTTGTACGATGGATGATTTCTTTAAGGCACAAATGGCCGTAGTAGCTGAAGTGCCTCGATCCTCAAATAATAATAATAAAATATTATTTATATCTTCGTTATTTTCGACCATGAGGATTCCCTCCAAGTTAGACTCCTTTAAGATATGTTTTCTCAAGTTCTAGTATATTGGGCAGCACAATAATAGGTGGTTTAGATCAGGGGTCGGCAAACTACTACCTGCGGGCCAAATCCGGTCCACCAACTATTTTTATCCGGCCATTTGATGCATTTTTGATGCAAATACTATTTTCGAAAATGAAGTATACAAAATTGCAATAAAGATCATTATTAACAGATAACCATTTGCAACTTTAATTATAGGAAGTACTTAACTTAACTTTGTACCCAATTATGATGAAATAATATCTCAAAAAAAAAAACAATTACATTCATCACATTAAAGCAAAATTTATTATTTAATTAATTAATTTAAAATTTATTTTTTATTATATTCTTCGTTAGGACAGTAAAATATATATTCCAACAGGTCTGATCCCCAGATCTTTAAAATTTTTATATTTGGCCCTTTCCTAAAAAAGTTTGCCGACCCATGGTTTAGATCAGTGCTCCGCAACCGGTGTGACGCGGCACACTGGTTTGCCTTAAAGGAGATACAGGTGTGCCGCCGCGATCAAATGAAACTTAGAAATCCGCATAATTATTATTATTATATAATTATTATTATATTATTATTATTATTATTATCTCCTTTAAGGCACACCAGTGTGCCGCGGCACACCGGTTGCGGAGCACTGGTTTAGATCATACTTCTCTTGTCTGTCGCAGATATTAAATAATTGACGAATTCCTCTGGTATTCCAAAAAATCTACTTAGTTCCCAGGTCTTCTAACAGTTTATTATAAATAATTTTTGTTGTCGTAATGAACCTTTATTTTTTCTTTTTTTTTAAAAGCGCCATTGGGTGTGCGGGTAGCGAACCTGCCTCACATTCACATGGTTTCGGGTTCAAGTCCCGGACCTGGCAAGGGAATTTCCCTAGCTGGGGTCTATGGGCGGAGTCAACCAGCCTCCGGGAACAACATTGGGGAAAAGCTACTTGATAGCGCCTCCGATCAAGAAAATCAAGGTAAAGGTTGAGAGGACCCGTTCTACTGATCATAGGACACCTCATTGATATAACCGACTTGATAGGCGTTGTCCTTGCGTAGGACGTACAAAGTCAGAGGTTTTATTTATTTTTTGTCGAAATGAAATGTCCATTTATACTTCTTATCTGAATCAACAAATATTTTAAAAATTGTTAAATTTATATTTAAACAAAAACTTTCGTTCTAAAGCTGTATTAAAAACATGTATAATAGATACATTATTTTATTATTTTAATTTTGGTTCGAACCTTAATGAGTGCACTTGGTCCAGATGTGAATAAACCTCATGTCTGGTAATTTTCTGTTCTTTCTGCTCCTATTCTTATATGATTTAAACTTTTTTCAATTTCAATGTTCAGTAGACTCCGTGTAGGAATTATCCGGTTTGCGGATTATGCGAGCATATATTTAATTTGGATAAATATATTACATGAATATTTAAAAGGCTTTGAAACTTAGTCAATATTATGTATATCATATAGAATATATCGCATAATTAAAAATGAGCTGATATATAAAAATTTTTTTTTAAATATCTATTCTCATAAACATTTCAACAATATATTTGTTTTAATATTCAATTCTATTCTTTGTATAGCGACGGCCTAATTAAATTAAAATTATACTCCAAATAATATTAAATATTAAGATTAGATTCTCCTCTCTTTGGTTGATTCGCCCAGATAAACAATTTAACTGAAAGATATATTTAAGAAATTATCAGTAATCTTACCAATAGGAAATATTATTATTGATATTAATTTAATAATTTTTAATTAATCAAAGAAATAAAGCTACTTTAACAAATGATAATAATAATAATATAAATAATAATAATAATAATAATAATATCAAAACTGCCCTTTATATTCCATGGTTATACCTTAAAGTTTTTAGTTGAAAGAAATTAAGTTCTAATCAGTGGCGTACCTAGGGGGGTGCGGTGGATGCGGTCCGCACCGGGCGGCACTTATCTTGGGGCGGCATTTTTTATATTTAGTTATAGTTGTAAAAAGCAACGTATTCATTTCATATTTATTTTTTTTTCTTTCTTGAATAATAAATGATTATTATGATTATTATAAGTTTACTATTTGATTTATATAAATTATGATTAACTATATGATTTCGAATATTATTCCTCGGTGTAAATAAATACATTTTAGTGTAAATTTTGAATTCTAATTCCAAGAACAGGATAATAATTTTATTTTATTGTATTCATTAAAATTCGTTGAATTCGTAAACGCATCTTTACGATTTTGTTCAGCAATTTTTCCTAACTAAAATTTTTTGATATCAGTTTATAAATGTCATTTCTTTTGAAAAGTTTATATGATTACTTTGAAGTGATATACCAATATATTTTTAAATCATAGATTTTTCTTTTGAAAAGCAGGGCCGGCGGAAAAAATATAAATATAAATTTTGAGAGCATTATACACGATTTTTCTAGTATGAAAGCTAGAAGAGTAAATATTATATTAATATGTTTACAAGTGCATACAAATATGTGTAAAAAAATTTACTCTGTGTATTAATTAATATTGTTAAATAACTTAATAATTTATTTACGTGCATTAATTTATAGATACCACTATTTGATTGACTTATAATAAAAAAAAGGGCGGCAAAATGGAGATCGCCCCGGGCGGCAAAAGTTCTAGGTACGCCACTGATCTGATATAAGAAAGTAGTCCTTGACTTTTTGAATTTCCCGTCTCTTAAATGAATTGGCAACACTACTCCTGTTAGCAGGCAACTACTATCAGGTGACCCCTGACGAAAATGGAAAAAAGTGAATTTCTATGAAAATCCATAAATTGGGATACAAATTGCTCCCTCACCCGCCATATTCTTCGGACTTAGCTCCGAGTGTCTATTTCTTGTTTCCAAACTTGAAGAAATGACTCGGCAGAAAGAGATTTAACTCTAACGATGAAATCATCTCACAAACAAATCTATTTTGACGTCCTCGACAAATCTTATTTTTTGAAAAAATTTGATTTAATTTGTTATTATTTTTTGGTAATTATTCTGTTTTTTTTCTAATTACATAAAATTAATTTATTGTTATATTTTTTAATCACATATGTGTGTGCAACTGTAACTGGTTATTACAATTTTTTGTTCATTTGTGATATCATTTACTTTTTATTTATATTTAAAATATTATTTTCAGAACGTTGGTGGCAGCATCTACTAATTAAATTGTTTCGTGAGTGTTAATCTAATAAGTTGAGTAAATCTAATATAGAATATAAAGAAAAGTTTGAGGATATTAAAATAAGTGAACGAATATCAACATTATGAGTTGACTCATAAAAAAATGAAGAAATTTAAAAAAAAACATATAAATGGTTTATTATATTCTAGATATTCCTTTTATCCCTCTCTCTCTCTCCCTCAAGGGAGATGAATAATATAAATCTTGTCTGCTTATTTATCAATATTACCAATATTTTTTTAAATCATCGATTTTTCTTTTGAAAAGCAGGGCCGGCGGAAAAAATATAAATATCAATTTTGAGAGCATTATACACGATTTTTCTAGTATGAAAGCTAGAAGAGTAAATATTATATTAATATGTTTACGAGTGCATACAAATATGTGTAAAAAATTTACTCTGTGTAATAATTAATATTGATTAAATAACTTAATAATTTATTTATGTGTATTAATTTATAAATACCACTATTTGATTGACTTATAATAAAAAGGGCGGCAAACTGGAGATCGCCCCGGGCGGCAAAAGTTCTAGGTTCGCCACTGGTTCTAATTAATAATTATAATTATAATTATAATTTATGAGAATGAGAAATTAAAAAAAAAATCTGGAGTGTCTCCACTCGACTATCTCGCAAACTTGAATTGGATTAATTAACACATATTTAAATTTATATTTATCTAGCTGCTTCGAGCGCCTTCGGCGCTCTCCACACCTAGACGGGGGCTCCGCCCCCTGTACCCCCCCGAGTGTCCCTATTCTGAGCTATAACCATCTAACTCCTACCCTGTCCAATCTCTCTCACGTTCCTTCCTACATTGTCCGCCCTGATCACAATTGGTCTTCCAAACGGACGTTTTCCAATCGAACTCCCCACCAATATATTTTTCCTCTCCCATTCTAGCCATGTGCCCTGCCGATCCCAGCCTTCTCGCTTTTATAACCCTAACTATATCTAGAGATGCATAGAGGTCATGCAATTCCTTGTTATGCAGTCTCCGCCATTCCCCGGTGTCCTCATCTTTCTTTGGCCCATAAATGCTGGGAAGAATCCTATTCTCAAATACTCTGAATCTACTCTCATCTCCCAGGGTTATAGACCATGCCTCCCACCCATATAATACAATTAATAATTTAATAATTTTGATCCCCTTTGATAATAATTTCCAGATTGCAACCTCGATTTAAATTCTTTGCAAATATTATTCTCTCTGTTACTAATTATTTTGTCTTATCACTATTAATTTCAAACCCCATCAATTTTCCTGCCTCGATTAATTTTTATATGCTACTTTAAATGTTATTAATTTATTTAAAAAAAAATCAGAGTAAACAAAATAAAAATAAAATATAAAATTAGCATAACACTAAACTACTATAAAAATAATATTAAAAAATATATTATATATTAAAATCTTACGTGAAAATCCAATTATGAGATCAAATTTTCTTAATTAAAATAATTTACTCACATAATCTTAAAAATTAATAGTATTAAATTATAGCCGTAATGTGAATGTTTTCAAAGTTTAAAAGGCCAATAAGATCAATTGAGATATTGTAAATATCAATAGATATATAAAAAGATTTTTATCTGCACATTGCTCAGAATTTAAATTACCGCCAAATTATCGCCACCAGCGCCTCTATGATCTAGTATGGTAACTAAACTATTTTTAATTAATTATTATTTATAATTTTTTTAAAATTTTTCTAATTAAAAAATCGAAAATCGGGCTTCGAGGTCTGGTGGCCAGCCCCTTTGTGCTTCCGTATAAAAAATTCCATGTCCCTGCGTGCGATAGATTTGCCTGGAGAGCTCGGTCAGACAGACAGACAGACAAACAGACACACACATTACACTTGCTTTTATTATTATAGATTAATTATAAATTATAAATTAAAATTAATAAATAATATTTATCAAACCAGCGCGTGTTTGTCTCTTTGAAGATGGCACCACGCCACTTGCTGACGCGTGATAGCAGTCAACGTGTTAAAAAATTAATTCCGGTACTTTCAGCGATTCAATCAAACTGGAATTCTATATATAGCAGTTTTATACTATTTTTAATCATATCTTTATTTTAATCATATCTTTATTTTTACGGTCAGTTTAGAGGAAAAAAAATGAAAACGTGGTAGGTAATGACCCTCTTCCGAAAGAGCTACATTTCCAAAAAGTTGATAGAAAACTACAAATTTTGAATAATGCCCGTGTACCAAATTTAATTATTCTAGCTTAAACCGTTTTTCCGTAATCTTGTCTATACACATAAATACACACACACACAGAGAGAGAGAGAGAGACACAGATAGACATTTTTCTCAACCTTAGTGAAAATGACTCAGGGACCTTCAAAACGTATAAAAACATCAAAATCTCGACATCGAAAAATTTCTAGCGAGAAAGTAAAAATTAAGGAATATAAATGAAAAAATTTCATCGGATATTTGGGTTTTACCCTTGGAGAAAAAAATATAGACTATATTTTTCATGGTGTCTAGCGATGAATCAAAGTAAATGTCGATTGTCGACTCATGAGAGGAGTGCATTCGTGATGATGTTGCTGGGCGTCTGCTACGAGGTCCGAAAATAGCATCGCCGCCGTCGCTGCTGAGCGACGTCGACGTTGGGCATTGTGGCGGAGAGCCAGACGGTCGGTGCCTATCGTTTAGTAGATGGTCCACGGTTTGGAAAGTGAAGTGATGCGTGTTGTTCATTGTATTTGAAAGAATGCCGTGAATTGGATGCGTGTTCGAAGTGTATAAACCAAAGATGGGTAGCGTGTCCAAGAAATCGATGGGTGGCTCCATTCATCGTATCCGTGAATTTGAACTCGAGAAAGTAAGTGAAAGAAATAAGCAGCGTGTTTTTTAGAGAGGTGAAGGAGGAGGAATTGGGGTGAGAGCGCGGGGGGAGGGGGGGGGGCAAATGAAGGAATACATACCGTGTCTCTTTTGGGATGATGTTATTGTTTGGCGAGTATTTTTTTTATATTTTCACATTCAAAGTACTATTCAATTAAAATGACAAAATCTTTGAATTATTTTAATTTTAAAATGATTTCAAAAAAATATTTATTTATACAATTTTCTTTCCATCCATTTCATTTCAAAATGTAACAATTTTGTTTTGAGTTGCATATTATCTTTATCTATAATTAAATTAAATGAATTTTATTGATAGTGACATGATATATATTTATAAGCTTACAATATTGGCATCGACCATTTATAAAAATTATTTATTTTTTTATCATTCCTTTTTTTAAATAGAAATATCTACTAAATATCATTATATTTATTTAATAACTTATTCTTTCAAATAATATTATTTTTCTACATGTATAATAAATATTAAAGCATATTAAAATAACAATATAGATTCAAAAAATATGTATTATTTGATGTTGATCAAGTCCTAAAGGACCAATTTTATAAATTTATCTTAAAAAATCTATATAAATAGTAAAAAGAAAAAAATAACTACTGACTTAATACTAGTGATACAATTACAAATTTAATTAATTTAATTTATCAATACTTTTATCTTGTTATCTTTTTTTTAGCTTGTAAGAATTTGTGTTAATTAAAAATGTGTGAAATGTTTTTTAATATTTCATTTTTAAATTGTCGAATCAATATGTTTTTAAATTATAATTTTAATATAGAAATAGTATTATAAGCGATTGGGACTTTAGATATAATGTTTTGAGTATTCTCTTTAAAAATCTATATATTGTATAATATTTCACTTTGAAATAGGAATAGAATATAAACTTAAATCAATAGATATGAATACTCTTAACATAATTTCATTTTAACTCTTTTTTTATATTTATATTTTTATATTTTTATATATTTATATATATATATATATATTTATATTTTTTTCCATTAATGCTATCAGACTGTCCCCTTCTCTTAATTATATCCAAATCTATTTCCTTATTTCTTCTCTCCCTCCTTTCTGTCCATCCTAATTTCTACTTTGCTTTATTTTTCTTCAAATAATCCTTTTTCCTAAACCAGTCTCACGTGTATGTAATTTATGATTATTTTGAATTTATTATTTGTATATGATGAGAAATTTTATTATTGCCCTATCATGAGGGCAGATGTAAAAGTTATTTTGGAAAAAAAAAATATTATTCTTATAATATATTACAAGTATACTTGGGCCAATCTAAAACAATCTATTTATTAAATCTTTTACTTCAAAATTAACACCAAAATCTCTTATAACTCTTTCGATTCATCCATATTCGATTATCTTCAAACTCTGATTGTTCCACATTCTCAATAAGTCGTTTTCTGGAAAATAAATTATTTACTATTTTTTCATCATTGACATTACTTGGGAAAATTTGAAAGTTAAATGCCACATTCTTTCAAGATTAGAGTTTTGTTTACATAAAATTTCATTATCCAAGTTTCAATTACAGATATTCAACTCGAAATATAAAGATTTGAACGGTATTCTGTAGCCTTGAAATTATACTTTCAATATAATTTATTATTCATATCTAAGTTTTTGTTTACCTTGTATTTATGGGTTTTTTTTTAATTATAAAATTTTCTTGTATAATATATAATAATATGAGGGTGTATCAAATGAAAACCTTAAAAGTACTGAAAATAATTTATTTTGACAACTATGTAAAACTACCACATATCATTTTTCGACATAGTCTCCTTGACGTGTTATGCGAGTGTTTCACCGCTTTGGAAGCCCATGAATACCAGAATACCACGTTTGAAGAATTCTTTTGGTCGCTCCTGTAGTCATTCGTCCACCGCAGTTTTCACTTCTTCATCACTTTCGAAATGCTTGCCACCCAATGTCTCTTTAATGAATCACCTTCGGCGTTGAAACGACGCAAAAGTTCTTCAGAGGCATCGATGCAACGTTCTTTCAATTCTGAAGTCAATTGACGTGAAACTCATCTTGCAGAAACTTTATTGAATTTCAACACATTATGGACAATATTTTACGCTGAACCGTAAATAATCTCAAAAATTTTGGCAATTTCATTAAGTGTTATACGTTATACGCCTGTTTTTCATAACAAGTTCTTCGGCCTTCGTAATGTTTGAACTTTATAGTACTTTTAAGGTTTTCATTTGATACAACCTCGTATTTTACCAAGAATTAAATTAAATGTTAAATCAAAGAATTTTATAAATTCACTTCCAATCAGATTTCTATTATAATATAAATAATTTCTAATAGATAGATAAACTATTTTTTGTAGTTGTCATAGAGAATTTTTTTTTTCATTTCACCAATTGAGACAAAAAAATAATTATAGTATTATATAGTAAATATTTTTGAAAATCTAATAACTCTCAGGAGTTTTTGTTAACTTTCTTAATTAAAAGAATACAAATATATTCTAAATATTACAAAAAATAATATATGACAAAGTTGTAATTAATTTATATATGAATCATATTTTTGTAAAATTCCATTTTAATCAATATGAAATGTATTGTATTGTTTAATGTTATGAAAATTGATTCAAAATTATTATTTTATCCAAAAATTGTTGTTGAAGTTGGTCATCGATATTTTTTAATATAATTTTTTAATTAAAGAAATTAATATTTCAGAATTTATTTACATTGAAATTAAAGATTTTCTTTTTTTACAATTAAAAAAAAAATATAAAAAATAGTCAAATTAATGGGAAAGTTGTTTTTATGTTTCAACTTTCTATATATAAGTTACCAGCAATTTAGAAGGTGATTAATTTTAGATGACTCTTCAATATTGTTAGTAGTTGATTTATCCAAGAACTATGATAATACTATTATTATTTGTGATCCAAAAAATATTCTTGTATTAAATATAATCACAAAATTCAAAGTTGATAAATTTAATATAATTTAAAAGTATTCATTCTAAATTTTGAAATATTAAAAAAATAAATTTTACTTAATAATCTTATGAGTAGATCTTAATAAATTAAAACGAATGGAATTATTTCTAAGGAATTTAATATGAAATTGTATAATAACTGCAAACAAAAATTCTATGATATTTTACTTAATATTTTATCAATCATATTTAAGTAAATTAATTTAAATTTCTAAATTGATCTTAGTAATAATAATTTATTACTTAAAATTTAATAATTTTTAAATGTAAATAAGTAACCTGAGATAATATTGAAAGTAGAGCAGGTTCTGGAAACATTGCCAAAAATTAACTATTTTTTATTATTTCTTTTCGCTTTTCTTGCATATTGTTAATATTTTATTTATATATTTGGACAATTCTATTAATAATATTTTTTCAATAAATCAGATATTTACAATTTATTTTATCGTAAATGAGTATTGTGAAATTTTTTTAATTTTTTTCAAATTATTTAATATTTTATATTTAAAATAATATTTAAATTTTTTTATTTATATTGAAATAGTTTAATTGATTAGTTTTCTATACAAATATTTAAAAAAAAGGATTGAGCTTAATCTAACAACAACTACTTTTGAATTTTTATTGTTTTGAGAAAAGAATAATCAGTTCCTAGTTCAAGTTCTCATAGTTAATCAAGATAAAATTAGATTTTTGAGAAGTTTTTTTTTTATTTTCCCTTTAATGTAAATAAATTTCAGACGCGTTTAGGCGTTTGTTTGTGGCAATCGAATAAAGATTTCATATTTCCTGAAAACTGGATAAATTCAAATGCTTAAAATCTACTTCTTTAACGCGATTCGACCTAGTTTCTTTGATATTTTATTAAAAAATCGATAAAATATTTACAACAAAATACTTTAAAATAACACCCACTTGGATTTTATCAATTTATCGTAAAAAAAGAAAAATTACAATATTAAGTTCTTTAGAAAGCAACCAACAACTAAGGTAACTCAGGTAACTCCGTTGAAAAATAAAAAAAATTTCAAAAATCTTGTTTTTTCATGGTTAATGCCTAAAAGTTTTCGAAAGATACTCATAGGAGGCATCAAACTCACAACTTTTCTTTGAATTTATCGACATTGAAACTATTCTTTAGATATTATTTTCATTATTGATTAATATATTAATCTTTGTTTATATAATATTTAGAATAAATATAGTTATCATTTAATTTTGCAGGTGAATCTTGCTGAGGAATTTGATATTGTTCAAATTGTTGGCGAGGGATGGTTTGGAAAGATTCTCCTTGCTGAGCATCGTGCCACGGACACTGAAATGGTTTTGAAAGCTTTGCCTAAACCTTATGTTGCATTAGAAGACTTTTACAGAGAATTCCATTACGGTCTTCATCTTTCAGCTCATCGAAATATTATTACCACTCACGATGTTGCTTTTGAAACAGCTGGTTTCTACTGTTTTTCACAAGTAAATCTAATATACAATTTATTTTTCAAAATACAAACTAAACTTGATTGAAATCAATAATTTTAAATATTCTATTATTTATTTGACAGGAGTATGCACCGCTTGGTGATCTCACGTCCAATGTGAGCGATATAGGTATAGGTGAGTTGCACGGAAAAAGAGTTGCAAAGCAACTCGCAGCAGCTCTAGAACACTTACATGCTCGACAATTGGTCCATCGAGATGTTAAACTCGACAATATTTTAGTTTTTCGATCAGATTTCTCCAGAATTAAACTTTGTGATTTTGGTGAAACGCGACGGGTCGGATGCCTGGTACGAAGGTGGGTCTTTCCTTTCTTAATATTAACAATATTAAAAAAAAAAAATAATTAATATAGCTAAATAAAAATTTTAAGATTGGAAGACAAAGATCTTCTTTCTTATAAATCTCTTGCACAAGTTTTATTTGAAAAGATTATTATTAGTGAGCGGAAAAATTTCAAGTTTGAAAAAATAAACAAAATGAATAAAGCAATCATTAATAAATTTAATATATTATTTGATAAAAGAAAGATATAGGTCAACCGAAATTATGAAATTTAGCATCTTGAAGGATTCACTTTTATCTTAAAATATCGATAACTTAAAAAAAAATCATGTAAATATAAAAAAATATTTATATTTCTTTTATAAATTTATTATATATAAAGTAATTATATAAAGCAAATATACACATTATAAGAAATTTTGTTTGAAGGGTGTGAAGGAGGTACAAAATTGGTTGAAAGTAAAAAAAAAAGAGAAAAAAGGTCCCCATTCCTTTGAATTAGCCCCTCTCATGAATATACGCCTTGAATAAGGAAACTTCATTTCTTTTTTACATACAATAAATAAGTTTATATTTATATACAAAAGTTTGTTACTAATTCAGGTAAACATCTTTTAACGTCGTCTCGTAACGTCATAGTCTAAAATCGAAAAAAAAACTTTTTTATTCAAAAAATTTAATTTTTTAACTGTGCCATTATAATATGTAGTTTTTATGGATCAAATCAATAACTTTTTTTATATTCAGGAAAAATAATTATCATATGAAAATAATTTTAGTTATAAATTAAAGTTATTTTAATATTATTTTTACTTTTTTTAAAATTTTAAAATACTGTTTTTCAATGAAATAGTTATATATATGTAATCTTATATTTAACAATATGTATTTTTTCTTGTTTAATAAAACTTTTGTTATAATATTATTTCAATTAAAAACAATTAGAAAAATATATAGAAATAATTTAGTGGAAGCCTCACTTTTCCATTTCTTACTTTAATTGATTACTGTTGAATAAATTTATACCTCCGACTGGAGAGTTACGATAAACCAAACTATTTTTTTCGATAGAATATTCTATGGCCAATTGATCTTATAGGAATAAATTGTTTTACTTTTTATTACAAACTCTATAATCATGTTTAACTGTAATGTTTTGTTCTTTTGCATTATTTAATCTAATAGGTTATTTGTGTTTTAGGAGAAATGAATGGCTTCCGTACTCACCTCCTGAAGTGTTACAAACATCACTTGATCTACATTATAGAGCCGAAACCAATCACGATGTTTGGCAATTTGCTATTGTAATATTTGTTTGTTTGACTGGATGTCTGCCCTGGCAAAAAGCAGCGGATGATGATCCAAGGTTATAAATCCATTTCTAAACATATAAAGTTATTACTTCTTTCATTATACTTAATGGGAAAAGCAAGAAAATATCAATGTTATTTCTGGTGCTAAGGGGACTTAATTAATAAAAGTTCAAATTACATAAAGAGCAACAATATTTTATAAATTTATTATATAATTTACAATGTTCTTAAAATGTATGTTGAATTTTTTCAAGAAATATTAGAGATATTTGTTTGACTGGATGTCTACTTTAAATATGTGATAAATCTTGTGTAGAGGTTTTCAAACTGTACTACTGGTAGTAACTTATAACCCAAAAGAGCAGTTACTTTTAGCAACGAAATCATTTTAGTGGTACTTGATAACTTGATGGATGTTTCTGTGGTACCAACATCTAAATGTTTGAGAACTCCTGAGCTAGGAGATTAGAGTTAAATATTCAAATTTTCCTTATTAAATTTTAACATAGCACTCATATTTATTAGGTAAAAATATTTTTCAACAGTTTTCAGCGAATACTATTTTCTTTTACTTAATTGTAGATTGTGTTGGTTTACAATATATAATGTTCAGGTATATAATCGATATTTTAACTAAAGTGGAATGGAAAAGGAACTATTTTGAAATTTATTAATAGAAATTGTAAATTATATTATTAAACTTGAGAAAAAGAACAAAAATTGAATGCATCACTCATTTCTAAATCGGGAATTGTAAACAATTTGTTTTACAGAGTCCTGAAATGATGTATGTATGTTTTTGGTCGTAAAAGAGTTACCAGTCCTAAGCTTTGCAACATACACAGACAAAATTATTTACCGAAGTATTGATTTGTTTTAAAAATATTTTTAATTATACTTAATTTCAATCATAACTTTCATATTTGTCCTTTAATTGTGTTTAGATACTGCAGTTTCAAACATTGGCATGGAAGTACACAACTGTTGCAGCCAGTACGAAGGCCAAAATTATTTAAACTATTATCATCAAGGGCACAAAGACTTTTCCGTAAACTCCTCGAGCCACGAGTTGAAAAACGACCCGCCTCTGTTGGAGACCTGAATAAGTAAATATATACAATGCTAGATTAAATACAAATGTTAACAACTCATCTCTTTGTTTAAACCATTATGATTTCAAATGTGTTTGATAGTTGATTACCGCAGCAGGGTAATAAAGTAGAAACATTCAATACATTAATCATTTTTAGAAAGTAAATGTGATCACTATATATATATATATATATATTAAATTTTTTTTTTTTTTTTTTTATTTATTTATTTGGCTTTCGGATTATCACCATTTTAGCCAGCCTTCTTTATTATTCTTATATCTATACTTATATATATCGATTTATATATCGATGCACTCAGCGAGGTTTGAACACTCGAACTCGAGTCGGCGGACCGGTCACTATAACCTCGCGGCTAAGCTCCCGGTCTATATATTAAATTAAATATTTTGAAATATATTTATCTCGAATTCAGGAATGTTTAAAAAGTTCTCTCATAGATGGTAGCACTAATAAAAATCAAAATTGAAAGATTCATTAAAAAAATATTGAGACTGGTGAACTCTTTAAATTTAATATTAATTTTTTTTTTAAATAAAATTACCAAATAAATTTTTTAGATAATATAATTATTTTTTAGATATATAGATGACAGATGGTTGACTCGACCTGCATCAGAACGTAGTGGTGAAACCGAACTAGACCTTGAAGATGGTCTGTGTCCTTCTATGTACTCTTTTCATTCGAGCCCTGAAGAAAAAGGCAAACTTCTTTATTCGTTAGTAGAATGTGGTATTGAGGCTAATGTAGATAGAACCGCAAAAAAAGATCGAATCCGCGAATGGATCCAGAATGCTGTCATTGAAGAAGAAGATGAAGAAGAGGGTGAAGCAACTACAATGGCAGCCGATGTTGCAGAGGGCACTGCACCGGGAGATGAAGAAGAACGACAATTGGAGAGATACGCGATGGGTCAAGCTGCAGCAGCTAAATCTCCTGTTCATTCAGCCAGGCTTTCAAACAGCACTGGACGATCTACCAGTCATTGAGCTGAATCTTGTGAACCTTTGGAGAACAATCTTTTTTTAATTGTTTCCAAGGCCACAAGAATTGTGGATGGAAAATGACCGAAAGAAGATAGGAAGAAATATATAACTTGAACAATAAATAGCAAAGAATATATATATATATATATATATATATTATATTTTCTTCTATATCGATAATTATTTTTCCTATCTAATTGATAGTAAAAAAAATTATTTCTCGATTCTATTTAATCGAATCTTAATCGAAAACATTTACTGATAATTTAATAAATTTTATGTATCATTTTAAAAAATGATAATTACATTTTTAAGATTATTAATGTCAAATATTTAACTAGCTAAATATAGATCAAATGAATCTTGAATTATTCAACAAACGATTTAGTTTTTGTATTTAAAATAATTTATATATTTTCTTAGACAAATTATTTAAATAATGAAAAAAATATTAAAATGATGATTGAGAATTTTGGTTTGTAAATTTTCGTGTGAACATGCCTTAAAAAAATATTAAAATATGGTATTTTTTAAATTGCTTCATTGTTCATTTATAAAAATCTCAGAAAAAAGAAATTTCAGTCAATTTTTAAGTGAAATTGATTTTAGTGCAAATAATTTATTTATTTATTTTTATTTGGAATAATTTTCTTTATTTTTCTAGTTCTTTAAGTTATAATATTCTATAACGGAAACGAGAGATAGAGAACTTTGTTCTGTAATTAAACAATTTAATTAATAATTAAAAAATTAAAATATTGTATAGAAATATGAAAAAAGAGATCTCCTGAATTTATTAAATATTTATTAAAATGATGATGTATAAAACATAAGGTAGAAATACCGGTAATTAAATAAAAATAAATTTTTTTTTAGAAATTTGAAAAAGTGACAGATTGAATGTTTTATTTGATTTAGTCAGAAAACCATTAAATTATTGAATTTTAAATTAATAAATGTTTTTATAATTTTGATTGATAGTGATAAAATAAAATGCTTTAAAAATGAAAAGTGAAATGTGGGGGAAATTTGTTAAAAACTGGCGGAAAATTACAAATTTAATTTTCATATATTTATATAAGTATTTATATATTTATTATATATTTTTATCTATATATTATAATATTTAAATTATTTTAAAACTAAAGGGACGGAATTAGGGACCGTAAATGTATGTATGCAGTGCATTCGATAGACCAAAGACTTTATTTCTGTGTACTTTTGTGAGATTTAGTTTAGATGAAAAAGAATTGAAAAAAGTGAAATTGTAAGTAATTAATGGAATTTTATTAAATAAAATTGAATATTGTTTGTTCCAAACCTTAAAAAAATTATACTTATTTGGGCGAATTATTTAGTCATTCATGTGTCAGAGAATTGAAAGTTCTATTTTATTAATATTTTTAACTGTTTTTTTTAACTGTTTGAAACTTAATATTACATTTTTTTATAATTAAATATTTAATATTTAAAATTTATAAATTATTTTTATGTCTTTTAAATAAATAAATAGATTATTATTTATTAATTTATTCATTAGAGATTTAGAAAAAAAATTTTATTGAAATATAATTTAATATAAATCATTAATTTAAATAAAATTTAAACTTTAACTTGATGCCTCTTGAAAGAAAATGTTAATTTTTAAATCACTTATAAATAAAAATTACTATTTACACATTTCATATATGTAAAGTTATCAATTATATTATTAATATTATAAAACAAAAAGTTAATTTAAACAAAAATCCCTTTTTTTAGTATAGTAATTTTTATTGAAAAAATAAGTTTGTGAAAAATTTTAAAAAACTATACTAATTGTTTGATGCCTTTCAATATTTAAAATATTTTAATAATATTTAAAAATAAAATAATAAAAAAAAAAACAAAAATCCATGATTGGTTTTCTTTTATTTATTTTTGATATAAGTATTAATTTTAATGATGTTTTAAAAATGAATTAATAATCATTCTTTTATGAATGTTATTAGAAAATACATTATTGAAAATGTTTGATAATATTGAAAGAATAAAAATTAAATGATATTTAACTTATATATAAAATAACAAAGAAACCTTTCACTTTCTTAGATTTAATAAGAAGACAGTCATTTGAAAATATAATGAATATTTTAATTAAAATATTCACTATTACTGAAATATACTATTTAGTGTATCTAGAATATTTTCTAAAATTTTGATTATATTAATTTCTTTTGAAACATCTTTGATGATTAATATATGATTATAAAATAATTATAACTCTTTTGTCCTATTTTTTATATAAATTAATTATAAATATTTAATTTTCTAAATAATCCTTAAATCTGATTAAGGCGTTGAAGTTTCATAGTTAATGTACTGAAAAAATGTATTCCATTAAATTTAATAAAGACTAATCATTGAAATTCTATAAAATAAATTTTCAAATCGATTCAAACATATTATGTATCTCAAATAATCTATTCATCTAAACTATTATTTTATGGCTGAAAATTTTTAAAAATAGAAGATTCAGGCGGGCGAGAGCACAGGTGATTGAAATAAAAATGATTTATTCTAGGATTTTTAGTTGACATTTCAATAGAAAGGTCGTACTTTTTCTCAGGACCAAAAATGTTAATTGTAGTTGAATACATTTGGTAATATTACAATCGTATGTAATATTTATAATTTATTTTTATTTAATAGTGTATGTAAAAAATATGTTTAGCTTAATAACTTTAATTCCCTCAAGTGAAAACACTTGAAATAAGAAATTTTGCTTCCCACAACCTGAATCTTCTATTTTAATTATTTTCTTATTGTTAGTTTATAAGAAAAATAGTTAAAACCTTCGAATTTGATCATTTTATAAAAATCAATAATAATTTTGACAATTTGTTATCTTTAAATTTAAAATCCAAGTGTGATAATTGATATTTATTTAGGTATACTTTTCTATACTATATTAGTTTATTTTTTTGTTTTAATTTCTTGAAGAAATATATTTTAAATTCATTAAAAAATGTTTAAAAAAACCCTTTAAAATAATAAAGAGAAAATTATTTCATTATTCAATTTAAATTTTTTTTTTATATATTCCTTCTACAATTATTATAATTAATTATTTAGTTCTCCTTACATGTGGTAATGTGATAATATTTAAATAACATATATTTACTAATATGTTAAGTTGATTATAATGTTCTCATGTATTATTTATAAGGATGTCATCAATTAATTAATATTGAATGCTCATTTTACAAATAATAAACAATTTCAATATCGTGAATTTTATAAATATTTAGATAGAAAATTTAACTGAAAAATTGTAAATTAAGGAATAAATTAAATTCTGAAATGATGATTTTACTTAATAAAAGATATGAAAATATACTAAATTATATATATAATTATTTTAGTATAACAATTCATTTCAAATATAAAACATTAACTGTTGTTTGGACAAATTTTTATTCGTTTAATTAGCTCTTGGGTATCATTCCATCCTAAAGGTCGTACTTTGGGATTGTAGATCATTGGATTAAAAATATGATTGATAATTTGCCTTTCTTTATCCCTTCTATTGAAATGGTTAGTTTGGGTACTAAAATTCAATAATTATTTTATTAAATAAACATTAAAATTAAATAATTACTTATAAAAATAAGTTTTTTTTTTACTTACTCACAAAATATGATTAATATTACTAAAAAGAATGAAATACACATTGGTAATATATGCATTCTGAAAAAATAATTAATAATTCAATTCATTAGTATATTTGTAATATTGATTTTACGAATTACTGTCTTATATTTCAACTTTTAAATATAATTTGATTTTAATTTTTTTTAAAATAAATAATTGTAAACACAAACCATCCATTTGATATAATAATTAATTGGTTAAATGATATTCTAATGATTATTTAAGAGAATTTCGTTAAATTTTTGAGTTAAATTATCGAATATATTATTTTATATTCTCTCTTTATAATTCACTTACATTGACTTACATGTTATAAGAATCCTTTTTAATATAATTTTATAATTTCGAGATGATCTTTACATTAAAAATTTTTTTAAACTAAACTTAAGAAAAAGAACAATTTATAAATGAGAAAACTTTATTTGACGAGTGGGTAGATAATTACCACGTCAAATGTTTTAAGTGAAAAATAACTCAATAAATAAATTGGTGTTCATGATATTTTCAATTATATGGGAAGTATCACGCTGAAGAACACAGGTTACTTGTATACTAGACAGCAATAGTCCAGAATGCAATATATAGCAGATAACATTTAATTAAGATTTATGATAGAAGAATGATTTTGATGTAAAGGGTGTTTTTTTTCGAGATATAGAACTTTAAGTTGGCATTATACTGTTCAAGTTGACTACCGATTTAACAGCTGTCAAGCGATTTATTCTCAGTTTGGTTTGGCAATTCATCATGAATAGACTCACGCCTAAACAACGCTTGCAAATAGTGCAATTTTATTTCGAAAATAATGGTTCTGTGCGAAATAGGTATCGTGCACTACGTCCATTTTATTGTCGACAAAATCGTCCATCAGAGCAGTTAATTCGATTAACCATGGAACATTTTCGCACCACGTTTACTCTTATTGATAACTCGCATCCCCAGAGACGCCGTACGGTGCGTACAGAAGAAGCTATTGCTACTGTAGAGCGTAGCATTGAAGAAGACCCGAATGAGTAGAGAGCCATGATTACTATCTTTTTCATTCCTGAATTGAACAACCATGATGTCCAGGAGCTGTGGTTCCAACAAGACGGCGCAACATGTCACACTGCTCGTGCCACAATCGATTTATTGAAGACACGTTTGTTGACCGCCTAATTTCACGTTTTGGACCTGTGAATTGGCCTCCAAGATCTTGTGATTTAACACCGCTAGACTACTTTCTGTGGGGCTATGTAAAGTCATTGGTCTATGCGGATAAGCCACAAACGCTTGACCATTTGGATGACAACATTCGCCGTGTTATTGCCAATATACGGCCACTAATGTTTGAAAAAGTTACCAAAAATTGGACGTCCAGATTGGGCTACATCCGAGCCAGCCGTGGCGGTCCTATGCCAGAAATCATATATAAAATGTAATGCCACAAGATTATCTTCGTATAAATAAAGTTCATGTCAATCGAATAATCCATCGTTGTTTTATTGCAAATTAAAGTTCTATACCTCTAAATGAAACACCCTTTACTTTCAAGATAATTTTTACTTTAAAATAAAATAACGAGCAAATCATTTAAGAAGACTTTAGGAAGAGTTGATCACACCTGACCTGTCTACCCAACATTTTGGTTGTCACAGCAAGGCAATCAACTGGGAGGGGTCTTAATACCCAGAGTGCTAGAGCCCTTAAAGCCCTTACAGTCTCATTTGTGGTCATATTCATTGTTCAAAATGAATTGTATCGTATAAAATTTCCTGACCTAAAAGTATTAATAATAAATACTTCTACGAAATAAAAGAAATGATATATGCAAATATTTAAATTTTATAAATTGGAGAATTTATTATCTTATTAATAAATGATTAAATAATTAAAAATAATGTAACTACTATATATTAAAAACAAAATATATAAACTAGAATATAATCTTTTTATAGAATTATAAAATATATTTAGGTACAATTTTGTTACAATATATTATTTATTTTCGAATAATATATATTATTAATATATTATAACAATGATTCGCCCCAAATGAATAAATAAATTATAATAATATATTTTTTAATTATATACTCTCACATTGATATGAAATTCTTTAAAATGATAATGAAAGAATTTTTATATTTTTCAGTTTCATCATCTGGATGCTAATATCCTCGTAAAAAAGCATGAAAAACTGAAAAAAATATTTATTTTTTATTATATATTTATTTTCACACTTTTTTCTTTAGTAAATTAATAACTTACCAGTGTTATTGGTAATAAAAGGACGAATTCTGGTATCGTATCTGCTTGGATGGAGCATATAATTTAGAATATTTCCCTCGAAATCTCTAATGTTAAATTTTCTTTTATTCTCAGTTCTAAAAAAGTAAACATTAATTAATTATTCTCAAAGATTTTTTAAAATTTTTTTGTCTATTATTTAGCTTAACTAACCTATATGATTGAGGAGTAAAAATTAAAAGTAGAATGAAAAACAAAATTTTAGAAGAAATTATTTTCATTGTTCCTGAAAAATATACAAAAAAAATTAGCTGGAGTGTCTCCACTCGACTATCTAGCAATTTGAATTGGAATAAATAACATAATATATTATATTGAAATTAAATTTAATTAATTATAAATTATAAATTAGAATTAATAGATAATATTTATTAAACCAGCGTATGTTTGGCTCTTTATTGATGGCAGTGATCAAAAAATAAATCTGGTACTTTCAGCGATTTAATCAAGCAGAAATTCTATATATGGCAGTTTTATACAATTTTTAATCATGTGAAATATTATCAAACATATATCTTTATTTTTACGGTTAATTTAGAGGAAAAAAAATTTAAACGTGGTAGGCAATGATCCACTTGCGGATGAACTACATTTCTCAAAAATTGATAGAAATCTACGAATTTTGAATAATACCCGTGTACCAAATTTCATTATTCTAGCTCAAACCGTTTTTACGTAATCTTGTCTACATGCACACATCCACTCACACACACACACACACACACACACAGAGACATTTTTCTCAACCTTAGTGAAAATGACTCAGGGACTTTCAAAACATATAAAAACATCAAAATCTCGCCATCGAAAATTTTCGTGATCGCAATACTTTCCTAATACTTTTATCCAAATTTAACCTTTATCTGGAGACATGAGAAGTTTCTTTGAAAAATTTATAACATTTACAATTATTATCATAATATATATAGTAAAATATAAAAATAAAGTAACTAAAATGGAAGTGTCGTGATTTGTCGACCTCACATAATCACAGGTTCAAAAAAAAATATAGATAGATAGATTGATTTAATTGCATCGCAAATGTTTTTCCATTCAATCATTTTTGAAAATGAAATATTTATGTATTAATTTAATTACACTTAAGACTATATTAATTTGTTATCCTAATATTAATTACCAAATATTAAATTACTTTCATACTTTCTTTTATATTTATATAGATTTATTTCTTTTTTCTTTTTCGAAAATAAAAGTTTGCTTCAAGGATGGAAGAATTTTTCAACATTAATTTATATCTACTTTTCCATCTATTTTTAAAATATATTAACTACTATTATAATTAGGGTAGGAATATATAAAATATGTCGATCATCTTATCTATCTAATCTTATTATACTAGCTAAATTTGTATATAGTACCTGAAATACCGTAATCTCTTCTCTATGATCCCAATAGAAAAGATTTCTACTTCAGGGAGTAGCGTCCCTGACCTCACATGAGCTCATGATTCCTTTCTTGTATAGGAGGGGAATGTGTCTTTTACCCGTTGACTCCTTTCAATCCATTCCCTTACTCTTACTCTTCCCCCCTCCCTTGATCCTTAAAAAAATCAAGTTTACTCGGATGAAGGAGAATACCTAGCATAGATTTGTGGTGCCTAGAACCACAGAGCACGCGAGATGGCGCTGCACTAACGCGCAGCGATCGGATGATTAATAACAAAGACAGAAAATGAATTTATATATGTTTTGAAGAAGATGATGATTATGCTCTTTCTGCAGGACCCATTGGATTGACATTATGTATGTAAATACCAGTATCGGGTTATCCATAAGTACAGTATATATGTTTGGGATCAAAACCACCATTGATTGTAAATCCAAATATATGTCCATAATGTCACACCAATGGGTCCTAAATCCTGCTCTTTGGATTTACTATCAATGGCGGAAATGATCGCAAACATAAAATCTGTCCTTATGGATATCCCGAAACGGGAATTTATATATGTACATAATGTCACTCCAATGGGTCCTGCAGAAAGAGAAGGATTAAGGGTAAATGATAATATCATAGAGTGTAATGGTTAAAATCTTTCAATATTTACAAACCAACAAGCTGATTAATTATTTTAAAACACAATCTGAATTGGAAGTTACTGAGCAAAGATGAATGAATTCTCATCTTCGATCTGTATTGGTTTCATCCCCGGGAAAAATCATCTTCATTAGTTTTTTCTTAATTTAAATATAATTATAATTATAATAATAAATATATATATTTAAAAAGGTTTTTGTTTGCACATTGCTCAGAATTTAAAATTTAAAATTTAAAATTTTTTGCATATCTTCGCGTTTCATGAACTCTAGAATCCAAAAGTGACTTTAGAATTGTTCATGTCTGTCTGTCTGTCTGTCGGCAAATTCTCACGTTTTAGGCTCAAAATTGGCTGAACTGATTTCGATGAAATTACATCAAAATATTCTTGCATATCTAATAAAATAAAATTTATAGCCTGTGAACACAGACATGAAAAATTCTAAAGTCACTTTTGGATTCTAGAGCTCATGAAACGCGAATATATGCAAAAAAATTTAAATTCTGAGCAATGTGCAGATAAAAATCTTTTTATATAAGTATATATTGATATTTACAATATCTCAATTGATCATATTGGCCTTTTAAACTTTGAAAACATTCACATTACGTCTATATTATCTCTAATTTTTAAGATTATATGAATAAATAATTTTAATTAAGAAAATTTGATCTCATAATTGGATTTTCACATAAGGAAAATTGTAAAATTTTTAAAGTATATAATAATAAATTGTATAAATTTGTTAAAAGGTCGAGCGATAGCTCGGTGTGCCAAGTACTTATATATATATAGAGAGAAAGAGAAATAATACGTCAAACGAAGAGTGGCTTTTTAATTTATTGAGAAATTTATTTATTCTTTTTGTATGTACCATGTATATAGTGAATATAGAAAATATATTAAGAAACTTTTTATAATTTTTTCTAAAATGTGTGCCACCTCTATCAAAGGCCCCCATTTGCCCACACTCACTACGCTAGTGTAATTTATTGATAACTTAATAAGTTGAAAAACTTAATTTTTTCTTCCACATAAATTATATGATACTTACTGTTTAATGAACAGATATTAAATTTTTTTTAGTTATTTAAGTAATCCTATAATAGTTATTGTTGAATATTCATGAAATTAAAAGCATGAATTAGTAATTAATGAAAAAAAATAATATAAATTCTTACCTTTTAAATGAAATGTATATATAGGGTGTTCTATTTTTAAATTTTATTATCAAATATTTCTATTTGTGTGGTATTTATTCACCTGTCACATGAATTTTTTAAATATTCAATAGCATATGTATTATCACTCAATGCTTTGAGTTAAATGAAACTGAGGATGCTATTTTATAAATGGATATGTCTGCCCTCTTCAATAGAATAATGTTAAACGATATCACTTAATAAACGGATGCCACTTCATTTTAATAGAATAATCTTAACAAAGCCCCTTTATCTAAAAATGATCTATGACGTCCATATATCCATAAATATATAAGTATATATATATATATATATAAATTCCAATTTATATTTTTGATAAAGTTGTAATTATTATATTTCTCATTTAATATTTATTATCCTTTATTATTTAAAAAATCCAAACATCATGAAGGAGTTGTGTTAGAGAAACAGTTGAATACTTACCAATTAATTATTATATAATTATAGTTATTTTTAAATACCACATGTGATTTTATAGTACTATTGAGGATATCTCAAAAATAAACCATAGAAATGTGCAATTCAATGATCAAGATGAAATTAGATAGAGAAACGAAATTTAGGCAAATATTTTATCTACTTAAATTATTATTTTGATCAGTATTTCAAGGTTACTGGTTAACGCATGCGCGAAAAGAGGCATTTCAAATGTGAAATAGTGGCAGTAGTCGTTCAAACATCATTCAAATGTTTTATATTTATCTAGTATAATTCTTCGACGTTTGGATTTTTTTCTACCAGTATATTTTAGAATAATTAAAACAAACTAATGCTTTTAAAGAACTGTAGATTCTTTGAAGAGGATTGGATTGGGTTATCGATGATATGGGGTTATATGGTCAAAAAATCTTGACTACTTTTATTTTTGTAGATTATATAGTTAATCATAACAATATTTATCAATATAACTAATTGATTATGTCAAATAAAATTAATTAATATTTTTTATATTGAAATCATTTGTCCTCAGTTAATATGATTTGTTCAATAGATGAGTGTTAAATTTTTTGTTTCTCATTATCGTCCAATTTAATATATTCTCTTTTATAAAGTTCCTGAAAATTAGTGAAACAAAATAAAATCAAGTTTTAAGTAAAAGATATCACATGATATATTTAATAATTTTTAAAATTTGCAAGAATAACAAATATAATATAATTAATATGAACACATTAAACAGACAATAAAAAAATTATATTTAATATTTAATATTTAATTTTACCAATATAATATACAAAAAAGTAGCAGATACACTTTTCCCTTTACGGATTATAATTAAAAAATATTATTTAATTTTAACTTAACTGTACTTACTTGTATGTTATAGATGACTATTTAAATAAAGATGATATCAAAAAGTATTTTGATAAATATGTATTTATTATTCAGATAAAAGAAAAAAGATTAGGTCTAATGTTTTTTTTTTATTCTTACAGAACCATAGATTAAGTACACCGAAAAATAGTCACGGTTATTTTCTATTGCTAATTCTAATACAAAACATTAATCATAAATCTATTATAAACTATACATTCATTATTTTAAAGATTTTATAGAGTTTTAATTAAAATAATAAAAATACTGAGATATATGATTAATTTATATTATGAATTTGATCAATTTATACATTTAATATTATTATTGATATCGGGAGTGAAGTTCTCACTGGATGTCATTTCGAAAATTCTCCCTGTCGAATTTAGATTCGTTTATCGACTTGAAGATAAATCACTCTAAAAAAATAAGAAAATTACATATAAAAATATAATTGTATATAATTAAATTACCAAAACTAATTGATTTTGAATACCTGAATAGAATCAACTGGAATGATATTAAGAGATCGTTTCTTTCGATAGGCAGCCAAAGGAAGAGGTCGGTCCAAAGGAATAGAAGGATGCTGCTGAAAAAATTGTTTCTATTAATTTTATAAAATATTATTATTATTATTATTACTATTATTGAATTGAAATAAATAATTTTAGCTTTTAACTATCTCGCCAGAGATAGTATTGCGATCACGAAAATTTTCGATGGCGAGATTTTGATGTTTTTATATGTTTTGAAAGTCCCTGAGTCATTTTCACTAAGGTTGAGAAAAATGTCTCTCTGTGTGTGTGTGTGTGTGTGAGTATATGTGAGTGGATGTGTGCATGTAGACAAGATTACGTAAAAACGGTTTGAGCTAGAATAATGATATATGGTACACGGGTATTATTCAAAATGCGTAGTTTTCTATCAACTTTTGAGAAATGTAGTTCATCCGGAAGTGGGTCATTACCTACCACGTATAATTTTTTTCCTCTAAATTAACCGTAAAAATAAAGATATATGTTTGATAATATTTCACATGATTAAAAATTGTATAAAACTGCCATATATAGAATTTCTGCTTGATTAAATCGCTGAAAGTACCAAAATTAATTTTTTAACACGTTGAATAGCAATCACGCGCCAGCACGTGACGTGGTCCCATCAATAAAGAGCCAAACATGCGCTGGTTTAATAAATATTATCTATTAATTCTAATTTATAATTTATAATTAATTAAATTTAATTTCAATATAATATATTATGTTATTTATTCCAATTCAAATTGCGAGATAGTCGAGTGGAGACACTCCAGATTTTTTATAAACAAAGTGTTTTGTAAGGAAGGAAAAATTGCTGTCATATTATCGCTTAGAATAACCCTTAATGGCAACTTTTAAAATGGTTCTGGTTTATTACGGATATATTATTATTCATTTTATAGTAAAATAGCTTCCTTTAAAAAAAATCATTAATTTAATATACATAAAAAATAAGCGAGGATTAATTATTGAATTTCAAATACAACACATATGTTATGAATAAGTAAATCATTTTCATTCAATATAAATAAAATAGTTTTTAGACCTATAAAATAATTAACAAAATACAATATTAAATTCAAACTAAACTATTAATATTTAAACTATTATACAAATTCGATACCTGCTGAGCAGATTGGCGTCTTCTTATTAATTCTGCTCTTGCTTCTTGAATTGCCTCCCACATTTTTGCTTCACTTAAAATTTGTCGACTCAATTCCACAACAGCAGGCTCAGAATTGAGTTCCAAAAGAGTACCCAAACTTTCATCAGAACGTTTTTTCCCACAACCTTAAATCATAAAATTATTGGACATATTCATTTTAAATTAATTATAATTTAGTTATTTCATCTACTTTCTCGCAGATAATAGATTATCCAAATTATCAAACATTCTATCTGAATGAAACAAATGTCTATAATTAAAAAAAATAATTCACCTGTAAATGCGTTACAGAAGGGTCGCTTTTGCATTCCATCCATTTGCTGTTGGTCAATTTGTTCATAAGTGTCCACTTGCTAAAAATCAAATGAATAAATTAATCTTCAACATGTAAGAAACAAGTCTCATTTTCTTTGTAATTTAAATTCTGTAATTTAAATTTTTCTCATAAGAGATGAGTTTTGTAGAATAAAATTATCTATTATTCTTTCATATAAATTTTTCTATATTTATTAAATCTTCGGAAATATTTATTTATTTATTTGTTTGTTTATAAATGAATGTATTTAAGTAGTGAAGATCTGTGAAAAAACATATATATAAGTTGTGAATCGGGATTACAATCCTTTACTCTCAAAAAACTTTGTAATTTTTTTTTTTTTGATTGAAAAGTAAAAAATACGCCCGGGTTCAAACGATTTGAGAAGCTACTTTGAATACGATCAAGAAAATCAAGTTAAGGATTGAGAGTATTCATTCTACTGATCAAACAACACTACTAAGCTGCAACTGATTTGATAAACTCCGTCCTTCAATAGCCAGAGGTTACTTTTTCACTTACCTTTATTTTATATTTTTATAAAAATATACTTGCTTTCATCGATAATTATTCTTTCTTTTGTGAAATCTTATTATCTTATGAATGCATGTATTGTTTTATTCATTATTTTGTCCAAATGAAAAATATGCCTGGGAGCTCTCCTTTTTTGATTATTAATCCATAAAACCACCGCTTTTGTTGAGAAACATTTTTTCATTAAAGAAAAAAAGTACACAAATAGTTATTAAGTATTTACACCTTTAAGATTTTTACTATCTCGCCAGAGATTTATTTATTTATTTTTACAGACCGACGATAGAAAGGGAAGTATTGTTTTCACATCAAATTTCACATGTGAAGATTTTTATATATCTCCACGCGAATCATGCATTTTGTTATCAGAAAAAACTCTTTTTAGCATGTCTGTCCGTTCGTCCGTCCGTTGTGTGTCCGTATAGATGTGGACAGCTTGAACGTCTCAAGGAATTTTGACGAAATTTGGTATATTTACTTAATGCATCAGTATGATGAATTGATCAACTTTTGGTGCAAATCCGGAAACCGGAAGTGATAGTATTTCCGAAGGGAAGGGTTATTTTCACACCAAATTTCACATGAGGAGATTTTTTTTACATATCTCAACAAATCATGCACTTTGTATTGGGTTTATTCTCAGGAAAATCATCTTCATTAGTTTTTTCTTAATTTCAAATTATATGACGTCATCCAATCATTCATGACGTCACAGCCAGCTCTAACTTATATATTATAAATAAACTAAAATTAAAAATATTTATGTTATATCCATATATGTTTTTTATTGCATTAATATCGTAGATATATTAAAATTATTTGCAATTATTTGAAATTGCTGGAAATTAATTTATTTCAAACAGTTTCATCTGTGCCTGGCCACAGGTCAACTTATTATATTTATTATATTCTTGAGTTGATTTCCTATCCTGTGCTTCAATTTATTGGTTAATTTTATAAATAAATATTTTTTAATTATATTTCTTTAATCTATAAGCTGACTCGTTTACTAATTGATGAAATAGATTTTAATTTAAATTTATTGATATTAGAAAAGACCTTTATATGATTCTAAGTATTAATATCTGATGAGATGAAGTCATGGATTCAAATGGGGTAAAAATAAAATATTTGGGTAATAATATTTATAAATTACTATATATGTATATAAATTGTGATATTTACCCTTTTTTGTTGAAGTACATCGTCAGCTCTGGATGGTGAAGGAATAATAGTCAGAAGACATACCGAGACAACGCAAATATGTAAGAAATTGTTGCAAATCATCTCGGGAATATTTCCTGAAATTATAGATCATAATTTTATATTTTAGACATTGTATAATAGAAATTATTTTAATTAAAAAAAAAAATAAAAAAATATTACCTCTGCATTAAATATATAATAATAAGTTTTCAAATTAGGAAAATTCTAATTTCTTAAGGGGCAGCAGTTTTTTTTAAAACAAAACAAAGAAAATGATTGTCTTTTATTTAATGAAAAGTTTGACACATGGAAACAATTCTCTGTAAATACTTTCACACCTTGTTAATATTCCAACAATAATGTATGGTATATAGATCAAACTTTTTAATTGGCACAACATTTTTGTCTCAAATCATCATTGTTCTCTTGATATTGTAAAAATTGAATTGAATTTTTTGTTCGTGAGATTTTTCCTAAATTTCTATACAAATATATTATCCAATATCACTCTTCTTCTTTCAATATTTAATTAGTACAATTGTCCGTATTTTACAAATAAATAAATCTCACCTACACATTTAAGAATATAAAGTTATTCGTAGAATTTATTGACAAGAAATGACGTAATATGATTTAATGGCTTACATTTTAGAAGCTTAGATCAATTAATCAACCGTATTTCATTACAAAGGCAACAAGAAAAACATTCGAATTAATGGATTGAATTTATCTGCATCTGTCTGTCTTTATGGGAAATGTTTCCACACAAAATGAATTACTAAGAATCAGTCTATAAATAACACAAATATTAATTGGGGGAAGTTACAAAAAAATTAATAAAAATATTACAAAAATTATAGTATAAAGTCTATTGAAATTTAATCAACATTTTGTTAAAATTTTGAATTTCTTATACACTCTTGGAAAATATTCAACACAGATTGAAATGTAAAACTTTCGCCCTCACAATCTTAAATACGAGAATATTTATATAATTCTTGAACATTTATATCTACTTCAATTTGCTCTCTAATCATATTCTTAATTTTCAATAATATAATAATAGGTGTAAAATTTGTAGGTCTCTTTTTGGAATTTTAATTTAATACATGGCGGATGCTTGTATAATTATTTCATAATAATTATTAAGAATTTATTTAATTTGGATTTATTACAAATATAATCAATGGTTAAACTTAAATAAAATAAGTTGACCTGTGGCCAGGTCCGAACCGACCGACGGATTGAAGTAAATTAATTTCCAGCTACAGAAACAATTTCAAATAATTTTAATATATCTATTAATATAATAAAAAACAGATAGGCATATAACATAAATATTTTTAATTTTATTTTATTTATAATATATAAGTTAGAGCTGGCTGTGACGTCATGAATGACTGGATGACGTCATATAATTTGAAATTAAGAAAAAACTAATAAAGATGATTTTCTCAAGGATAAAACCAATACAAAGTGCATGATTCGTGGTGATATGTAAAAAATCTCCTCGTGTGAAAATAACCCTTCCCTTCCTATCGTCGATCGCTAATACTACCACTTCCAGTTTCCGGATTTGCACCAAAAGTTGATCAATTCATTATACTGATGTATTAACTAAATATATCAAATTTCATCAAAATCCGTTCAAGTTGTACACATCTATACGGACGGACGGACAGACAGACAGACATGATGCTAAAAATACTTTTCTGTTAAGAAAATAAATGATTCGTGAAGATATGTAAAAATCTCCACATGTGAAATTTGGTGTGAAAACAATACCTCTCTTACTATCATCGGTCGGTAAAAAAATACATGATTTACAATTTCTGACAAAATTTTATTAGTTAGAGGTAGATTGATTAATAAAGATATATTTTGATTATTTATTACTGATTTATTCATTTATAGATTTCTTTATTCAATAAAATAATTGATTAAAAAATAAATAATTATTATCGCTTTAATTGAAATTATCCAAAAGATAAATTTAAATAATTGTTCACTGGGAATTGTATTCCAAATGTTGTGTATTAAAAGTTAAAGCATAATTGAATTCTAAATATCTTCCAAATATGTAAATTGAAATTTCACTCCTATATAAAATAGATTACTTTTCCATTTATAAAATAACCCACGTTAATTTTAGTTTTTTACATATACATAGATCTTTTTTTTACAATTATATATTAATTGTCTATGATTATAAATGGTATATTCATTAAAAAAAATTGCGTTATTTCTATGTTATCATCCTTAATGATTTTATTTAGTATCTCAATTAATTTTTATCAGCTTAAGCTATTACAATATTTTTGATTGTGCAATATATTCCAAACATTATTGTTAAAAAAATTTTTATTCTTTAAAAATATTTTATTTTAAATTATTTTAAACAATTTTTTATATAATTTTTAAAAATATAAAAAAATCGGCTATTTATAAAGAAAAAATATTTATTTTTATTGAAAATGGATCAAAGAGATAACCAAAGAAAAGCTGATGTTTTTGCTGAGTACCTAGAAAATATCTTTACTCCTAATCCTGCTGTGGATGACGAGATACCACTCGAAACAATTACAACAATGGAGAAGGAAGTTGACATCCCGAAAATGACGGTTCGAGATATTGTTAGAACCATTAAACATGAAATTAATCCAAAGAAGACTCCTGGTTATGACCTCATTACTGGGGATGTCATTAAACACCTTCCTCGTAAGGCGATAGTGGAAATGACTCATATAATAAACTCAGCCCTAAAGATCAGGTATGTGCCTCAAATTTGGAAGACTGCTGAGGTGATTATGATTCATAAACTGGTAAAGTCAACTGAAAGCTGTGAGTCATAGAGACCAATATCGCTCTTACCTATATTATCTAAACTGTTCGAGAAGCTTCTTCAAAAAAGACATTTAATTATTATACAACATAACAAGTTAATTCCTGATCATCAATTTGGGTTCCGCAGGCAGCACTCCACCATTGACATAGACTTGTACAGGTCATTGAAGATACCTTGGAAAGTAGAAAAGTGTGTTCGGCCGTCATCCTCGATGTGACCCTTGCATTTGATAGAGTCTGGCACGAAGGGCTGAAATTCAAACTTTATAAAGTGCTCCCAGCAAAGTACGCCAAAATATTAGTCTTATATATCAGACAGATTCTTCAGAGTCCGTCAAGATGATGCAGTCTCTGCATTAAAACATATCCGGGCTGGGATACCGCAGGGGGAGCGTTCTAGGTCCACTGCTGTATTTACTTTACACAGCTGATCTACCGGATATCGAAAGAAATACCACCGCAACGTTTGCGGATGACACGGCAATTTTGGCAATTGGAGATGACACAGAAGAGTCGGCAATGAAATTGAACCTCTCTATAACCAAGGTCCAAAAATGGACAAAAAGATGGAGGAGCAGTTTAAATGAGACCAAATCGGTACATGTGAACTTCACCAACCGAAGAATAAATTATGTGCCGATAATACTCAACAACAAAATCATTCCATATGCCAATGAAGCAAAATACTTGGGAATGACCCTAGATGCAAGGCTACGCTGGAAAGCTCATTTCAAAAAAAAGAGAGACGAAATATAGAAAAATGTATTGGCTAATGAGGCGACATTCAGTCCTGTCTATTGATAGCAAATTATTAGTCAGTTCTGGGGCTGTGCTGCAAAGAGCAATATACAAATCATCCAACGAAGCCAAAACAAAATACTAAGGGTCGTTGTCAATGCCCCTTGGTATATTCGAAATGAAGAACTTCACCAAGATCTTAAAATAGAGACAGTAAAAGAAGAAATTTAACGATTTCCAGGAGCTCATCAAAATAAACTGCAAAGGTATACAAACACTGAGTCCCTTGTCGTAGCCAACCAGACCGGAAGATTAAAAAGGAATAAACCTCATGAACTAATGGATTAAACTGTTTATGTTTGTATGTTTTTAAAATCATTAACTATATCTTCTTTAAATAAATATCACTTATTAGTTAAGGTTTATAACTAGATTGTGATTTGTAAAAATAATAAAAAAAAGCGGTGCGTGTACTTATGTACGCGCGTGAGAAGTTATACTTCTTTGGCATCATTAAAAAAATAGTTTTTAATTGCATGCAAATAATTATTGGTTTTTCTACGGAAAAGCCTTGTCGAATTTTTTCAGCTTCTTTGGCAGCTTTTTTTCGATTGTAATAGTTTTTACAGTGTTCAACATTTGTTTTACCCATCTTGAAAACTAGAACTGAAATTGAATAGTACCATTAATAGTCATCAAATTTAAACTAAAAGAATCTTAGATTGATCTTAGATATCAATAATTAATATTAAAAATTGAAAATTAATATATTTATATAATAAAATATATTTAATATATACATTTAATATAAATTTAAATAATATAATAATATATTATTAATAATAATATATAATAATAAGTATTTAACATTAATAATTTAATAATATTTAGTGTTAATTATATTAAATAATTAATTTATATCAATAAATAATACATACGGATAGTTAACCTCAAAAGTATATAAGCACATTTTTTGTTTTCACTAATATTCACAAATAGTAAGTAATATCAATCAAAATATTCAATTTAAATCACTACTGAATATAATTTATTAGCACACATATATAATTCGAAATGAAATGTTCAAGCGGTCCATTAGAAACAACACAAATGAAACGAAATGTTGACATCTATCTATCTATCTATTTATTTGGTCTGGTATTAGATTGAAATATATATATATATATATATATATATATATATATATATACTCTTGGAATTATTATAATTTTTTACACACCTTAGATTAGATATGACATCAAGAATTCAACAAGATTCTTCATATTTTGTGTTTAATTAAAAAATTGTTAATAATCTATCCATGGGATGGCATATATGGTTAAAATAAGATAATAATGTTGGGGATTCGTCATAGCCTAGTGGGTAGAGCGCTCGCTTGCTTTGAGCGCTATGACGTAGTCGAAGAGAGACATGGTAGGTTCGAATCCTACTTCAGGCAAATAAAAATTTATTTTTCTGGAAAAACAAAAAAACTGTTAATTTTTCGTGTCACACATCTTAAAATTTCACTCCCCATCAATTTTCCATAACGCGCCTAAAGAAGTATAACTTCAAAAAAAATTTCATTGATTATATTCAAAGAGCCAAATAATGAAAATTGAATGCAATTTACTACATAACCTTAAGGTGATTTTTAAGAGGTGTGTCCTTTTAAGTAGTAACCCAAAAAATAATAATTACCTGCACCTATAAAATTTAGTTTAGCTTCAGGCAAATGACTACCTAAATAATATTTCTTGTTAACGGCGTGATATTTTAATGTATTACTAATTATCGTGTTATTTCTAATTCTCATACTATATCATTTCCAAGATTAATTATAGAAGCTCATATAATTTTCAAAAAAAATACTATTCTAAAGGAATAATTTCAAACCATTTTCATGATCTTAATTAAAACGTCAAATCCACCTAAAGAGGGCAGGATTTTATCCCTTACAGCAAGGGCTCCTGGAATAGATTAAGTAATAATGAACCCATTACATCAGTGGTTCTTAAACTGTGGTCCGCGGACCCCTGGGGGTCCGCGAAGCCTTTGCTGGGGGTCCGCAAAGCCATCGTACAGGTGCACGAGAAAATGATGAGTCAGTTAAAACTTTATTTAATATAAAAGGAGCAATGGCATGGCTTTGTGAGGAAACAGAGATCAAATACCCAAATTCAACGAAATGTGCAAGAAAACTATTGCTACCATTTCCATCTTCATATTTAGCTGAATTTTCTTTCTTCAATATTATAATTTCTAATAAAATGTGTTCTACAATATGCAAAAAAATCGTTATTCACCAATCACAGTTAGAAATATTCATCATATACCCTTGTTCTTATGAGATCATAAGCCAGAAATTAACTAATAAAATGACGTAAAGTACCTAAAGTTGGGATGGGGTCCGTCAAAAAAATTTTTTTCAAGTGGGGGTCCGCGGAGTACATAAGTTTAAGAACCTCTGCATTACATAATAAATTTCTCATCATAGTTATTATTAATAGTTTCCTTATTGAAAAAAACTTATTGATAATCAGTCAAATGATGTGTATCATAATTAGATTAATTAAAATATTGTATTTAATTAATAATGTCAAACATAGTAATTGGAGAAAGGTAGTTGTTTTTTTTTTGGCTTTTTCGTATTATATCTCAGATTTGATTATTATTTTTATTTTTATTTATATTTATATTTATATATCGATGCACTCGGCGAGGTTTGAACCCTCGAACTCGAGTCAGCGAGCCGGTCACTATAAGGTATGAAAAGGTAGTTAAACAATAGAGAATTATAAAGAATTAATATTGTTTTTTGAATCTAAAAATATAAATCGTAAAATGCTATTATTTATATAGCAGAATTGTTATGAATGGATTACATTTATTCTAAATATATATAATTTGATAGAAGCGTCTTTGTCAAGAAATAAAAATGTTAAGTAAATTTAAAAATCAAAAGACACTTGTCATATATATATATATATATATATATTATAATTATTTCATTTTGTAAATGTCACAATTGAAAACAAAAATCCCATTAAGGATGTCATAAATAAAAATGTAAAGAAAATTTTTTATTTGTTTTAAAATAAGAAATAATTTTCTTTCAAAGGCATTCACGGACAATTACATAAAAACAATGATTACTAATTGAATTGGAATGAGAAATAATTAATTCGTGAAAAAATATTATAATGACTACTTGCATAATTTACAAGAATAATAATAAAACGATGTGGGGGTGAAAAGTTTATTGAACAAAATAAAAATGAAAAAAGTGTGGGAGATGGTAAAAATAATTATAAAAATAATAGAATTACATTCAAGAACATTTTTTTTTTGTTTTTTTTTTTTAAATGAATTTGTGGTAATTAATTCACAGCTCACGGGGGTTCGTTTAATCATATTTGTTCTTGTTTATATATCTATGTTTTGGTAAATTTAATTGTTCGTAAACATTCATTAGTAGGAAGTTGAAAGAGGTGCTTGAGTCTTCACAAATGACCGTTTTCACATACAAAAAAGAAAACAAAAATATCCACAGTAAAATATATCAATGGGTTGGATGACTGAAACAATTTCACCTATGGATTATATATCCGTAATCATTTGATTTTATTCTATTTTATTTATTTATTTACATACTTGCATTTGAAAATATTTTTTTTAATTATATAAACCTATTTTTTAAAGTAAAAAAAAAATAAGTTGACCTGTGGCCAGGCTCAGAACCGACCGACGGTTTGAATTAAATTAATTTCCAGCTACAGAAACAATTTCAAATAATTTTAATATATCTATTAATGTAATAAAAAAAGATAGGGATACATAAATAATAAATATAAACATTTTTAATTTTATTTTATTTATAATATATATGTAAGACCAGGCTGTGACGTCATGAAGGGCTGGGTGACGTCATATAATTTTAAATTAAGAAAAAACTAATGAAGATGATTTTCCCGAGGATAAAATCAATATAAAGTGCATGATTTGTGGAGATATATAAAAAAATCTCCTCAAGTGAAATTTGGTGTGAAAATAACCCTTCCCTTCCTATCGTCGATCGGTAAAAAATAATAACTAACATACACAGGTTAAAATTTTTTTTTCTTTGATACCATGAAATACGTGAATTTGATATCTCTAGTGGGAATATTTTTAATCTAATTTTGAGGGTTGATAAAAAAAAATGATTATAAACAAGAGAAAAGAATTCAAGTTTTAAAGTTAAAAATAAAAAAAAATAAATTTAGACTAAAGATAAAGAAATCAAATCTAGAAGGGGGGAGGTTGTTTTGTGACCTATTTGTTCAATATTGGTGATCTAGGCAATTTTTATAACAAACATCAACCTAATAATTTTAAATTATTGAAAATTTTCTAATAATAGACATAATAATCATACTATCACTTTTCATCAAAACGATTTTGTTTAGTAGTCCTTTAAAAGGTGTGCTTTTTAGATTATGGTAATTCGTATAACATTTAACTATTTCTTATAAAAATTCTTCCAAGTTTCGAATTTTTTGGATGATTTAAGTTAAGAAATTAAAAATTATTGAATAAAAATAAATCTTTCAAGAAGTTCGATGAAATAGACCATATTTTGATATTTTTAAAAATTTATTTTAATGTTTTTTTTTTTCAGTTTATGTAACAGATTAATGAATTGATTAATTTTATCTTTATATCTAAAAGTTTATTATCAGAATTGAAATTTAAACTTCGCTTCTTTCATTCATAAAAATTTCTTCACTCCCTATTAAAAAAAAATTAAAATTTAAATGGAACATTCATAGAAAATTCAATTACTCCCCATATATATGTATTTTTGTGTAAACCTGTGCAACCCCCATTTCAATTGCTTGAAATGTTCTCGCCCCCTTCTAAAAGAGTATCTAGAGATTAAATTCATTTTTTAAATCCATATTTAAATTGGAGTTGGGAAATAAAAATTGTTTAATAAAAGCAGGCCCAGATTAAAATTTTAATAATTTGTAAAAATTCATAAAAAAATAAAATAAAAGGATTAAGTTAAAATTGTTAATTTTTTTCAATCTAATTTTAAATAATATAAAATTAAAAGCAATTTACTAACTAACCTATTACTTACTATCTTTTGCTAATAGATAGAATGCTTGAAGGGTATGGCTCTGTATATATTTGCATAGAGATAAGAAATTAGAATTTTGTCCGTTCCAGTATATAGGCAAAAGGACAACCAAACTCACTCCAAATAGAATCAACTTTAATGACAAAGTTGATTTTATAATGAATTTATTAGTAATAACTAAATTTTAAAGGCTATTTATATGTATTCTCTAATGAATCAAGTGTAATGCATTTGTATTATATATATTATATATATATATATATCTGAGCCGATCCATTTATAAATCAATTTTTTCAAAGTGAATTTCATTGTAAACCTACATTTATGTTAGTTTATAATCTCGATTAAATATTTATAAATAGACAAATTAATTCTTTCATACATAATAAATAAATCTATTAAAAAGTAAGTTAGCATTCATTAATAAATTTAATAAATCAACACATTATTCTAGGAATAAATTTATTTTTAAAAAATTACCTAGTTAGACTTTCGAATCGAGTAGACATTATGGTAAGCCGCTTATATTAAAATAACATTTATTTTCTTTAAATATATAATAAATAATATATATTTATATACTTTTTTAAATTCATTTTATTGTAAATTTATTTATTTATTTTATCGTTCTTTCTTGATAATTGTGAAAAGCGTAGAAAAATTAATCGAAGCAGGAAAAGAGGTGGGGCTAGAAAATAATACTTAGTTTCTGTAATCACAAAGGATAATAATATTCGAGAAGAGTTTAAAGCGAGGTTGCAATCGGGGGTACGCCTGTTTTCATGCAGTAAAGGGGCTTATCATTCATTGTAATATAAAAATATCAATAAAAAATGGACTGATGAGAATGAGAATTCAATATTTTTGTTCACCAATTTTTTGTAGACTTTAGAAAAGCATATGACTCAATAGACCGGGAAAAACTTTTTCAAATTTTGATCTTAATGGGAATTCCGAAAAAATTAGTACGTATGATTCAAATTTGTCTTGAAGGTAGAATAGGAAGAGTAAAATGCGGGAATCAACTGTAAGAAACTTTCGAAATTTGAAATGGGTTAAAACAAGGAGAAGCATTATCACCAATCTTATTTAATTTAGCACTGGAATATGTTATTAGACAAATTGCAGAAAAATCAAACGGAATCCAATTAAACAAAAAAATTCAAGTTTTAGGTTACACAGACGACTTAAATATAATAGAAGATTCGGCAATTGTAATTAAGGAAAGCGTAGAAAAATTAATCGAAGCAGGAAAAGAGGTGGGGCTAGAAAATAATACTTAGTTTCTGTAATCACAAAGGATAATAATATTCGAGAAGAGTTTAAAGCGAGGTTGCAATCGGGGGTACGCCTGTTTTCATGCAGTAAAGGGGCTTATCACATCAAAATTATTATCAAAGGGAATAAAAATTAAAATATATAAAATAATTATTTTATTTTATTGTATTAGTGTATATGAGTGTGAGGCATGGTCTATGACCCTGGGAGACGAGAGTAGATTTCGTGTTTGGGAATAAGATTCTTCGCATCATTTATGGGTCAAAGAAAGATGAGGTCACCGGGGAATGGCGAAGACTGCATAACGAGGAATTGCATGACCTCTATGCATCTTCAGAAATAGTTAGGGTTATTAAAGCGAGAAGGCTGCGATAGGTGGGCACATGGCTAGAATGGGAGAGGAAAGAATGGAGAAAAATATATTGATGGGGAGATCGAGTGGGAAACGTCCGCTTGGAAGACCAAGGACGCGGTAGGTGGATAATGTAGGAAGGGACGTGAGAGAAATGGGAGAGGATAGGGTTTGGAGGGTTGTGGCTCAGAATGGGGACACTTGGAGAAGTCTGGTTGCTGCGGCCAACAACTTTCGGGTTCCGTAGGGCTACGGAGATAGATAGATAGATTCATTTATTCTCATGAATAATATTGTTTAATATTTTCATTTCATGTCTGCCTTTAGTATTTGTTTTTTTTTTATTTTTCATCACAAAGTGAATAATTTGTTTTGTAAATAAACTTGAACTGTTTATCATTCTAAGATTAACGTTTATCTTGACTTAATTCAATAATATTTATTGATTTTTAATGTTAAATGTGTTAAATTCTTTTTTGTTAGAATTCTTTTTATTTTGATTAAAGAAATTCAATAGAATATCGAAAGAAGAGAGAATAGAATTTTTATAGATATATATGATTTTTGTGGTAGTCAATACATTAATAAAATCACTTAAATTTGTTAATATTTACCCGAGAAGAAACATAAACACTTTATAATTCACTAGTAAACATGGAGAAATTTCATAATACATATTATTTTTATCAAATGAAATTTTCTCCGAGGGCTTTGGTCAAGGGAAGCACAAATCAGATTTTTCCTAATGTTAATATTTTTTCAAGATGTCACTTTAGCACATTCTTAATGATCACAACTTGGTACAGCTAACAGTTGAAAATAAATTGTTTCATTTTTCTATATTATTTATAGTTTAGGAAATATAATATATTTTTTCACATTTATTAATATATTTAAGCAATAATGTGGCAAGATCGTTAGCAGATTAGTTAGTTAGAAGCTTAAATATAAAATTGGATTATGATTGTTTACCGTTCACAAAATTTTTGCCAAAAATTCAATACATAAACGTCAACGCAAAAACCATTTATTTGAAATCAGAATTACTTAAAACGTCGAGATATGTAAAAAAAAAACGTATATCAGTGTGTAAAATTGTAAGTGAATTGGAATTATATTATACTTTAATATCAAAAAAACTTAGAAATTTTTTAAATAGTTCAAAATCGAAAATCGCAGTGGAAGGCTGGCCTAAAATATCGTTTTTGTGATGTTTCTATTGCCGTTTTATTATTTAATTACAAACTTAGCACAATCAATCAGAATCAAGCAAATTTAAAAACGAAATGTGAAGGTCTAACTTCTTTTTTAGACAAATATCATCTAAAATACTAATAAAACTACTTGACTCTAGATGTATTTACTAATGTGATTGCCAGGTTACCACTTATATTTGTTTAATAAAGTTGTATAACGAAAAGTATAAGAGTTATTTTTCCCTTAAAATTTCAATAAATTTATTATAATATTTTTTTTTTAGTTAATTAATTATAACTTCTGTTATAGATGAAGTTGTGAAATATTATTTTTATTATTGGACAACAAAATAAAAATTTGAAAAAGTTTTCTAATGATGGAAATAAAATCAGAAAACAAAATATTAGTCTTAACTGCTTGTAAAATAATGTGCTATTCGAGTCCACTTAGCAATTAAGCCCTTGCACAAATATTGTAGTGCAATAAGCAAGACATAGGTAATAATCGTTTTCCTTTGACATTTCTAACTAAATATCTATATAGAAAGTTTTATAATTAAGCAAATTTCAAATACATATCCTTCCTGATCAACAGACCAAAACATACATACTCTTTATAGGTAACTCTATTAAATAAACCAACTAAGTTGAATGAAGTGAATTTTGTAATATATACGGATAAACTCAATAAAGGAATCCCCCAAATGAAATGTTTATTTGGTATCATTAGCATATGCATATTATTATTTCAAATTAATTTATAAGGATTTGACCATAAATATCCTTTTAATCATCATTCAAAATTTATTTAATGCATAAACTAATTAATTAATATATTTTAAAAGATGAACATTAAAAAAAATTGAAAATTTTTTCTAAAAATGCAATTAAAGAAAGTGTCATAAATCATTTAAAAAAAACTAGTTGGCCAATGAGAACATTTCACAAAATAAAAAAAAAATAATTATCTGATACTCTCAAATGGCTATTTTGGAATATTTTAATAAATATTAATAAATTATTAGTACATAAACGTATAATAAACTTGTAGAGACAATATAAAATTTTAACAAACTATGTATATTGTATGTTGCTAATTTGTGATGTCCGTACAGTCTATCCTGTCCGTCAGTATTTTTTTTATTTTAAAGCAAAAGTTCTAGTCTGGTTTGATTCCCAGTTACAAAATAGCCACATATTACTATTATATATGTAAAATTTAAAAGAATTAAGTTAAATATAAAACTATATAACAATTTAAAAATATCAATTAATAATATTTTATTAATACTCCTAAAATATATTTTTTCCAAGTCTTTTAATATAAACTTTCATGTAGATTTATTTTGAAATATAGGGGAGACTGGGGAGAATCTAGACAAGGAGAGACAATGCACAGTCCGATTTTCCAGATCCCTCTTTGCATTTTTGAGCTAGAATAATTTTGTCATGTGGGCATTATAATGAACAAATCAAATAGTGAAAATGGCTGAGATTCTCTAAATACATTCGAAGACAATTCCAAAAAACTGATTTTTGACCATTTTCTGCTATTTTTTAAAGTTAGAATATAAATAAATATATATATTTTTTTTTTGCATCTAGTTACGGTACAAGGTCCTTGCTTAAACTAGTATTTAACCATGTTTCAGCATGTGTTTTTTTTAAAGACCCTTTATCATAATAATTACCCACTTTCTCAAAACAGTCATTCTTGGAAAAAATTGGTCATACAAATCCAACACCAACATGGATGGCTTCATGCATACACATTCCCTCTTTAAAAAATAAGAAGCGAACTTAGTAACAACGAAAGAAATGTTCTTCAGAAGGGTATGAAGGGCGAAACCTGGAGAAATGAAAAGGAAACACAAGGAACACCTCCACATAGAGTTCGAGGTCCACTGGTTGTCTGCAGAGTGCAGGGATTACTTAACTTGCTCCTTATTTATGAGGTCTTTAAGATAAAATTTTCTTCAAAATAATTTTGTGCGACATCTCACCAAACAGCACTTGGGTGTCCAAAATCTCCCCACCCTATGTCCAATGTCTCCTCTCATTTTCTATATTCGTTTATATAATAATAATAATTAGTATTATTAATAATTGAATGTAAAATAATTTTATTTTAAATTATAATTACATTTTTTTAACTTGATAAATGACGTTTTTGATTGAAATCTACCAACATTCTATACATCTATCAAATTAACTTTCACTTCTAATTTGGAAATGGTTGTATTAATGGTCAGTGAATAATAAAGTAAACTAATCAAATGAATATGAAATGGCTGGTTATATTGTCATATTAGCAAAGCTTTACATTTGCTTTATAAATTACTCTTAATTTTACAAAAATAAAATTTGTCTATTAAAACTCTCATGTGCATAGTTGTATTTACATTAGATCTTTATTTATTTAAAATAAAATTAGGATTTGTGTAATGATAACTAATTTCCAACAAACTTCAAATAGTACAATATTGTAGTTAATAGTATAAATATAAATTGATTAAATTTTAATGTAAAATGATTTATTTTTATTTAAATGCAAAAAGATAAATAAAATAAGGAATAAGTTAAAGAGATAACCATAATAATTATTTGGTTTCTCTATAAATTGAAAAACAACAAAATAAAATAATTTATTTTATATTCGAAATATAAAAATTTAAACTAAGCTAGGTTTTAGGATCTTGTAAAGTTAAACATCTCTTATTCGGGTAAATATTTTATCTGTTTTAGAGGATTACTAAATACATTGATCTATAAATAACTTTCCAAGCGCAAGAAATATTATTCAGATGATATATTATATTGTCTTTGAATAGTACGAGTTTTATTCTCCAAGAATAAAATTATACATTATAAAGAGTTTCTAATTTATATTAGGATTTAATAATTTTAATTTATTTATAAGAATTATGATATATATGACAAAAAGGGATTTTAAAAGAAGGGACACATAAATAATATTAATTATAATAAGAGAAAAAGAATTTAAATATTGTTCAATATTGATGTTCAATAGACATGGGTCCATGGGTTAGTTTCACTCTCCAACTTGCTAAGGGAAGATCGTTTTTATTCATTAAAAACTAATAATATAGATATTTTTTAATTTTTTTATGTCTTAAAAATATAATTAGAAACTACACTAATCCCTCTGATTGTGTGTTGGTTCTGTTTCAAAAAATCTTGTATTAAAATGGGATTTCGAATTATTAGAAAAAAAACTAAAAAAAATAAAATTAAAAGTTTTTATTCTATAAAAATTTATATACCTAAATATATAACTTTTACTTCTTCTCTTTTATCAATGTCATCGTAGTTAAAGGTTCTTAAAATAACATAAAAAGTCACAATTGTTATCTTGATAAATAAATAAATATAAATAAATAAAACTAAATGCGCATAAAGTCCAAGCTGCTTAATTTTTATTTATTAAATTAATTGTTTCAGTATCAATAATTTAATTAGAATAAAAATGTTTATTCTAAATTTTATACTGAATATAAAAAAATAAATAGTTTTATTTTGTTATCTTTTATCTCATCTCTTATTATATAATTTTCATTTTATTTCTCATACTATTTTAAATTATAATATGAGTTACAGTTCCTTTTACTTAACACAAGTGTAAACAAAGTCTCACCATTTTTTAGTACAAATAAAAGCGTAGTGATTCAAAATCCGAAAGGAAAATCCTGTGAACATTTCTTAATAATATTTATGAGTAGTAGTTACTTTCTCTGTTGAATAGAGTTTTCTCGGTTCTTTCCACACAACCTTTATTTTAAATATACGACTGGGCGGACCCTCGAGAGTATTTGTTCTATTGAAATACTCACGGGTTTATTATTATTTCACAATTGAAATAATTGTTTTAAGATCAGTTTGTGAATATTTCATTTGATAAAAATTCAAAACATTAAACATTTATATATTTCAATTTATAATTACGTTTAGAAAAAAAATAAGTTTTTCGAATTCTTTTGTTCTAGACATCTCTATATTAAAACAAAAATAAAATTAATTTTAAATTATGTTTCTTTAAAAATAATTATTTATGATTCATATAGGATAATCTCGTAAACTTAATTAAGTTTATTTGAGTATTAAAAAAAAACATTAATATTTTTTGGATAATATTTTTGACTTAAGTCTCTTTCTTATCTGTAATATTCATTAAATATTTGATTAGTAGTGATAGAATTTTTATAAGATATTTATATATTCATTTGAGGGATTTAATTATAAAATAATGGAAATTTAATGTCTCAATCTAACAGGTGGGTACATATAATACATTTAATTATACTTCTAGAACTATTATTATTATTATTATTGTATTATTATTTAAATTCATTGACTATATAAAAATTTAATTTAAGAAATATATATTTAAAAAATGTTCATATTTTTAATTTAAAGACAAATGTATCATATTAAAAAATAATAATAAACACTTAATTAAGAAAATGCGTTTTTTTTTTTGCGAAATGGGCATTCGAATAAAAAAAGAAGAAAGATTAATGAAAAGTTTATTCATCGACAGAAATGGAGGGGATGAAAATAAATATAATATAGGATTATAATCAGAAATGAGTGAGAATTAATAAAGAATAGTTTGATGGGATGAATCATTACTAGAAAAACATGGTTGTTTCAGGTCAGGTATTTTCAAATTGAGTAATATCCAAAGGGATTTCTATCAGTGAATATTTTAAAATAAAGAAAAATTATAAATCAAATTAAGAACAATATCGTAATTTAATACCAAAAGAACATATTTCAAAGAAATTAATAATATTAATTGAAATTAGTAATATTTATAAATAAACTTATGATAATCTAAGTAAAAATTTAATTGCATACTTTTTATAAAATTAAAAATAAAAAGGAAATAAAAAAATCAAACCTTTATAATTAATTCGAGATAATAATAAATTATATATAACTACTTTTAATAAATACGACTAAACGGGGCTGAGGACCAGGGGGAGGGGCTCCTTGTTCGATAGTAATATCAACTAAGGCGGGGTAGCAGTTAGATAATTATTATTAGAGAGAGATTCTATCTAAAAATTCAGTATTTCAATTATTTAATTTTCCTTTTTATTAATAAAGTACTACTTATATATATATATATATATACTAATTAACATATATATATGTATATATACTAGTTAACACAAATTTATTGGATATATTTGCCTGTCGAATAGTGATAATAAAAACAAATATTGTACATTGCCGTGTATTTAAAGCCTGTTGATTCAATAGAATTGCCTTTGAAAAGGGATATAATTGTGCATATTTGTTTTTAAATTAGAATCTAACTGATTAATGAGGGATACATTTTCATTAAACTTAGAATTGAAGTAAATTAAAAAGTTTTTTTGAGTCAGATCATCAATACCCTGGAATGACCACAAAGCAGGATAGAATTTGTGGACCACAGCTGAGCTCATTTTGCAATCAAGTTCCAGTGGGAATAATTACTTTTATTTGTTTTCTGTATGATTCTATTCTATCAATAGAGGTTGGAAATAAATAAAAACAATATATATTTGAATAAAGTTTTATAGAAATTTGAATTAATTATATAATGATTAAAATTATTAAATAAAAATTATGAAAAAGGTTTATTAATGGTCATGGTCATTTGAATTTAAGGACGTGTGGTATCGTAAAGTTTAATAATTTAATATAAAAATTAATGAATAAAGCGTAATGCAAAAGTAAAAAAAAAAATTTTAAATATTGAAATTTAAATTATAAACAAAAGGAATATATCTTTGGAGATATTTATCTGTGTTAGTGATGATACAAATGATGGAAAATATACGTATAATATTTACAATATGTTTAATATTTATCTATATATATAAAGGACAGTGTTTGTATGTAATTTGTTTACGTTTTTGCTGTCATAGAAACAAAAAAAAAAGAAATTTCTTACTTAACCGACACTTGGTAATTTAGAATTATAAACAAAAACAATTGAACATCAAAAAAAATTTCTCACTTAACCGGCACTTATGTATACACATAATGTATGATGGAATTGAGGCAGGAAATAAGATGGGGATTTAAATTAATAGGGATAAAACAAAATATTTAGTAAGAGAGAAAAACATTATTAACACACAAAGTCTTATCATACAAAATGTAGAATTTGAAAATGTAAAAAAATTTAAATACTTAGATTCTATAATTACAAAGGATAATAATATTGGATAAGAAGCTAAATCGAGGTCGCAATCGGCTAATGTCTGTTATCATACAGTAAAGAGGCTTAACTCATCAAAACTTTTATCAAAATGGATGAAAATTGAAATATTGAAAACAATTATTTTGCCTGTTGTATTATATGGGTGGTCGATGTTCTTGGGAGAAAGTAGATTTAGAGAATTTGATATTAGGATTGTTTGCAGCATTTAAGGACCAAAGAAAGATGAGATCACTGGGGTATGGCGGAGATGGCATAACGAGGAATTGCATGACCTCTATGCATCTCCAGATATAGTTAAGGTTATTAAGGTTTTAAAATAGAGAAGGCTGGGATGGGAAGGGGTCCTGGCTAGAATGGTAGATTAAAGATCGGCGAAATATATTTGGAAGAACCGATTGGGAAACGTCCTGTGTGATTGGGAAGACCAAGAACGTGGTGATGGGACAATGTAGGAAGGGACGTGGGACAGATGGGACAGGGTAGGAGTTAGATGGTTATAGCTCAGACTTGGGGGTTACTTTCGAGATCCGTAGAGCTACAGGGATAGATAGATTGATATAACAAATACAATAGTAATATATAATTAATTTACTGATTAAATGAAAATATCTTTTAAATAAGAACACAAAAAGATATTATAATATAATGTAATATACTGATTGCAACAAAATGGATGAAAACCTTTTACATACAGACTTTCAACGAAATACTATGTATTACTTCGGGGGTACAGGGGGCGGAGCCCCTGTCTAGATGGGAAGAGCACCGAAGGCGCTCTGATCAGCTAGTTTTATATAAGAAAAAAAATATTAGCTTATGTTGAAAAATTAACATTAACATTGATTCTTTTAATTTTTTTTTTTGTTTTTATCTTGAAAAAATATCAAATTTTCTTTTAAATTGTAATAAATTGGATTATTATTAAAAGAATCAATTTTTTTTTTAAATTATATTTTAAGTTAAAGAAGTGAAGGTATTATAATTAAGGCTAAAAATTTATAAAAAAAATATATTTTATTTGCGCATTGGTCAAAATAATTTTATTTTCTTATATATCTTTACGTTATATATTGGGAATCAAACTACATAATGGGTACTTTAAGAAGTTTTCATGTGTTTCTCTGGGAGAAATATGAATGACTAGATCAGGGACGAGTATCCCGCGGGCCGCATGAGGCCCGCCGAACAGATTTTTGAGGCCCTGCAAGCTTAATAGTATAATATCATTTTATTGGTATCCTAAACATTTTCGGGTCACTTGATTACTATTAAGTCAAATATTTATTATAATTATCACTACATCAATGAAAGCGACATGTTGGTATTATGTGACTTATTCATTAAATATTTAAGATTTTATAATTTATTAAGTTGTATTTTTTTGTCTTCGTCAACCAAGAAATGTTGAACTTTCGTTTGGCCCTTTGATAAAAAAGGTTGCTCATCCCTGGACTAGATAAATATTCATATTTTATAATAGTTTTTAATTATTTTTTTAAATCGATTTTCTTTATTTTTTTTTTTTTTTTTTGTAATAATTTAAATTTTTATTAAAAACAATTCACATTATTATATTAATATAAAAAAAATAATTATTTTTTTTATTAGAGTTGATTATAAGAATTAAGAGAATCTCAAAATCAAATAATAAACCAAATATCGAAGAAATTTACAAAAACTAAAAAAAAAGCACAGATATCATATTAAATCATTTTTTCTTAAGTTAATTTATCTATATATTAGGTCGAGTCATAAATAACTTCCGCCTAAGTAGTGTGCTTCTTTTGGTATTGTTTGTACACAATGAGATTCCCCTTGATAAGGGATTTTTGTTTTCGCTTAGCAAGTATAAACTGGTCAGTCTCTAGACAACCTCGTTTCGGTACGCACGTAAATATTTTTTTATTTATACCTTTAAAATGGATAATCAAAAAATACACTTTCGACATGTGATGCTTTGGGAATTTAAACAAGGCAATAGTGCTACAGCTACGGCTCGAAAACTTTGCAGTGTATATGGTGAAGGAGTGATAACTGATCGGGCAGTAAGAAATTGGTTTGTAAAATTTACTAAAAAAATCTTTCAAAATAATTTTTAAGGTTACAATCAAATAAAATATAATATATATATAACAAATTAAATATACCTAATATTTTACATTTTCTACCAACAGATCCCCTTGCAAATTTGAAACAATATTCTATATTCTTAAATTCTCTTAATTATATTAATACACAATATTTACTAAAAGAGAACATAAATATAAACCTATTAGGATATTTTTAATCAAGAATTTCATTTATTCTAAAAAATAAAACAATAAAAATATTTTAAAAATTCCAAAAATGAATTTATAAAATTTATATACTCATCTTTATCTATTATGTTTTTTTTATTACATTTTTAAATTATTTGATCATATGAATAAAATACTAATACTAATATTAATAATAATATACAATCTGAGAAAAATTTATTAAATAAAAAACAAAAAAAAAGTAATTTTTTTAACATTTATTTTTTATTGAATTTTGAATTGAGATATTCAATTCAAAAAAAAAAAAATTAAAAAGAATATAACTATATAAATAAATGAAAATCAAAAAAAAATCAAATGAAAATTAATATTAAATTTTTTTATTCGATATATCTAACACATAAGTATATGTTTTTTTATAATTTCAATAATGCATATAAAAAAAATGTAAAACAAAAGAAATTCTCTTAATTCTTTTTTAATTAAACGAGAGGAACTACTTACGTGTTGCTGACACTAGCGACGAGGGTTTTGCAATGGACAGCAGGCGCCGCGACGCCCCTTCTTTTATAACCCCGTCTACCCCTCCGCTACCACCATCGAACACCCCTGTCCCGTTAGGGTGGGTGGAAGTTAGCAATAACACAAGTGGTGCCATTCAAACAGGTGAAATTGTTTCCACATCACTAGATCCATTCTTTTGGGTTTTTTGTAATATTACCACTCAATGTATATTGTTATTTTTATTATTATTTTTTTTTAATAATTCATTATAGTCACCTTTAGGTATTTTACTATATATATATATATATATTATTTTTATTCATTGATATATAATGTTTAACATGGCTTAAATCCATTAAAGTATTGTTTTTAATAACATTGCAAAGCTATTATAGAAATTTAAATTTAACTTTTTGTTCTTCCTTTAGAAATTATATAAGCACTATTATTTATCATAGATTTATTCTAAGTAGATAAAAAGGCTTTGTTTAGTAAATAAATATTTTTAAAAAATATGTTGATTTGACACATAGGTGTAATTCCCTTTTCCTCGTTTAAAAAAATGCAAATGTATTATTTTTTCTGTGTCATTATTTTTTTTTTTTTTAAATATAATTATAATATAATTTATTTAATAATAATTTTGAATATGTTGAAATTTACATCTCTCTACAAATATTATATACATTATTTGCTTTAAAAGGAAGTATTTAAAATAATTTTCGACTAAAAACTAATAAACTTAATGAAATAAATTAAAAAAAAATTGTAAATATTTATTTTTTGTGTTTAATTTTAATTTTATATAATAAAATATATCAACCAGAGCTTTTGCTTAAATCTTTCGACATAATTTCTCTAGTATTTATGTAAAAATATGTTAAAGAATAGTATTGGAATAAATCTTATCTTATCTTATCTTATTATATGCAAGCTAAAATTGTATATAAATTGTATATATATATATATAATCAAATGGGTTCTCAGAAACACCTCGATAGATCTTTTTGAAATTCACACCATAAATAGTAGGGGAGAGTGGTGATACTTGATCCCCACTTTGGTTTTTTTCATATATTTCGGGCTATATTCGTGAATTTGAAATTCTGTTTGAACGAGTTGATGACATGGTTCCTTACATTCCACTTGGCACCAGGTTTGTAACCAATAACTTTCACGATTACGAAAAAAGTGATGTTTATTGTAATGTACCCCCAAGGATCAAGTATCCCTCATATGAGGGATACTTGATCCCTTGGAGTGGGATACTTGTTCCTGGGGATTTGTACCCGTTGCGGGGACTGCCACTTATAAGCGGGGCGGACGCTAGCCGCTCATAGTGTGATAATATATATTTTCCCTTGTGTCACTTAAAATTACTTATTTTAAACGATAACTAATATATATCCCTCATATAAGTGGCAACGGATATAAATACCCGCCCCGCTTATAAGTGGCAGTCCCCGCAACGGGTACAAATACCCGCCCCGCTCATAGTGTGTTAATATATAAATAATACAACAATAATAATTATCAAAATTGCCTTCTTAAAAGGAGAATCTCGTGGTGGGTGATACTTGATCCCAGGATCAAGTATCACTTAACGCTAAGGGATCAACTATCCCCCACTTAACATAAAAAAATTAATAAATTGGAAAATGTCAAAAAAGTCGGTCTGTACGAAAAAGCTATGTCATTTTAAATAGCCAAAAAAAGGTGCAATTTAAATGTATCAACCAATTCTTTACAACATATAACACAAGAAAATAATATGACTTACCGTTAAGTTGAAAAAAAACTTTGAGGTAGCAGTTAAAAGAAAATATATATTATTGGTCTATGTCATCAACTCAAGCGGCTACCATTACACGGATTCAATAAATAAACAACACTACCACCCAGTGATGCCAACAAAACGGCGACAAAACGTTCTAAGACGGGAAATTTCAATGGGGATCAAGTATTACCCAGGATCAAGTATCACCACTCTCCCCTATTTATAAAGAAAAATCGAGTTTTATTGATCACATCTCTGGGAAAAATCATCTTCATTAGTTTTTTTTTTAATTTAAATAGATATGTCGTCACAAATGACGTCACAGCCAGCGCATGTGAGATATACATATCTTTATTCTTATATTATAAAATATTTATTTTATATCCATATCTGTTTTTTATTGCATTAATAGATACATTTAAATTATTTGAAATTGTTTCACAACGTTTAGAAGATTAAATTTCGTCATTCAGCGCCTCCGTAAATAATCTGTACAATTTTGAGTCTAATACGTCAAAATTTCCCGACAGAGAGACTTAATTTCTGCAGGTATTGAATAAATATCGAAAAAATAGAGGCATGTAATTTCATCGAAATCGGTTCAGCCAATTTTGACGTTATAGAGTCAACATAATTTTTTTAATATTTAGATAAAAATATTTTAAATTAAAGAATAGTATTGGAATAAATCGATAACAGATTTTAATTTTAAATTATATATATTTAATTCTTACCCCCAATAAGTAAATGAATTGAAACTTTAATTTATTTATTTTATAATTCTATTTAAAATTTATATAATATTAATTTTCTGTGAATTCATTCAATAATTAATCAAAGAGATGAATAAATTGATGTATAATAATGTTAACATTATAAGATTCGTATTTCCATATAATAAATAGTCAAATAATTCAATCTTAATATAATATCATAAGTATGTAATTTAACTTTCTTTAAGTGGAAGTCAAATTATAAAATTGAACTGAATTGAAATATAGGTGCATAGTATATGTACATGAGTTACTTCTTTGATCGAACACTTATTATCAAGTGTATGATCAGATGTGTTAAATGAAATTGATAACTTATGATAATAATCTTATTTTATTAACATAAGGTTAAGCAATAAATTAGTTGTAAAGTATTTTAATTAAAATGCTATATTATTTTTAATTAAATAATTTTTTAACTTAAAATTTTCATAATTATTAATTATATTAAATATCCAAATCTTAATTGGAGTGCTGGACACTCTTCTTGGAATATTTTAATTTTCTCTAGAAAAGATGTATAGGTATATGAAATTTTTTAAGGTTATTGGCATTTTTCAAGAGTATTTCTTTCATTTTAAATAATCTTTATATATAGGTGAATTAATTATAACCTTAGTTCACAAGTTCAGAGGAGAATTTAATTTTAGAGTACCTTTAAAAAAATATTTAACCAGTTAAATTTATCAACTGAATATTATAATACTTACTTTATAATTTTTTACTATCTCGCCAGAGATAGTATTGCGATCACGAAAATTTTCGATGTCGAGTTTTTGATGTTTTTATACGTTTCGAAGGTTCCTGAATCATTTTCACTAAGGTTAAGAAAAATGTCTGTGTGTTTGTATGTGTTTGTGTATGTATGTAACCAAGATTACGCAAAAACGGTTTGAGCTAGAATGATGAAATTTGGTACATGGGCACTATTCAAAAATCATAGTTTTCTATCAACTTTTGAGAAATGTAGCTCAACCAGAAGAGGGTCATTACCTACAACGTTTAGATTTTTTTCCTCTAAAGTAACCGTAAAAATAAAGATATGTGTTGGATAGTTTTTCACATGATAAAAAATTGTATTAAACTGTTATAATTGTATGTAATTGCTTTTTTTTGTAGATCTAAATATGGGAATTTGGAGTGAATATCAATCACACAAATATCAAATCAAATATCCAATAACCCAATAAGCTCATATATCTCATATTAAATTATTTTTGTATTAATTAAGTTAATTTTAGGTGAATTTACCTTATCTTTTAATTATATATATATATATACTTAATATTATATTAAAACAATAATTAAAAATATTTATGTAAATTTAAATGAAAATTTTTTCATACCCAATTAAATTCTAATTATATTCTAATGTTAAATACTACAGTATAATATTATCTTCATTTTAATTCAGTAGCTTATTGTAATTAACTAATTAATTGACATTTCCTTGTTATTATGTTTTTGTTTCAACAGAGTAGTTATAATTAGGAAATTAATTAGATTTCCAATTATAAAAGATCCAACATTTTGACTGAAATCAGACAAACTGAAAAAATTTCAACAAGACACATACGCAACAAAACATTGATATAAATTTAAATAAGTTCTTAGTATTAATTTCATTATTATTCCTTAAGCAAAATGAGCTAGTAAGCTTTGTGTCTATTTTTAAATATATGTTATACGTAACTGAATATTTTATATAACATTATATATAAGATGGAAGACATAATAGAAATCCTTAATATATTTAATTCTTATTTCACAACTCTCAAAAAGTACTTGAAAATATGAATAGAAAAGAAGTCAGGGTTTAATGGAGGTATGAAAATTTCTTTATATAAGAAGAAAATAGATCTAATTAGGCTTAAAGGTTTTAACATTCTGTATTAAAGAGTGACAAAATTGTGATGTTCTCCATTAATATAAGTATAATGAATATTTACATATATATGTACTAATGAAGACAAAAAATGTGGAGATTCTATCTTCTTTGTGAATAACAGTAGTTTTTAATTATAATGCTGTGTATTATATGTATGTGGTCGTCATTAAATCTATCCATTAAATTGACATAATATTCCCTATTGATTGTTTCATTTTTTTGAAGCTAGTTATGAGAAAGAGACGAAAATTCAAAAAGTCACGGACTTTTTGACCTGTCCTGGTACTTAAATTTTTTTTTCAAATTTGATATTTAGATAAGGAATTTTTTTTATAAATCCAAAAGAAAATTGCTTCATTTAAAAAAAAACAGAAATCAATTTTTTTTTTCAAATTTAATAAGTTAGATAAAACTTAATGTACTTCCCTTAGTATATTATTTATCTTTTTGACATTTTTATTTTTTGCGTTAAGCAAATAAAATAATAAATGGAAAATATAATAAATAAATTAAGTGAAGTTAATAGAATTTTTGTTTATTATATGATCAAAATAATAAATTAAAACTTTAATTAAATGAAATCCTTTTATTAAAAGAATAGATAGTTCAAAACAAAAATTAATATTTGATAGGTTTTAAATAATCAATATCTTGAATGAACGTTTCTTAAAATGGATTTTAAACAAAATCACTAGAGTTCAATGTTGTTTTGTTTTTTACTTTAAAAGAATTTTAAATGTTCTATTAATATAATATCTTTGCTTCCTGATAATATCCTAGAAAATTGTATCTTTATAATACCAATATCATATTTTGTCTCCGGTCTTGATGATAAAACCCACATAATCTAGATTATCTATTATAAATATAAATTCCTCAACAACCTAAACAAAATTTCACATTTACATATAAAAATTGGTAGTTAAATTTTTAAAATACCTAAGTAGTTTATTTATTTGTTGTTTATTTTATTGATGAATCTAATATATAAAAATAAAAGTTGTTCTCTTTTAAAATAAATTTATGTAAGTGTGAATGAGTCTTAAATGTAAATCAAATTTAATTTTTATTTATTTGAACTGATTGTAAATATATTTAAAATAATAAAAAAAAAATAAACTAATTTTCAGATGGGAGATGTGAAATATTTTATAAAAAAAAATCAATAATAATTATAAAAAAATATAAATGAATAAAAGAGAATCAAATGGTTGACGAAGATGTAAGGAAATGTTCAATATCCGTTCAAGAATGTCAATCTTTGCTGTTGTCTTGAATTTTATTCTTGACCTCTGACAAATGTTATTTTTTTCATTATTCTCGAATCAATAAGAAAGTAACAAAAAGAGTTTATCTTTTATTATGTTTTTTTTATTTTCAAATAGGAACTACTATTTATTAATAATTTTTTAAAAAAATCAGATTTTAATCTTAATTTGATAAAATATCCAACTATCTTAATAGCTATTAAAGTAACTTTTATATCATTTTTCTTTTTAACCTTGTCCTATTTTTATTTGATGGAATGGTGATGATTTTCCCATAGGAATATTCAGGGATAATATTTATTATTAAACTCTGATAATTAATTTTATTTTTTTTTTTTTTTTTGTTTTTCCAATCAATATGGAGATATTCATTTTGGACAGGTTATTATCCTTCTCTGGTTTCCCTCTCTTCTTCATTTGCTCTAATAGTAATAATTTACCCTTAAAGTAACAACATATATTTGAAACGTATTTCTGTTTAAGACAACCATTTAAGTAATTATGTTATTTTTAAAAATAGACACATTACCTAGGCCGTGATATGACATTAAATAATTAGTTTTTTAAGATTAATTTAAAATTATTTAATTTTCAACATTTTTAAAAAAAGATTAAAATATATACCTACATGTAATTTATTATTAAATTTTCATGAAAATAATAAAAATTCCTGTTATTAAAAATTTGTAATAAAAACTTTATTTTATCCACGAGTCAAATACTTCCTTCAATAGGCATCGGGCCAGGGGGCACGTGCCCCTCTCCCCCCCCCCAACATTGTGCAAAAAATAAATTTAAAAGTGATTAGTTTTGTAACTGAGAACCCAAAATTTAAAAAAAACATCTTTAAATTACGTATAAGTGTAGTTTAAACGGGGTATGAATAAATAAATAATTTAATTTGTCAAAATAAATATAAATACAAATAATGGATTATAAATTCTAAGAATAAAAATTTTGAGTGCCTTGAGATTAACCTCTCTGATACCTTTCTAACTTTTACCTTCAAATTTTTAAAGCTATTTTTGTCTTGTTTTTCTTTTGTAAACTATGAACACACTAAAGATGTTTTACTTGTATTCATTGAAAATTGATTGATGAGTTTTAATAATCACCTTTAAACCTCTATATCCAGAGAATACAGAAACTTTTAAAGTATAGTGAAAAAATATCACATAATCATTTAGATATAATATATTAATATATAAGTATAAATTAATATTGATTTAATTATTAATTTATTTATTTAATACCACTTCATATATATATATTTTTATATTTTTTTTATTTTAAAAATACTTAAGAAATAAAGAATTAAATGTTATCTATATTTTTTTAAAAAGAAAGATAAAGTTTTATTGCCTAGTTAGGATAAAAAAAATTAATAGACCGTTCAAAAAAGATTTTAGATATATTTACAGCTCAAAAGTTTCCCCTCCTCGTTTTACGAATATCTATATACGGCTTATTTTAATTCTTAAGAATATAATTAAAAATATAAAATATTTAATTTTATAACGCAGCAACATAAAACATAAATCATGTATCTCTTATGTCCAAATTATTAAGTCAGCTAACAAATGGACAGATTCACAATAGACTTTAAATGAATAACTGTCATTTTCAATTAAAATGTTTATTCGAGTTATTTTTTATTACATTTTAATACAATTTATATATTCGAATGAAAATATTGAGAATTAAACACGCAGGAGATTATAGGGATTAAAATTTATTAGTAATGATACTTTAAATCCATTTAATACCTTTTCTATTTTCTAAAGAAAAAAGAGACATGTCTATTTTTATTTTTATAAAAGGTGATCGTACTCAGAACATCAATCAATTTATTGGAAAATGTTTTTTATTTTAATAAATAATGATAAAATATTATATGAGATATATGATCTGAAAAAAAGATCTTTTTCTTCGGGTGGGGGGGGGGGGAGGGCTTGCAATATAATTATAAGTATTGTTAATAATCAAGTTTATTTAATCTTTAAAAAATTATATTTTTTTATATATCAAACTTTTATTATTTTTTTGAGAAAAACCTCCCACTCTCAATCATGGAGGTGAACTACACAAGTTGAACTAATAAGCAAATTTATAAATTATTTTTTTTTATTTTCATATATCATTGCCTAATATATGAAAATAACTAGTTAGAATAATTATATTAATTTTTAGAAATGTGTAATCAATTTAAAAAAATTGAAAATTACTGTCTGTGTATTACGCTTGTTATGCTATGATAAACATTCTTCTCGGTATCTAGACACATTTTTTTTTTTACTTCTTTACGTTTAAAATTAAAACATTTCAAAGACGCACTTATATTAAAATTATTAAACTTATGAAAAATAAATTTTAAATATAATATAATTTGTATGTGCCAACTAAATAATATAAAGTCCGAGTTAAAGGAGATAGGACGGAGGGTGAATGGTATATAAAGGGATTGAGGAAGGACCAAGTTTTTTATTCTGGTATTTCTAGAGATAGATAAATAAATAATTTCACTTCAATATTGATATATATTTAAAATGTGTATTTAAATTAATCATTATTTATTTTTATAATATGTATTTTTTATAATAAAAGAGTAATTCTTATTTTGAGAGATAAGTTAAGGAACCCTTACTCAGATGTCAGATTCAGTTATCTTCTAAAAATTAATTATATCTTTTACCCAATGCTATTAACACTTCAATTAAGGCATTTTGGAATCCACGTAACATATCAAGTTCAAACAAATACTTATTATCAAAAGATTAGCATGAAAGGCTTGATGAAATTTTCATCTTATGGAAAATCGTTTTTATTTCCTTTCGTTTATGTTATCAATGTCATTAACTTCATTTGTCTGAAGGTTGGACATAAAAAGAGGATTGGTTAATTGAAATACTAATTTATAAAAGTTAGAGAAAAGTTTGTTTCAAGTCAATAACCTTAAAAGTTCATAAACAAAGATTTTTATATATATGATAGAATTTTAGTTAATTTAACAAATTTTAAATTTTTTATGTATTAAGTTAAGGGATGTGATTATAAATTCTAAGAATAAAAATTTTGAGTGTCAAAAAAATGAATTTGTAATGTAGAATATATGGTTTAGTCATTCAAATTAAAAATGTATGGTTCATGAAACGTAAAGGGGTGAGAGAAACGGTGGCTAAAAAGAAACTTTAAATAAATTTTAATAATAAAAAAAAATAAAATATTTAAAACAAAAACGATAAAATATGTTAAATAAATTTCAAAATCTTGTCAATTTTTTAATTGCTTTTCCCTGTTATATTTGATTGTGTCTATTATAGTTATTATTAATTTATATTATTTTTTAAAATATGTATTATCATTATTATTATTTTTTTAAGGAATATTAAATTTGTTTACAAAGAGTTATCTTGGATTTTGTCTCTAATTTTCATCCCCTTAATTAATATGTCTTTATTTCACTTGGGATTGTTTTTTAGCATAAAAGTAAATTTTACTTAATACTCTCTTAGGAAAATGATATATTCAAAACATGTCTAGAATTCAAGTTATTTGTTTAATCTTTAATTTTTTGTAATTTTTAAAATAGTCATTCTATATCTAACTCTTACAAATATTTAATCTTAGTTTTTTTTTAAATTTAATTTAAAAACAAATAAATATTTTCAATAATATAAAAAGTAGATATTCTTAAATTTTTCAAAGAACTTTAGATAGAGAGATAATCTTTTGGAGGCTTAATCCTTTTCCATAACCCTTGAACTTTTTATTAAACTTCACGGATTTCAATTTATTGTTTTATTAAACTTCCCTCAACAACTTACATTCTTAATTTTATATAATGATCTTCATTTGTAATATTTTATCATCTACATTCATTTATAAGAATTAAAAAGGTTTACTTATTATTAAATTGATATTTTTATATTATATAAATCGAGCAAGAATAATTCAAACATGTTAATAAAAAAGCTAGTGAATATTGTTATATATATGTATATAAGATATAAATATTAGATATATAGATATAGTATATAAGAAATAAGATAAATAATGAAACTTTTATATTTATTATGTACATGAACAAAAAAAGTAGATTAATGTATATAAGTATATTTTTTATTCATTTATTCCAAAGTACAATTCTTTAAATATTCTATTATGTCTAAATACAATGCCATAATCTTATTCGTTTAAATCTCGATAAATTGTACCTTTAAATTTTTATTTAAAATTAGATTTTTAATTTTTTTTTTATTTCTATCCTTTTTTTTAGTATAACTTTTCTTATTTGTAATTTTATTTTGATTATTCTTATATCTTTCTTGTTGAAGCATTTTTTTTCCTTTAAATGAAATTATTTAAATGACTCTTTTCTTTACTTGAAAATTCCCATTTATATCTACTCTCAATTTAAATATGAAATTATTCTCCAACAAAAATGATATTCATTCATATAAAATATTAAGAAAATAATATTTTATTTTTTATTTATACAACTCGAGAAACTAGTAGATCTTAAATACATAAAAATAGAATTTATATTTATATTATATACTAAAATAAATTAAAAAGCTTAACATTCATAATAATTTTTTTTTATTAACGTCATTTCCAATTCGATTGATATATTACTTTATGCGCATTTCACTTATATAACATTACTAACGCAGTTTTTTTTTCTTTCTTCTCAATGCAAAATGTACATAAAGTAAATATATTTATTAACTTGAAATTTCATCAACAGCCTTTAATAAAAAAATATTCTTATAGAAGTTTAGATTTTTAAAATTAATTTTAATTTAGATATATATTATAATATATTTTAAGTTTTAACGAGTATTTACAGTTGATCTATGATTGGGAGTATTTATATATATTATATAAGTGAAGTTTATGATATGTCAATAACTTTTTGTTTGTTTATAATCATCTTTATTTCTAAAATATTTTTTTATAAATTTTTATGTTTTGAGCTTTTATGAGGCCTAGAAACTATTTTAATAAATAAATATTAAATTAATTTATCCATTTGTTTATTTATTTTGTTTGGTTAAAGCAGTATTATTTCTGGAAGGATTTTTATCTTATAAACTATTGTTTTAACATTTTATATTATATTTTTACAAATTTAAACAGATCTCTTTATTCCTAAAATATAAAGAAAAAGACAAGCAAACCTCAATAGGATACGAATAGGATGTTGGTAATAATATTTCTGCTTCCATAGGCTTTAGTCTTTCTATATAATTGAATCCAAACACAAATTGGTAAGATCACAAACGTGTTAACCAAAATGTTTTGTTGATTTAAAACATGTGTAGTTGCATTGTATTTAGCAATTTAACTAAACAAACCAGACATTTTCAAGAAAATGTTAATTCACTCGTTTGATAACAAAAATAAAATTTGTTGATTTAATGATTTAGTTACTTAATAGAAAATTTAAATATTCCTTTAAAGTTTAAGGAATAACATATATTAATTAACTTTGAATATAAGAAATTGATAATTAATTAATTTAATTTTAATATTTCTATTAACATCATAGTGTATTTTGAGATTTAAAAAAGGTTTTAATTTGATCAAAATAAGAATATTTTTTATAAATCATAAATTAATACATCATATTACATTATACTTATTAGCAGTGATTCTCAAAATGGGCGGTACCGCCCCCTCGTGGGCGCTGGAACGATCCAGGGGGGGGGAGGGTGATGGCCACAGGTGCATTTAGGGAAAATTACTTATTTACTACTTTTCTATTCTGAGATCAATAAATAGATACATAAATTCCATGTTTCTAATTTACACCTTATTTATAATATTTTGCAAATTAGTACATTTATCTTTCTGTTTTATTGTTATTAAAATTAAACAAAGTTAATTTCCAAGGGGGCACTTAGTAAATTATTTTCTGGAAAGGGGGCACTTGGCCAAATAAGTTTGGGAACCACTGATATATAGTATCTATTAAGTATCTATTAAATGTATATTTTATTTAAGAAATTTGAAAAATTTTATATATAATTTACAAAATTAATTTATATTCTCTTAGTTATCCCTATATTCAAACAAGTCTATTTTTTTCCTATTGTTTTATGAATCGCTGGCCATTGTTTTCAACCATTGGAACCTCAGCAGGAAGCGATGGAGAAGTCGAGTGTAGCCGATGGGAGGCCTATTGATGACAGGGAATTGCTCTTGCAAAGGGTCGAGGGCCTTTTTAAGCATCTTGGCCAACAACTAACATGAACTTCTTTGACAATTATGATCTCAAAATAAAATGAAAATAATAAATATAAATAATTTACTGATTATTCTTAAATGGAAAAGTCTTATTTGGAAAAATTTTGGGAATTTTGTTTTAAAATCTAATGTTGAAGGAGTAACATATTCATATTATAATATTTCATAAACTTATATAATTATAATTTGTTTTTTAAATTTATTGGTGTATCATTTACTAATATTTTAGTCTTCTATTTTTTTTATTAATTTTTTATTAAAAAGTTAGTGAACTTTTTATTTTTTTTTGTCCAGAAACGAATCATTTCAAGAGGAAGCTATTTAATATTTAATTTAATTTAACATTTATTCACATTTTTTTGGGTTTGGGTTATTTATTTATTTTGATTGATTTTTAAATTAAATAACTTATTAATATTTTAATTTATATTCTAATTGAAAATATATTGATTTATTTTTATAATTAAATTCTAAAATATTTTGTAAAATAAATATATAATTATTGTGAAAACAACAAATTAGTTATTTATTTTCTTTAGATTTTTAACTATAAACATATTCATCGAATTACTTTGTTTCAAAGAATTAATTTTCATTTTAGTTAAATATTGCAACTTATTAAAAAATATATTATTTCAATATTCGAGTTGATTTTAAAAGTTGTTTAAACTATATTCTAAGGTATGCTGAATTCTTTTTTTTATAAATGTACATCTTTTATATATAATATGACAAAATTAATGAATTTTTTCCGACAGGTTTTATTATCTTAATAATATGAAGCAAATTTTCTGCAATCAAACTGTAAAAATTCCACCTGGGATTAAAGCTTCAGTAAAATCGAGAAAAGTCACTATCAAAGGTCCTCGTGGAATTTTAAAAAAATCATTTCGACATCTCTCCATTGATATTTATGTAAGTAATTTGTTTTGGTTTTATTTATTTAAAAAATATTCTCATAAATTAAAAAAAAACAATTTACATTGAAAATTCCAATATTAAAAATTGTAAAAAGTAATTAAAATATTTAATTAATTTATGATATTGATATACAACTATAACATAAAATTAAATAAAAAAAAAAACACTAAATCTCAATATTAATTAACTTTCTATTCTAGTATTTAAATTTGACATATGTTTTGAAAAAATCAATAAAAAAAATCATTTCACAAAAACTATATAATCAAAATTATTTAAAAGTATTTATTTTAAATATGTATTTAATAATACTAAAGATTTTTATAAAATATAACAAATATTTTAATCTCCAGATAGTTGTTTATGTCCTAATAGTATCTGAGAATTAGATAAATAAACTAATATATTTAATCCGCAAGTTGCTGGTTTCCCTTTGCGATGCCCCTATGATTTCCACTTTGACTTTGGAAATCAGTGTACTGGACAAACTATTGTGTAAATAGAAAATCAACACCGGTATCAGTAACTGACGTTTGACTAACATTTGAATAATAACATCAAAGACTAACTGACTTGCTAACATTGATAGAAGATTCAAGGTAATAATAAGACAGGAGCCGTTTCCCATAAGATTCTATGAAAACCTATTTACATACCATATACACCTAATGCATATATCTACATTCTCATTATTTTTGCCAGCAAATCTCAATATTTAAAATAACTATTTAAAATACAAATCAATATTAAAATGTATTTTGATTGTTATATAGGACTATAAATAGGGTTGTCATATTTTTTCACGGACCAACCGGGACAGTTCTGTCTATTTTACTTTCGGTTTAGGGATGTCGGTTTCGGGGGGGGGGGGGGGGGGGTATGAAAACAGTAATGTAAAAAACACTTAAAATATAGAATAGATAATAAGCATCCATACTTAGTGCAACAAAATTTGCATTTATTAAATCATTCTTTAATTCTTCCAGGGCTAAAGGTGCTATTACATTTAATATTATAGCCTCACATTTGGTTTTTCCCAATGAAAATTTTGGTTCAAAAAATTTGTATTACTGTGTTACTTGCCAAAATGTTACTAATCACACAAGAGCAGATTAATCATTCTCTGATCTAATAATTTTGCTCAATTATTTCCAAGAAATTGTGCCCTGAATCTAAACCGGGACAATTTCAACAACCGGGCGGGACGCCGGGACAACCCAGTATATCCGGGACTGTCCCGGCGAAACCGGGACGTATGGCAAGTCTAACTATAAATAAATTACTGATTAAATCTTTTCATAAATATAGTTTGAACCAAATTCTATTTTCTTAAGTGATAAATTACAAGAAATACATTCTCAAAAATGATTTGAAATTGTTTTAATCGTAAATTTAATAAATATAGATCTTCCATTAACATTATTTTATTTACAAAGCAAGGTGATAGGTGTTCTTCAATAAGAATAATAGGTAAAATTATTTAAATTATTAAATCAAAACATTCTATATGAATTTTTATATAAAATAAGTTGACCTGTGGCCAGGTCCCAACCGACCGACGGTTTGAAATAAATTAATTTCCAGCTACAGAAACAATTTCAAATAATTTTAATATATCTATTAATGTAATAAAAAACAGATAGGCATAGAACATAAATATTTTTATTTTATTTTATTTATAATATATATGCAAGATCAGGCTGTGACGTCATGAATGGCTGAATGACGTCATATAATTTTAATTAAGAAAAAACTAATAAAGATGATTTTTCTCGAGTATAAAACCAATGCAAAGTGAATGATTCGTGATGATATGTAAAAAATCTCCTCATGTGAAATTTGGTGTGAAAATAACCCTTCCCTTCCTATCGTCGATCGCTAATACTACCACTTTCGGTTTCCGGATTTGCACCAAAAGTTGATCCATTCATCCCACTGATCCATTAAGTAAATATACCAAATTTCATCAAAATCCGTTCAGCCGTTCAGACTGTACACATCTATACGGACAGTCGGACGGACGGACGGACAGACATCATGCTAAAAATACTTTTTTCTGTTAAGAAAATGCATGATTCGTGGAGATATGTAAAAATCTCCACATGTGAAATTTGGTGTGAAAACAATACCTCCCTTACTATCGTCGGTCGGTATAAAAATAAAGTATAAATCTTAATGATTCTTATAATTTTTTAATGATAAAAGGTGATTATATTTTAATGCTTATAAGTAACATTTTATTAAAATATATTAATTTATTTATAGATGTTGAATAAAAAAGAACTACGTGTAGAAAAATGGTTTGGTAAGAAAAAAGAATTGGCCGTGGTTAGAACTATTTGTTCCCATATTGAAAACATGATTAAAGGAGTAATCAAGGTAAACACAAATAAATTTCGAGATTTTAATATTCTCACAAATAATTAATAATTCTAATAATATAATAAATAAGTAATTATTCCATTAAATTTTTAATAATTAATAAAGGTTCATTATGAATTTTTCAAATTTTTTTTTTATTAAATTACAATTATTATTTTTGAAATTTCACCGTTTAACTTAAATAACTTATTTAAAACTTTTTTTTCAGTGTTTTTTTTGTCTTTTTGTTATTAATAAATTAGTCTTGTTTTTAAATTATCTTAGCAAATAAAATTAATATTTTTACTAATAATAAAAAGAATATTATAACCATTTTTTAGGGTTATTTATATAAAATGCGAGCGGTTTACGCCCATTTTCCAATTAACTGCGTTACTACAACAAATAATACTATTTTGGAAATTAGAAATTTCCTTGGAGAGAAATTGATTCGTCGAGTGAAAATGGCAGATGGAGTTACTGTAGTAAATTCGCCTAAAATCAAAGATGAAATTATGATTCAAGGCAATTCATTAGATGATGTCTCCCAATCAGCTGCATTGATTCAACAATCCACTACTGTGAAGAAGAAGGATATTCGCAAATTTTTAGATGGATTGTATGTTTCAGAAAAAATGAATGTCGTTGAAGACGAATGAATAATTTTAAAAATATCCATTGTATTTTGAATAATTTCATTAAATAATTTTTCTCATAATTCTGATAATATGTTTTCTTACTTTTTCGAATTTAATTTTAATAATTTAATTAATATTTTAATGAAATCATTGAAAGCAATTATGCAGAGCCCGGCAGAAAAACTTCAAATTATTTCATTCATTATATTTTAGAAATATTAGTTCTTTGTAGTTCTCTACATGGTTAGTTTCATTTAAATAAAATTGTCAATTTATTATATTGTTATATTTTTTCTTCCCTTTTTAAATTTAATATTAATTATTTAATTATATTTTTAAGAAATCATTGATGTCTAAATAATATCTCTCTCTATATATATCTATTCATTCTCATTTAAGAAGAGGGTTATTACATCGTAACATTTTAGTTTATAGTTAAATATCATATCTTGGTAGTATAAATAAATAAAAAGGATTGAAACAATGCAATATAAATACTTTCTACATAGAATATATAGATGGATGCTAAACTAAAATAATTTTGAATCTTTAATTAAAGCGTATATTAGCAATGAATACAACAAAAAATAACTATAGATTGAACTGTAATTTTTAAATTCTAATTATCAATGAGTCAGCAGGGTGTAAAAATATAAATATAAAATTTTTTTATAAAATAACGTTTTTCTCATGGACTAAAAAGAATAAAATAATTTTTCTATAAGCCTGACAAAGTTTATGGATGAATTGCTTCATATTCAACGAAAAACTTTGGGCGCATTTAGTTTTATTTATTTATATGAAAAATTAAGCCAATTTTTTGTAATAATAAAGATTTTATTAAACACTTAAACTGACAATTTTTTTTATTAAGCAATAAAATTGATAGTTTAAGAGCTAAGAAATTAATATTTTATTATTTTTCAATGTAAAATATACTTATAATGATGTTTATTATAATTATTTAAGGTTAGGTTTTGTATAAATTAGGAATCCGATTTACTCTAAAATGCAGAGAATTTTATTAATTTAATTTTATAATATACAAAAATGTACATAAAATGTATAATAAAATAGGCCTACCTAAAATGCAGAGAAATCTATTTTAAAGTCCTTATTCGATGCAAACCAATTTCATAGTTTTTCTAATTAATTTATTTTAATATTGAAAGTAATCTAAGTCCTGCATCTTAGAAAAGTCAATTAATATATTTTCTTAGTTCAATGTTTCGCCATCAAAGTATGTATAAAATTTAAAAGAATTTTTATTGAATTTACATATTATCAATCAAATACAAATTGGTTGATAATATTAGAAGAAATAGTGTGTTAGTGTGGTATGTATGTATATATATGAATTATAGCTCTATAAAGGAAGTTAATTGCATAGAAATCAAAAAACAAAAATTTAATAATAGGAATAAAAAACCTAAGAATTTTTATTGCTTTTATAACACAAGATTAATGCATAAAAGTTTTTTAAAAAGTTAATTTTTATTTATTTCAAAAAGATAATTTGTATGAATGGGTGTCTAATTTTGTTTTGCCCGCGGTCTTGTATATATAAATATACAATTTTTGCTAGGATAATAAGATAAAATATTATGGTACATATATTATTATTATTTATTTTTTACGATCAAATTAAATTAATTTAAATGTAAAAAATAAATTTTGAATAAGTTAACATTCATAAATAGTATATAAATACAAATAAATTAATTAAATGTAAAATCCGAAAACAAAGATATAAATACATTATGTAAAATATAAATTTTCATTTTTTCATAAACTCCTAATATTAAAATATATTCTATAAATCATTTTTTCATTTAAATAATCCCTTTAGTAGAATTTCAATTTCTGATTAATTATATTTTTTTTCCTTTTGTTCGTAGAAATTGACTGGAACCCTTTGATGAAAGTTAATAGATTTTAAATTGAGTTTATGTTAAAGATTCTCTTTTTGTTCTTATATATTTATTTTTATTATTATTTTAGTTTAGTAAAAACTTATTTAAGTTTAAATAACTTTAAAGTAATTCTAAAGAAATTAACATTAGATTAAAAAAATGAAATTGAAATTTCAAATTATAAATTAAATCCTTAGTTATTTTATAGAATAAAAAAGGAAAAAAGGTTTAATAAAAACTATATTTTTTATCTTAATTAGATCTTAATTAATTTAACATATTAATTGATTTTTTTCTTTTATTGATTTGACATCTCATTAAAGCAAGTAAGAAAATTTCTAAAGAATAGATAATTATAAAAAAAAATTTGAGTTAACAAATTAATTTTCTTCTTTTTATGAGTAAATTGAATATATATATATAGAATATATATATGAAGGCGCTCTGAGCAGCTAAACGGGGGCTCCGCACCCTGTACCCCCGAGTGGTGCATAGTATTTATTTGGTTGAAAGTAGTAAAAGGTTTTCATTCATTTTGTTTCAATCAGTATATTACATAAACACTGTACTTAAAAGAGGATTAATCAGGTTTCCAACTGATATAACTCTCGAACAGAGGCGGATTAAACGCCGGGCGGACCGGGCGGCCGCCCGGGGCCCACCAGCCCGAGGGGCCCACCGAAACCTAAATAAAAATATTTCCTTAAAAAAAATTTAAAAAAACTGTTGAGTTTATGGATAATCGGAGTTTAAATAAAACAAGTTATTCTTGATACAGATCTTTATTGAACAACAGATCTTTATTCGGTCGTGTTTGAACCCCGATTAACTTAAGAAAAAATAATCAATTTTGGGTCTCGGCGACCACAGTAAAAATTATGTATTTTTTACATAAGTATTATATATGTAAGTATAAAACAGTCTAAATTATAATATAAACAAAATTTGTCTTTCAATTATAATTGGAAATAACAGAGGGGCCATTTCAATTTTACCACCCGGGGCCCCCAATCAACTTAATCCGCCACTGCTCTCGAACGACAATCACAATTTAAACTGTTCTAATGCGAAATCAACCAGCAGTGGCGTTCCGTGAGGTTCTTGCGCCTTGGGGGCAACTGAGAAATCAGCGCCCCTTTCGTATATATATATATATATATATAATTTAATTTTTTTTAAGGAATATTAATCACGAATAACGAAACAGGTTTAACAGATTTTAATAAGCGTATAAATAATATTTATTGACTTACACAAAATACAGTTTAACTTTAAATATTAATTTTTCTTTTGTTCCAAATTGGCTTCCCTAATTTTGCGCCTCCTAAATTTAGCGCCCGGGGACTTATGTCCCCCCTGCTCCCCCCTAGTTACGCCACTGTCAACCAAGCTGTGCTCACTCTTTCACTACCAAAACTCCTCCAGTGCGATTACTTATATTCAAATATATTATTTATATTAATTTTTCATTTATACTATTTTTCTTTAATTTAATTATAAAAAAATTATTTCAACATCTTTTCATTAGGGTTTTTACCACTAATCTTCTGAAATATAGTCTTGCTTCTAGATAACCAAAATAAAAGAGCAATATTTAGTTTTTCCTTTCATAAAATATATCTGTGCATAAAAAAAATGAATAAAAGGGTTTTAATTATTTAATAACATTTGATGTATTTTAATAACCTGTAAACGAAATTATAATTTTTTTTATAATGATATTGTCTTTTTAATATTTCTTTCTCTATTAGACTAAGGATAATAAATAAGAAAATGAATTAAAAAAAAATACTAAAAGACTATGAAGGAATTGACATATTTGTCAATCTTTACTAGTTTAAACTTAATTTTCAAATTTCTAAAAATATATTAGTATACTTTTAATTTTAGATCAATAAAACATTGAAATATTCTTTAGCTTTTACAATATCGATAATAGTATTTTATTAAATAAGTGATTTTATGATTACCCATTTTTATATATTTTAATTAACTTACAATAAAATAGAAATTATGTAGAAAAATACATTTCCTTAAACTCATTTTATTAAAAATTAAATTATACCCCGTAATGACAAACAAATAAATGGTCACGTTATGCAGGGCAGGCTGTGAATTTTGCGGGGCCTCGGGAAAATATTATATGAGCCAAAAAAAGGAAGAAATGATACATGAACATAATTTTATCAATTTATTTAATGAAATCTTTAATATTTTAATCAATAATATCTATACATACATTAAAAACGATAAACATAATATGTTTTATTTCTATTTCATACAAACTTTTTTTATTGCTAGTTCCTCTATAATATCGTCAAAATTTATGTTTTGCTATTTTTACTGACCTGACTTTTAATTTTGGGTTTTTGAAAATATTTTACATAAAAGTTGTGCACTTATTAATATACTTTCCCGCCCCATCATTTTAGTTGAGATTTTCAATATTTGATTCTTATATACTCGTGGCCAAAAAAATTGAAAAATCTATTTTTTTATTTTTATAAATTTTAATAAATAACATAAAATATACGACCAGTTTTATTCCAATCTGAAACCTTGAATTCACACCTCGAAGGGTGATGGCTAAAGCTTAGTTTACACTGGCTTAATACTTGTCATTAGTTCTGGGGTAGGCAAATACTTTTAAGCGCGGGCCAAAATGAAATTTTCAACAATGTCTTCCGGTCCCGAGGACTATATTTCGAAAAAACTAATAAAAAAAAATTTATCTTTTCTTTTAAGAGACATATTGAACGAAAAATCAAAATAAGAGCCAACATTTTCAACGGGCCGCCGAGGGCGTACAAAAAGCCTGCTCTTAAAAGTATTTGCCCACCCCTGAACTAATGACAAGTACTAAGCCCGTGTAAACTAGGCTTAACTGTATTAAACCACATTCTGGTGGTCACTGGTTCAAGTCCTGGGCCTGGCAAAGGAAATTTCTCTGGTCAAGGGGCGGTGTCAACCCAGCCTTGGGATCAAAATTGGGAATCTACTTGATAAGAAGTAGCGCCTCCGATCAAGAAAATCAAGGTAAAAGTTGATAGGACCCTTTCTATGATCATAGGATACCTAATTTATATAACCTACTTGATAGGTGCTGATAGGATGTACGAAAGTCAGATGCTTTGAATATGAAATAAGAGAAATTAAATAAAAAAATATGTTGTTAGATTTTTTTGGCCACGAGTGTATTTTATAAATGATACATGTCCAAAAAAGAGATTTATAAAATATAATTTATAACAATATAAAAACAAAATAAATATAGTAATCACTTTTAATTTAATTTCTACAATTTACAATTTACAAATATATAAGTTTGACATAAAACATTGTCGTCGATAGATTTGAAATTGTAAGATTTAAATTTTATTTACAATTTACTTTTCATTTATTAAATTTTAATTTATATAAATATTTTATTTGTCAAATTAAACAAGAAATTATTAAAATAATAAAATTTAATTTATTCATTTTATTTTAATACTTATTATATTAAACATTTATAAAAGTACAAGAAAAAAAAACAATTATAATATATATGTCACATTATGATATTGTTACCATTTACCCCGTTTCACCCAATCTTTTGGTATCCAATGCAAACAGGTGGGATCAATACGAGCTTTACGTTGTTTCAATGAATTTAACAGACTGGATATTTGTTTTTCATTTATAATCAAAATATATTGACCTTTGTAATAATTCATGAGATTAAGTGTTTGTAGAGTAAGAATTACATCCTCCTTTTCTATACTCGTTTGTTCACAGATGTCTTTTATTGATATTTGCGGCCTCTCATTTTCTGCTGATTTTATCAAGTTCATCAGTAATTCAATAATAGTCTGGCTCCAATAGCTTTTATAAGATAAATATCCAAGATCGGAGAGAGGTTTTTCTGGCGAGCCTGTTTTCCCTTCAAATTTCGATAACAAGTAACTAAATTCAATTAAAATCTTACCAAACCCTTTACGTTGAAAAGGTGGCAAGGTCAGAATACAAGCAAGATTATAATCCTCAAAGGAATCTTTTTCTTTAGAAAAATACCCAACAATATGAAACCCACGATTATCAAATTCTGTTAAAACGTAAAATAGAAAAGGATCTGTATCGAAATATAAACTTTTATGATCCAGAAAAAGTTTCGAAAGAAGACATAAATGTCTTGAATACGGTTTATTTTTACGGCCATCAATTTCGAAAAAGGAAAGGTTATCTTTTCTGTAAATTTCATTCCCTGGTGGATGATACAGGTCACATTTAGTTCGATGTCGCATAAGACAATGACGACTCTTATTATATTTTAAACAAAATTCACAAATATATATACATGGTAAATTAACAATCTCTTCTGGGTAGGGTGAGAAATACCATGGTTTGATTTGGTACTTGCCTAATTCTATCATTTCAATATTTTTCATTCGTCGAATTGCTCCATCATTATGACCATCTGAGTTTGAATTTCGATTCGTTGATCTCAATGGAACGTTTATTTGATTCAATTCTTTATTTTGTTTTTTTCGTGGTAACTTTTTTTTCGTCGATGAAGGTAAATCAGATAACGTGCCCTCTTTACTAAAATCAGAAATTAGCGTTTGTTCCAATTCATGATCAATTTCGGGGGTTATAGCACGTACTCTTTTTCCAGGTTCTGGAAATAGTACTTTATGAAAATCCAATCGCTCCTCCAATACCCATTCATCCAGCCTTTTATTATAATCAATAAAATGGATATAATACCTTTGAATACCATCTTTAATTTTAATATTTACAATTTCACCGAGAACCCAATCGTTACAGCTACTCACTCTTACAGGAAGTCTGCATCCTTCAACCAAATTCTTCTTTTTATTTGAAATTGAACTATTCTCTTGAATTGCACTCATTCTTTATAAATATAGAATTCTATTAAAATTTAAAAAGTAATTTAAAGAAAGTTCTTTCAATAATGTATTCCCCTTTAATGATGTTAATTTGTAAAATATTTTAAAAATAAATATTTATATTCTTTTCAACAATGAATATTAAGTAATGATTAATAATTTAAACTATCAATGAAATATCTCAATTTTCATTATTTTATTTTTTCTTTATAAATTTAATTTATTAAATTATTAAATTTTATCATATTTTATTTGAATAAATATTTATAAAAAATTTTTAAGTATGTTATATTCTATGAATATTTAATATGTGATATTAGCATCTTGAATTTTATTTTAACCTATTTGGGAATATCTAATTTAATTAAATTTTGATGTTATTTGGTAATTTGAAACATATAATGAGAAATAATATTAAAAGACAAATTAAGAAAATAACAAACAACTTTCAATATTAATTTAAATATAAATGTGTCCCTTCGAACTCACTGGAAATATGAATATTTTAAGTATGTAAGACATAGAGAGAGTTTTAATTGATGAAATGTAAATATATAAAATAAATTTTTGCTTAGGTTTTTAATGTAGTAGTCAAAGTTCTATATCTTCTTTCATAATTATATAATATCTTAAAGTAAAATAATTTGTTTATAATTTTTTTTATTACTGTGATGGCATTTTTGCCTTTTTGTTAAATTTATTTTTATTTAAGGTTAGTAGTTATGTAGGAAGTTCGACAAAGATGTTTTAATTATTTTTTTTGTTTAACAAATTAACAATTTTCTTTGTAAATTAGTTGGATTATTCCTAGATATTGATAGACCATCTCTTTATCTTTCTTTCTTTCGTTTTGATCTTTTCTATAACAAGTTTTCTACCATTTTTCCAGAGAACAGTCATTTAATAGATTTTTATTACTAACAATAAGATTTAATAATATTATATTTCTGGATTTTTCTTGATAATTTATCTATTTTTGTTTCAGATGCAATTAAAACCCAAACCCCTGAAATGAATGAAATTTAATAACCAATTTTTTTTTATTTTAGTTTAGTATTTCATTTTTTTTTATTTTAGCCCACTCGGCTATAAAAAACAATGCATTTTAATATCCGAGTCACAAAATATGACAAGGATTAAATCAAGAAAAAAAAGAAAATAAACTTTCCAGGGAAGGATTGGGGGTAAATGTTTTGTTTTTTTATGTGCTCCATTGGATTGAATTATATTTATAGAATGGAAGAAAATTATATTTAATCATTCATTTAATGAATCATAAAGTGAATTTTATTCTACTTCACTGGTATCATATAAACATATTTTAATGACTTTAAACCATATACTCATAAATATATAATAAATTATTGTCTACGAAACTGTCATGGTCAATTTTCTTTATATTGAAAGAATTTTTATTAAATTTTAAATAAAATCACCTCACCAGTCAAAGTGGTTTGTTTTTATTTTAAATTTCGTAAAAATATCTTAAAAATTTATTCTAAGAGGTATAAGAATTATTCGAATATTCAATGCTAATTAAGGTTATTTTTTTAATACTTGAGATTTGATTTAATAATAATATTAATAAATGATTTTCATATTTATAAATAAAATCAAAACTTTAAAATTTCTTTTTGGATTTTTAAATTACTTTTGAATAATTTTATTACTTTATTTTTGATTTAATTAAAAGATTGTATGTATAAATAATCTTATTAAATAGATTCTAAAAAAAAAAAATTTTAAAAACCTTTTGTATAGATGGTTTTACGGTTTTAGCGGTTAGGAAACTCAAAATCTTAATGATAATCTAAATAATTAAGAAATAGTTAAGAAATAAAAACCCAAAAAAATTAACCAATTCAGAGAAATAAATTGAAAATAATTGAACTTGGCATTGGTTTACTCGTTTACTTATTTGAATTTTTTGATTTTTTTGGTTGAGAATGAGTAAGAAATTGATTATAATTAAAATAAATTCAGTTGTATAGGGAATTTGACATTAATAATTATAAAATAATTTTATTATTTTTTAAATGGTTAAATTTTTAATATCTTATTATATACAAAAGCTATCTTGAGTGAACTAGGTCTATTATTAATGGTTATATATCTTTTACGAATTTATTTAATATATAATGAGAAAGTGTTTATATTTTATTAGAAAATTACTGTAAATTCCATGATCACATCATATTTATTTAATTGATGCCTTTGATATTTTTTTAAAACAAACCAATAAATCAGACACTGATTAAATATTTACATTTATTTATTCAAGGTATATAAAAAATAATTAATCCTTTTGCCATCATGTTTAAATCTCTATACTTCACATATTGGTTAAATATATATATTTAGTATTAATAAAAATTGATATTAAATTGAAATTTATTTCATAATTTTGGAAAATTCAAAAATGATATGTATCAGCATCCTACACAAAATAAATAAATAGTAATTCGTCAATAAACCGAAACAACCGAGTTTGTGTTACTTTTATGTTGCACATCTATATTTATTTGAACTTTTTACGTAGTATAAATAATGTTTATATTTTGTTATTTATTTGTGCAGATCATTCATATATTTTCATTGATAAAGTTGTAAAATTTATTATTTATTTTGAGGAATGAATTTAATATTAAAAAAAAAAACTATTTAAACAACCATGAAGCTCTTTCCTTCAATCATCATTTAGTATAAATATAATATTTACATGATATTTCCAGTTAAAATGTTTCGTAGTATTTTTGCGGAACAGACCTGGAATTTAATTCAATATTTCCTTTATCTAATTATTGAAATATAATTTAATAAATATTTAGAGAGTATGTTATATTATTTATAATACTTTAATATCATTTTTTTTTATAAAAATTAATGAAAGCTACTTTGTTATCTTAGAAAGCTTATTTAAACTAATGAAAAGTTGCTAGAATACTTTTTCAAAGTATTGTTACTATTTCGATATGGTTGGAAAGATTTTTGCAATTTTTAATTTAGAATTGAGTATTCTCCAATGGCTCCTAGATCATATCTCCTAATTTAAAAATGAATCAAACAATTATAATCGTGTCAAATCATAATTAAATATTTCAGCAAACATGTACCCCTTCCATGTGATCGTCAACCACAGTCAATATCAATGATCTAAAATTTAAACTAAACCTAATATATTACAATATTTGGGGAAATTTAATTTTTATTTATTTTAAAATAGTGTTTGTTCTTTAAAGTTATTTTCTATAAAAAAAACCTCTGACAAGGATAAGGCCTATCAAGTTGGTTATTTCAATTAGGTGTACTATAATCAGTAGAACGGTTCCTATCAACCTTTACCTTTTCTTGATCGGAGGCAAGACTTTTTATCAAGATAGCTTCCCCATTTTGATCCCGGAGTCTGGGTTGACTCCGTCCCGTAGACCCTAGCTAGAAAAATTACCTTACCAGTCGCGAGAATGTGAACCAGCTACACTATCCCCTACCCTGTGACGCCTTTATCTTATTTTCTATTCTTATATTAATTATTAATAATTAAGGATAAATTACCAAATTGATTCATATTGTTTTTTAAGACTGTTATAATCAATTTTGGTAAATGTAATGATCTAATGCAGTGCTTCTCAAACTTTTTGAAGTCACGGCCCCTTGGAAAGAAAATCATTATGTCACGGCCCCCTATTTTTTTTAGTTTAGATTGCTTAAATTTATAATTTTAAATTTCTATATGCAAACTTTTACTAGTCAATACATGCATTTACTAATGTTAACAATGACCTTATTTAATTATTATAATTTATGTGTCACATTTTTCGAAATTCCGCGGCCCACCACTTTGAGAAGTCCTGGTCTAATGTATATTTAATGGTATAATTCAACTCAGCAAAACAGAATCCATGCTCAAACCAAAATGTCGAATGAACTTGAACTTTAATATTAAAATTTTTATAATTTTTATGTCGTAAACTAGAAAAGTCCGATCATTTTGTTTTGAGAAAAAGTTTTTAGTAATAAAAAAAAATGAATTCACCGGTAAAATTTCATTGTAATTCATAAAGATGCAGGAAATTTTGTATAAAAATTTAATTTTATTATAAAAAGACCTTAAATATATATTTATAAATTAATATTGTAATAGTTACATATAATCTGGTTAATAATATTTTTATGATTGTTTATCGCAGTGGCGTACCTAGAACTTTTGCCGGCTGGGGCGATCTCCAGTTTGCCGCCCTTTTTATTATAAGTCAATCAAATAGTGATATTTATAAATTAATGTACATAAATAAATTATTAAGTTATTTAATCAATATTAATTAATACACAGAGAGAGAGTAAATTTTTTTACACATATTTGTATGCACTCGTAAACATATTTATATAATATTTACTCTTCTAGCTTTCATACTAGAAAAATCGTGTATAATGCTCTCAAAATTGATATTTATATTTTTTCCGCCGGCCCTGCTTTTCAAAAGAAAAATCGATGATTTAAAAAAATATTGGTATATCATTTCAAAGTAATCATATAAACTTTTCAAAAGAAATGACATTTATAAACTGATATCAAAAAATTTTAGTTAGGAAAAATTGCTGAACAAAATCGTAAAGATGCGTTTACGAATTCAACGAATTTTAATGAATACAATAAAATAAAATTATTATCCTGTTCTTGGAATTAGAATTCAAAATTTACACTAAAATGCATTTATATACACCGAGGAATAATATTCGAAATCATATAGTTAATCATAATTTATATAAATCAAATAGTAAACTTATAATAATCATAATAATCATTTATTATTCAAGAAAGAAAAAAAATAAATATGAAATGAATAAGTTGCTTTTTACAACTATAACTAAATATAAAAAATGCCGCCCCAAGATAAGTGCCGCCCGGTGCGGACCGCATCCACCGCACCCCCCTAGGTACGCCACTGGTTTATCGATTTATGTATTTTAAAGTAAAATAATGGGAAAGTTTAAAAATGAGGATTCAAAAATATCTTTATCTAATTTGAAAGTCCACATTATTTTAGAATTTGAACAGCCTGCTCTCTAGCGGTTCCGTTAAATAATATTACCTGATTTTCCCGCGATATTACATGTTAATTTAAGTCAACACGTCAAATATTTATTTTCTTTTATGTGTTCCTTACTTTGCAATTTTATTATGATTTTTCAATGAAAAAATTCAAATGCAATTATATATTCAATTCTTAAATTTAATTTTTTTAATTTGTTCTATTTTCTTTCATTTATAATTTATTTATACATTAACAAATTATAAATTAAAATGACAAATGAAAATGATAACGAAGTGAATTGTACAAATATAATTGACAATGTAGAAATTGATAAAGTAAATAGTAATACTACAAATAATATTTCTGAGGATAAACTACTTAAGGAAGAAAAGAATAATCATGAGAATATAAGTCCAAATATTGAAGAGAATGTACAACTTGGTGAAAATGATCATGAAAAAAATTCCGATTTACAATCTTCTCAAGAATCAGAAGACGAGGTTTCAAACAAAAAGAAAAAAATTCTTTCATTTAATTCAAAATCAGAAGATGAAATTTCAAACCCCAATTCACCAGTTAATAATATAATTGAACACGCAGAAGAAAGAAATGAAATAAATGCTGTCAAAAAAAAGAAAATTTTAAAAATAGATTCCGATTCTGAAGAGGAAACAGAAAATAAATCCAAAATTAATTTGGAAAGTCTGCCCCAAGAGGTTGGTTTGAATTTAAATTTAAATTTGAATTTTACTTTAACTAATTTAAAATTTATATTATTTATAGAAAAAAACGAATATTTATAATTATGATCCTGATATCTATGATGCTGAAGGGTCGGACGAAGAAACTATAAATGATAATGAAAATCAGGTATTTTATCAATTAATTTCAATTTCATTTTTATATTTGTAAAATTTTTCGTAATAATTTAGGGTAGTTTATGTTTTTTAATATTTAATTTAGCCATTTATTGCATTTTAGTTTGAAAATTTTAATGATTCAGAAGATAATAAAGATGCAGGCATTGAAGATGAAAAAATAGATTTAAAACGCAATAAAACTGTAAAACAACGAAAGCCTGAAAGAAAGGTAAAAGATTCATTAATAATAAAGTTTATTTACCTACAATTAAAGCGGTTATTGTAATTAGTATATACCGTTTTCTAATTTGAATATATAAATTTTTGATTCTACCTTAATTTAATTAATAAAAATAAATTTATTTTTAATATGTAAAATAATTTTTTATGTAAACTAAAAAAACAATTTTATTTTATATATTTGAAACTTTATTAATATAAAATAAATATTTAGTCTTATTAATTTAATTTTTTTTAATAGTCTGCAAAAATAGCTAAAGAAGAAATGAAAGTAATACAAAGTGAAAGTGCAAGAATGGTAAGAGAATCCAGAATATCTCTTCCATATCATAAACCGAAACAGCGGACTTTAACAGAATTTTTACAAAGAAAAAAGACACCACTTCAAGTGAAATCAGTTAAAGTTTTCGGAGAAGAATTAGAAATAGTCTCGTAAGAATTATAAATTAAATGGTAATTTTTTTTAAAAAATTTATGTTTAAAAAATATTTTATAGTAAAAACTTGGAAGAAAGGCAAAAAGAAGTTGCTGAATTTTATAAATCTGATGATGAAGAAACTGAAGAAATTGAAGAAAGAGAAAATAATGTTAGCAAACAAATTGATTCCCAAATTGATGTTGATTTGAATGAAGAAAAACAAAAATCTCTGACGGAAAATAATGATATTATTTCAGATGTCAGTGAGACTACTAATAATTTAGATTCTACTCAAGAAAATGAAATAAATATTACATTACAAACTTCAAAAAATAATGAACAATCCCTAAAAGTAAAAATAAATTCAGCAGAGGATAATATTCTAAAAGAAAATAATAAAATGATCAATGAAATGAATGATAAAAATTCCAACATTAATTTAGAAACTGAAAAAGAAAAAAATATTTCAGTTGAAAATAATATAAGTGAGGTCAATAAGGAAAATAAACCTATTTTTCAAAATTTATTAGAAAATACTAAGAAAATTAATTTGGATCAAGAAGAAACAATATTTACTCTAATAAATGGAGATCAAGGCGAATCTCAATCACTTATTTCTGAAAAAAGCATGGTAAGTAATATAATTTTTTTTAAATATTTTATATAAGATGTTGAAAATTATTTTTCTATTTCTAATGAATTCTATTACTTTCAAAATTTCGTTTTTATTAAAAAGTAATGTTAATAATTAAAATTAATATAAAATATAAAAGAAATATTTAATTTGGTTGGATTTTGACTTATTCAATTTTGAAAAAATACCAATGATATATCCAAGATCTATAATTATTTTTAAAAATATTAAATAATTTTTATTTTTCATTTGTTTTTGTAACTTAAATATTAAAATTTAACAAATCTATTTAGATTTAATCATAAAAATTAAGATTTCTGATCCATAATTAGTATATTTTTAATTTTGATAAAAAAATGTTAGAAATGTTCATTATAGTATTTAAAAAAACTTATTTTTATTTTAGGATAACGTTTCATTAAAAAATTCTAATGATGATTCTCTTGAATCAAACCAGTCACTAACTAATTTAATACAAACTAGCAAAGACAATGAACCCAAACCTCAGCGTTATTCTCGATTTCTTGATATAAAATCAAGTAATATTACACCACGATTAAGTAGTGGTCCAAATGATATAATTGAATTTGAATTTTCTTCTGGACAAAATCAACGAGATATCGGTGTGCTTAATTTGATGCAAAAATTTATTAAACATACTAAAGTGACTCCAAAGACGAAATCAAAAGCTAAAGTTGAAGTCAGGTACCACATTTATTATGAAATATTTTTATTTATTGCCTTTATTTTGCTACATATAATATACATACATTATTTACAGTTCACATTTATCCAAGTTTTTTTTATTATTATTGCTACTTTTCAATTTTAATTTTATTTTGATAAATATATTATGATATAACCTGGAATTTACGGGTATAGACCTCTCCTCTTCCAAGATTTTCCAAGCCATTTATCATCTTTTTTTTTACTGTTTGACTGGCCCATATTCATTTTATTTTCTTTATATAGATTATAGATGTTGAGGAGGTCCATATTTTTTTTTTGATTAATTTTCCTAATTATTTTTCTATCTTGGTTTTGACCAAGGATACTTCTTATATTGGATCGTTGAGTTGTTCCTAATCTATTCATATTTTTTGTTGTTAATGTCCAAGTTTGTGCACCATAGGTCAACACATTCTATTATACATTTTTTAAAAACTTTTTTTTTTTGGACTCAAGGTTTATATCTTTATTCTTTAATACAAAAGCTATAGACAAAATTTTTTTCCTTCCCAAGTTAATTCTTTTATATATTTCTAGCGTTGTTTTATTTTCGTATCCTATGTTTGACCAAGATAAACTACTTCATTCTTGCACATTATGTATTTTTATCAACATATTTTATTTTTCCTTGAAGTTTATTAGTAAGTATTGCGGACTTTTTCTTGTTTATTTTCAGACCTAATTTTTTACTTTTCTCGTTAAGATCTTTTACCATTTCGGTTATTCTTACTTTGTTTTTTCTATTAGGACTATGTCATCTGCAAATTTCAAATTGTTCAAAAAAGTTATATTCACGTTTAATCCTTTTTCCCCAATTAAACTTTTTAAACATTTCTTCAAGTGTAGAATTGAATAAGATTGGTGATAGTGGATCTACTTGCCTTACACCGTGATTAACTAGGAAGGATGGCCCTAGCTCTTCTAAGAAAATTCTTTCTTCTAAGTTCACAATAATTTCAACATAGTTCATATCTACCTCTTGAGAGATCAACGCTTCTAGGATACAATTCTAGTTTATAAAGTCAAATGTGTTAGTAAAATCGATGTGGTGATTTGATATTCTTTAGATTTAGGTTTTTCCAGGATTTGATTTATCACATGTAAATGATGTATTGTGAAATATCAATATCAGACTTGTTCTATTAGTTTTTGGTCGGAGTATATTGTTTTCTCAATTCTTCTCTTAAATTTATTTTGTAAAGATTTTTTTCCATATTTGATGATAGAGTGAGTGCTGTATAGTTGGCAATATCATATTTTTTTATATATAATTATAATATTTGACTTTTGCCATTCATTTGAAATAATTTTTGTTATAAATATTAAATTTTAAATTATATTAAAACATATTTTATTTACTTTCTCTCTTTTTTTTATTTTCAAGAAACAATCTTTTGTTATTTTTCAATAGTGATATTATATATATAAAATGTATAATTATTAAATAAATAAGATTTAGGATTATATATTTATTATCTAATTATTTAAAAATAAATAAACGTATTTCTTATTGTTATTAAATGATATTCTTTAAAAAAATTAATTCTTTTTTAGAACTTTTTTAATAAAAAAATATATTTGTACTTTTTAGTGTAATGTCTGCTGAAAAAAATGAAGATAATTCAATTGTTGATATAAAACATGAAACAATTAAAGTTAACATAGGCGAAAACGATATTTCAAATTTATTTAATAATGATGATATAATTCCTGGTGGAAAGCATACACTATTAAAAGAGGATTTAAGAAAAAGAATTGCTCGTCAAAGAAACGCTGAATGGGCTGAGAGAGAGGCCCATAAGAAAATTTATGATAATGAATTGGAATTGGACGAAAAAGGGGAGGGTATGTAATAGTGTTGGATTATATTCAATTCCAATTAATTATTGTTTTTAAATATTGTATTATATTCATCTTTTGTAGATGGAAATAATGAAGATAATTTTCTTGATGATGAAAATGAAGAAGAATTTTCTGATCGTGAAACTTCTGAAGAAGAACTTGAAGAGGATGATATAGATATTAAGGACAAAAAGCGAAAACAAAGTGCTTTTGTTGATGAAGAAGCCGAAGCAAGTTTTGTTTTTTTTTAAAAAAATATTATCAATAAATTCCTATATCAAATGTTTATTAACAAAATTAATTCATTAGTTTATTGAAATGGTATTTAAAATAATATTCTTCGTAATACTAACGTTTTGAAATAGATCAAGCCTGGAACTTAGGGGAGATTGCATTCCTAAATATTATTCTATAATATAGTTAGGAAGATAAAATTGGGATATATGAGGTAGAAATGGGGATGGAAGATAGAATGGATTGGATAGAGATAACACTAGCTAGGGCCGAACAAATTAAATTTATGTTTAAATAAAAAAGTTATATATATTTTCAACTTTTAAACAATCATTTAATTAATTTTTTTTTAAAGGAATCTGATGATGAGGAAGAAGTTGATAATGATAATGAATCAGAATTAGAACAAGATGAAAATGATAATGAAGGAGATGAGATGGAAGATGAGTTTGACAAAAATGAAGAAGAAATTGAAAGTCAAAAAGAACAAACTACTCCAAAGAGAAATGGTTATCGTAGAGTCATATCCGTTGACATGTTCAATTCAGATGGTAGATTTATATTTTGTAATACATTATAGAAAATCAAAAATAAATTAAATAAATTTATTTATTTTAATTATTTTTTTAATTGAAGATTGCTTATTCATATATATATATATATATATAAAGTACTTTTTTTAAATATTAAATTCATTTAATCCAAAATTTTATCTACGTAATCAAAAAGCAATTGATAACAATTTTTTCATAGATATTGTTAAGTGACTATACTTAGTTTAACTCATATGTTTAGAATATAATTTTTTAATTAGTTTTTAAAAATCATTTTTATTTTTTATATAGAAATGTAAACAAAGCTTATATTTTTATATGAAATAACTTATTTTATTATTTTGAATTAAATTTATCATTTCTATTTATTTGGAAAAATTTTATATTATTTTTCTAAAAATTTTTTAGATGAATCTAATGAAAGAGATAATGAAGGAAATCTGATGGCCTCAATTCCTATTCAACCTAATCAGTCTACTAATAGCCAAATTGGACTTACACAGCCAGTAGCTGATCAAACGCCATTTGCACGACCATTTCCACCTGGTCTTTCAGTAATTTCACCGGTGTGCAATTTCAGTCCGTTTGCAAAGAGAAATCAATCATTAGAAACTGTAAGTATCATTTTTGTTAGATTAGACTTTGTTTATTTAATATTTAAAAAATTCTTCATTTTATTATTATAAAATAATTAATTGATTGAGATTTAAATTATTCTTACAACATTTTAATAAAAGTATATTGAAAATATTTTTATATATTTTCACTCATTCTTGTGATAATCATTAATTGTTAAATTTTAGTCTCCTAAGGTTGAAGATTATACTCTGTCATATCCTGAGACTTCTCCAATTGGAATTCCTGAATTCGGGGTTGGACGTCATTCTTCAAATGATCGAATTACATCGTCGCAAACATCTAATTTTGCACATGTACCAAAACAATTGTTTCAAGATAACTCCCAATCCCAAGAGTCCAATGATCTTATTGGTCTTTGTTCAGGAAAATTTCCATCAGGTATTTGAATAATTATTTATTTATAATATCTGAATAAAATATAATAAAATGTAATGAAATTTCTAGATGATTCTAAATCTGCACAAGTTGACGATGACTTAATTGGTCTTTGTTCTGGACAAGGATTTTTTACCCAATCGCAAAGTTCTGAAAATCCATCAGAAAAACAATCTAGTCACAGAAAGTTGGTGTTTAAAAATATTATTTATTTATATTTAAAAGTAAAAAATTATGACAATATTATTATTTTTAGTGAACCAATCATAGAAAAAGAACCTATCGTTAATGAAACCTTTACATTTCGTATTCTTGATTCTGATGAAGAAGAAGAGTTAGAAAAAATGGAAAAACAAAAAAAGAAAGTTAAAAAAATTAATTTCTCAGGTCTTCATTTATTTTATAATTTATTTTATTCTATAAATTTAAATAATTTAATGTTAATTCTACTTTTTATTAGATGATGATGCAAGTGATAATGAAGATAAATTAGTAAACTCTGATAATGAAGAAGAGGATAATGATACTAATGATAATGAAGAAAAGGATAATGATACTAATGATAATGAAGAAAATGACAACAAATCTGAAAATATTGATGAATTAGATTATGATTCTGAAGAAAATGAAATTCCTAAAATTAATAAACCTCAAGATTTTTTTGATCAAGAGGCTGAATTATCTGAATCAGAATGGGGTTCTGCGGATGAAGATGAAAAAGATCTCGATCATTTTGAAATGGAGGATGGTGATGCTGAACATCATGATCAAGATAAATTAAAGGAACAACTCGGAAAAATTCATATGTAAGATATATTATATTTTAAATACAAGGGACTAATGAATAGTTACTCTTCCAAAGATGTATCTGAAAACTTTTCAAGTTTTTAAATATACTAAATCTCATCAAAAGTCATTTTGTGATTTTATCATTTTAAAATTGGACTTAAAGTTTGTCTTTAAGTATTACAAACAGATGAAAACTTATTAAATGGGACATAATTTTTAACAGTGATCCGAATGGGGATTTTTGTTATAAATGTCGCAGAGCTCATGTCAGTTCTTTGAAGATACTTAAGGAGAATTTCTCCATTTGTTGGCGAATTTCTCAAGTATGTGGTGGGATTCAATATTTTGAATCAAACATTTGTAGTGTCGGTATAAAACAATAATTTTGTAGAATATTAATAAATTTTGAATAATATAAAAAGTTTTAATTGTTTTCACATAAAAAAATTTTGAGACATTACTTTAGAGTAGGCACTCGTATTTCAATATATTTTATTTATATAATTAAATATTCTATTATTTCATTTCAAAGGCGTCGAGTATTAGACGATGATCAACGGGAAGTGCGGCTCATTCAAGAACTTCTTTTAGAAGATGGTGAATTACATTCTGAGGGACCCGGGAGAGAACGGAAATTCCACTGGAAAGATATCGGTTAGTTAAATAATCATTTAATCAATTAACATTGTTACTGTAAATTCTCTAATTTTGGTTTATTTTATAAAATTTAATCCATTAGTAGAATAAAAGTAAATTCAAATAATTAAACCTAGAAACTTAATAAATATTTTTTTGATCTTTATTTTGTTTATTTTAAAAACATTTAGATTTGAAATTTGATTTAAATGGAACAAAAACTGGTGAGGAAGGAGAACAAATGCTTGATTCAGATGAAGAACATGATGCAGAATGGAGGAAAATGAGATTAGATCGAGAAGCTTTTCTAGAAAAGAATCCGGTATTTAAAAAAATAATAAATTCATAATTTGATTATTATATTTATTCAACTTTTTAATTATTTATTTATATTTTTTTATAGGAAATCGCAGATGAAGAAGAGGAAAATAGTAAATTTTTAAAAATGGGAAAAGCAGCATTATCTAGATTGCGCTCTTCTAATTCAAATTCATCCACCCCATCGAATTCCAAATCAAAAAATATTCCAAATACTTTCAAAGATCTTCTTACCTCTCCCGACCCTAAAAATCCTTTCAAAATAACTGTAGGTTTTTATTAATTTTTACTACATAAATGTACTCAAATTTTCCTATTACCATCATTGAATTGTGTTTCAGAAAAAAAGAGGTTCATTTCTATCGAGAGGAGAGGCTGCGTTAGAGAAACTAGCCTCTTTAACCGGCTTGGGGACAAATAATGGCCAAAAATTGGCAAATTCAACTGGGAGAAATTTTGTTTTTGCCACAGTACATCCTGTTGATGACGAACAAAAAGAATCCGAGGTTGTTACTCCCACAACTCAGGTAATTTTTTTTTATCTTTCTTTGGTGTGTATATTGCATTTACTTTCAGGTCTAATTATTTATTTTCATTAACCTATTAAGTAAAAAAACTGTTTGTTTTTATTGTATTTTTTCTTTTTAGGCAAATGGAGATAAACGAAAAAAAAGAAAACAAATACAACAAGAAACACCACCTTTAGTAAAGAGACTGCGAGTTAATGAAGAGAAAATAAAAAGAAAAAGTCTATTTGCTAATTTAACACCAACTTAATATTTTTTTAAATTTCTTGTTGGTCGTTTGTTATTGTGCAATTTCTCTAATTGTGTATATTTTATTAAAAGCTACCTGTTAAAATATTTTTAAGAAACTTAAAATTATTTTTATATTTGATTGATCCTTTTGTATATCTATTATTAAAAATATTTCTTTAATATATTTACATATGTAAAACCTTTTTTTTCATAAACCACTTTCACTGGTTCACAATCATTATCATTATTGCTTGAATCTTCAGATTTCTTGCACTTATCCTGATGTTAATTATCATTATATAGATATATATGTATGTATTTACATATATATTCATTTTTTTACTATTATTAACAATCAGAGGCGGATTATCCGTAAGGCAAACTAGGCACGTGCCTAGGGGCGTGTAGTTACAAGGGGCGCGCGAGCTCAGAATTTTTAAAATTTATAGTGTTATGATGGGCATTTATGGCCGATACAGGGGCGCCGATAAAGTAATTGCCTAGGGCGCTCTGGACCTTTAATCCGCCACTGTTAACAATATAAGAACAATACTTATTTAAAATAATTAAAATTAAATGTACCTTAAATTTAGAGGAAACCATTTTGAAAATTTCGCATTAAGGCCCTCTCAAAGTACTTAAAAGAAGATAAAAATTCCTAATATTTAAGATAATTTTTTCTAAAATTTATTAAGCGAGTTTAATCAAAATATTTCGAGATCTTTTTGAGAAAATTGTAAAAAGATGTATAATCATACAGGTACATATCTTAAAAAAGAATTTCAGGTTCAAACACTTTAATATTGAACTCGAATTTGAATTTTAGATCGATTGTAATTAAATATATATATATGCATATTCAGGTAAGTAAAAATAAAAATAAAACAATTTATGATATCAGAGGTTCCCAATCGTTTCAGGTTTGCGGCTCCCTAAATAATCGAATTTTTTTCCGAGGCTCCTTTAATACACCAGATTTTTATATAAATTTTTTACTTTCTTGAAAAATTGGAAAACTTAACCTTTTTTAAAAGCGATTACCCATTTAACAGCGAAAAATTAAAAAGCTTACAAGATTGTTGGCACAAAATTTCAAGTATTAGAAAATTAATGGAATATTTCGTGGCGCCCTAATGACGGCATCACAGCTCCCCGGGGAGCCGTGGCTCATACTTTGGGAATCAAGGATATATATATCAATTTATTTAACATTTCTTCGAAATTATAGCAATATTTTAAAGAATATAAACTACTTTTAAAAATTAAGAATTTAATTTCATTTAAAATTGAGATTTGAGGTCCTAGTCCTGGTCATTTTAAAACAAGCACTTTACTTCAATATTGCATATGTTATTAATTTTCAAACGGCTTTAGAATATAAAGAAAACATTTCTTTAAAAATTTTGAACTTCTAGATAATCTAAAATGTTTTATCTTAATCAAAATTGATGTTTTCTTGATTACTGCTGCCCCCTTTAGTTCTAATCCATTACAATGACTAAATTTTTATTAAATTTATTCTTCTTACTCGCTCTCCCCAATATACTATTAATATTTCAAATTTCAATTTTTTACTATCTCGCCAACTTGAGAAATGTAGCTAAACCGGAAGAGGGTCATTACCTACAACGTTTTGATTTTTTTCTTCTAAAGTGACCGTAAAAATAAAGATATATGTTTGGTAATTTTTCATATGATTAAAAATTGTATAAAATTGCTATATATAGAATTTCAGCTTGATTGAATCACTGAAAGTACCAGAATTAATTTTTTAACTCTGCAAATCTCACGCGCCAACACGTGACGTGGTGCCATCAACAAAGAGCCCAACATGCAACAAATATTATTTATTAATTTTAATTTATAATTTATAATTAATTAAGCCAATCATATACTATATATAATTCAGTGGTGTACCGTGAGGTTCTTGCGCCTGGGGGCAACTGAGAAATCAGCGCCCCCTTTCGTGTATATATATATAATTTAATTTTTTTTTTAAAGAATATTAATGACGAATAACGAAACAGGTTTAACAGATTTTAATAAGCGTATAAATAATATTTATTGACTTACACACGGTTTAACTTTAAATATTAATTCTTCTTTTGTTCCAAATTGGCTTCCCTAATTTTGGCCCCCTAAATTTGGCGCCCGGGTCATATGTCCCCCCCTGCTCCCCCCTAGTTACGCCACTGATATAATTAGTAACTATAATAACAAAACTTTTATGTTAATCTAAATTAAAGATTTTCTTGAATACTGCTGCCCTCTTTAGTTTTCAAACGTTATCTATTTATTACTATGTCTAAATTTTTTTTATAAATTTATTCTTCTCTCTTTCGTTAATTAAGGACAATTAAGGACTCTAACTAAGTAATTATAAAATTTGATTTACTCATAATTTCATTATTTATATTTGAGTTATTACTATCTCGCCAGAGATAGTATTGCGATCACGAAAATTTTCGATGTTGAGATTTTGATGTTTTTATACGTTTTGAAGGTTCCTGAATCATTTTCACTAAGGTTGAGAAAAATGTCTGTGTGTATGTATGTAACCAAGATTACGCAAAAACGGTTTGAGCTAGAATCATGAAATTTGGTACATGGGCATTATTCAAAATTCGTAATTTCCTATCAACTTTTGAGAAATGTAGCTCAACCGGAAGAGGGTCATTACCTACAACGTTTTGATTTTTTTTCTTCTAAAGTGACCATAAAAATAAAGATATATGTTTGATAATTTTTTCACATGATTAATAATTGTATAAAACTGTTATATATATAATTTCAGCTTGATTGAATCGCTGAAAGTACCAGAATTAATTTTTTAACACTGCAAATCTCACGCGCCAACACGTGACGAGGTGCCATCAATAAAGAGCTAAACATGCGCTGATTTAATAAATATTATTTATTAATTTTAATTTATAATTTATAATTAATTAAATTAAATTTAAATATAATATATTATGTTATTTAATCCAATTCAAATTGCGAGATAGTCGAGTGGAGACACTCCAGCTTATTCAAGTTATAAATTACTAGCTGATCAGAGCGCCTTCCAGGCGCTCTTCACACCTAGACGGGGGCTCCGCCCCCTGTACCCCCGAGTGATACATAGTATTTGGTTGAAAGTCTGTATGTAAAAGGTTTTCATCCATTTTGTTTCAATCAGTATAAGTAGATAAGACATATATTTGTTTTCTTAGAAAATATATATTTTAATTTAATCAGTAAATTAATTATATATTATTATTGCATATGTTATATTTATCTAACTCTGTGTCTATACAGTTTTCGAAAGTTCTTAGCTGCAGCATCCACTTTTCTCTAAGAGTCCCTATCCTGAGCTACAACCAAATCCTGTCCCATCCTTCATTGTCCACCCACCTTGATCTTTGGTCTTCCACCGGATGTTTCCCAATATTTGCATGTGTGTCTGCATACATATCTACGTATATGATAACTGAATAATAATAAATTTAATATCATTTTAAATGAATATTAATTTATATAATAAATATATTTCGTAATTTGATTCTAAAATATTATTAATTTCGTAATTTGATTCTAAAATATTATTAATTTCGTAATTTGATTCTAAAATATTATTAAAATAAATATTTTTTATTCATAAAACTAACTTATACTTACATCTCAAAAACAGCCTTTCTGGGAAATTGCAAAATGTGTTTATTTTTTTATATAAATAATGATCGTGCAAATTACACTAAAAATTAAAAAAATTATTAGCTATAATAAACTATTATTAGCTATAAATTAATTATAATTAATTAAATTAATAAAAATAATTTAAAGATACAACTCGTTGAGAAATGAACTTATAATTAACATTTCCTTTAAAACTGTTTAAAACCCCAGAGTGGACGCTGACAATTTGGGTTTTTCCTGGTAAGACTGTCCCCCCCCCTGGTTTTTCCCAATAACAAAGTGAAAGAAAATTCCCTTATGTTGCCTCCCCTTCCGACCCCCTAAGAGGGGTTATTTTAAAGGAACAATCGGAAAATAATTTTAAATGAATGAATAAATGAAAATTCAAATTTTATATATAGTTTTTTATATATGTTTATTTATTCACAAAAAATTAATTAAATTGTAATTTAAATTCTTATAGTTTTATTAAATAAATCATTTTTAGTTATAATTTTATATAAGCATTTTTTAATTGAACCTATTCAATCTTGTCATTCCCTAATCAGCATACGCGGTTTCAATAACCCTTTTAATTATTCTAAATTCAATCTTTAATTAAATCTAATTTAACACACAACAATTCCGTCTCATTATTGTAATACAAAGTTAGAAATATTAAGTTAATATAATTAATATTATTTATTTATTAATACCAATTAATAATATTAATTACTTATAAATAATTCATAATAATAATAAATTGTGATACCAACTTATAGGAATATTAAAATAATATAATTATTATTTTACATATATATGAATATAATATAAATATTTTTAATTTTATTTTAAGAATAGATATATATCTAAAAGGCGGTAACTGTGAGGTCACATATATACATTTAAATATAAAAAAACTAATGAAGATGATTTTTTCCAGATATGTGATCAATAAAACTAAATAACTTAAGAGTATAACTAATGGTTTTCAATTTATAAAATCTAATTTAACACACAACAATTCCGTCTCATTATTGTATTGTAATACAAAGTTAGAAATATTAAGTTTAAAAAAAATTTAATATATTTGAATTTTGAAAATTATATGTAGCGCCATCTGTCGATAGTTTTGTGACACTACAGATTTTTAGCAATATATTACTAATTAAATTAATTTTGGATAAATTAATTTTGGATTTAACTACACTAAAACCTTCCTTGGTATGCCCACAACAATTCCTGAAAGTTTCACCGTAATCGGACGGGTAGTTTTTGAGTCTATAAGAGACAGACAGACACACAGACATTGCCTTTTATATATATAGATAATATTATAAATATTACATATATTTTAAGTAAGACAATTATGAAAAAAAAATAAAATAAAATATCACTAGTAAAATTTGAACAAAATCTATTAAGTTTATATATTGGGTTAAAATATAATCTTATTTTAATTAAATAAAACCAAATTAAATCCTCTAACCAATAATAATGATTGTTCTGTGATGATACCTTTACTGGATGATTGAATCCTTGTTATTTTTGTGTGATTAATAATTGGGCATGATTGTCTCAACCCTGAAATCTCCCCAGATAAAATGAAGAAGAGTCCAAGGTGGGGGGGGGGGGGGAATGGGGGTGGTGAGTGTTGCTAATTGGGCCTTGACTCGTTACTTCACGACTCTCCAGGGACCAGACCCTTCAATTAGACGCCCCTTTTTTTCTTTCTGTTCTCTACCTTTAAGCTGAATTTAAACATTTACGAAACAATCAAGAAACCCAGTAATAAGTTGAAGATAAGAGATAATTGAATGATTTAAAAATATATCGTTAAACGTGGTATATAAAAAAAGATAAATTATTAATAATTATGCATTGAATTGTTATATAATTAATAAATCAATGTTTTTTTAAGTTTAATATTATAGATTATAATAAAATATACTATCGTTAAAAAAATATGAAAATTTATAAAGAAATTTCTTAAAATTTTAAAAACAATTTTTGCCAAAGATATACTTTATTATTAAATTTTTTATATATATTTTCATTTGGTTCAAAATGATTTTTATAATATAAAATTGATAATTACCAAAATTTATAATGAATTTAGTAATTAACTTAAATATTAAATTAAGTTTTGATTATAAAAACTATTTTCGGTTGATTTCACATTATTTTTAAAAAATTTGAATCTTGTAATTTCGTCGTCCATATTGACCCCATTTTCAAGAGAATTTTAGGATTCTGGGTAGACATTCCATGCCTAGAGCCCGTAGTTTTTGGGGGTCCGAAAATTCTTGCTTAGGGCCCGAATCCGATTATTAAATAGTCCTACATACTATATGCAAACGGTGGCTCGCTAACAAAAAAAAGGAAAATTTTTTTAAAAAATAGGCCTGGAATTACAATGTTGCCTAGGGCCCACTTTAGCCTTAGTTCGCCAGTGCCTTTCCAGAAGACGAAACGTCGAAATTCAAATTTTACGAAAATATGTGAAAACACCCAGGAATTATAAATTTATCAAATTATCAAACAACAACAATATATTTTTATTTTTACGGGCACTTTAGAAGAAAAAAATCAAAACGTTGTAGGTAATGACCTTCTTCCGGTTGAGCTATATTTCTCAAAAGTTGATAGAAAACTATGAATTTTGAATAATGCCCATGTACCAAATTTCATCATTCATTTTTCTCAACCTTAGTGAAAATGATTCAGGAACCTTCAAAACGTATAAAAACATCAAAATCTCAACATCGAAAATTTTCGTGATCGCAATACTATCTCTGGCGAGATAGTAATAAACGAATAGAAAGAGAGAGAGAGATAAGAATGTATCTAATTAACTTTTCATAATTGATATTTCATTTTTTATAAAAAAAATTTTAATTAAAAAAGAACAAAAAATAATTTAAATCTCTCATATGTTTTTAATGAATTTAATTTTTAATTTGCATTTATATATTAATACGTTAATAAACAAATATTGAAAAATTATCATTTTTCTATATTACTAATAATATAATAATACAAGAAAAAAAAATTAAATTTTCAGAAATCAAATATAACATTAATTAGGATTGTCAAAGTGAATGTCCATTTTGAGTTTCAGTCAAATACAAAGCGACAATGAATAAAGTTAACGATGCGGTCAAGTCGAGAGAAAACTCGAGTCCTTTTACATTGGAATGGATATTAGAAGGGTGTAATCAGGCGTGCAAGTATAATAAAGGTGGTTGACAAGTTTGTTAGGCAAGAACAGGACAGGAATGGAGACAAAGGCCAGAGCCTTTCTGGGAGCCTCTCTTGATTTCAATCAAAGGACATTTCTATTAACCTGATGCTTTCAGAATATTATTTTTTTTATAATTATTATTTCATTAGATACGTTAATATAAATACATGTAGAGGATGTTCATATAGTGGTACACTATAGCTCTCTGGAAAAAATAAAAGAGATAAAAAAAATTAGTTAAATAGAAAATAATTAAAAGATGGGAGGAGAAAGATATAAAATAATCAAAAATGTATTATTACTATCTCGCCAGAGATAGTATTGCGATCACGAAAATTTTCGATTTTGAGATTTTGATGTTTATATACGTTTTGAAGGTTCCTGAATCATTTTCAGTAAGGTTGAGAAAAATGTGTGTGTATGTATGTAACCAAGATTACGCAAAAACGGTTTGAGCTAGAATGATGAAATTTGGTACATGGGCATTATTCAAAATTCGTAATTTTCTATCAACTTTTGAGAATTTTAGCTCAATTCATAGTTTTATATCAACTTTTGAGAATTTTAGCTCAACCGGAAGAGGGTCATTACGTACAACGTATTGATTTTTTTTCTTCTAAAGTGCCCGTAAAAATAAAGATATAGGTTTGATAATTTTTCACATGATTAAAAATTGTATAAAACTGCTATATCTAGAATTTCAGCTTGATTTATTTGGTGAAAGTACCAGAATTAATTTTTTAACAATGCAAATCTTACGCGCCAACACGTGACGTGGTGCCATCAACCAAGAGCCAAACATGCGCTGGTTCAATAAATATTATTTATTAATTTTAATTTATAATTTAATTAATTTAATTTAATTTAAATTAATATATGTTATTTAATCCAATTCAAATTTGCGAGATAGTCGAGTGGAGACACTCCAGATATATTTTTTATTTAAATATGTTCCTTGAAATGTGTATGTAGACGAGATTTCGCAAAAACGGTTTGAGCTAGAATCATGATATTTGGTATTCGGGCATTTTTCAAAATTCGTAGTTTTCTATCAACTTTTGAGAAAAGCAGCTCATCCGAAAGTGGGTCATTACCTACCACGGTTTTATTTTTTTTCCTCTAAACTGACCGTAAAAATAAAAATATCTGTTTGATAGCTTTTCCACATGATTGCAAATTCTATAAAACTGCTATATATAAAATTTCAGCTTGATTGAATGGCTAAAAGAACCGTAATTAATTTTTTAACACAACTGCAAATCACGCGTCAGCACGTGACGTGGTGCCATCAATAGAGCCAAACACGCGCTGGTTTAATATATATTTATTAATTTATAATTTATAATTAATTTAAATATAATATATGTTAATTAATCCAATTCAAATTTGCGAGATAGTCAAGTGGAGACACTCCAGATTTTTTCTATATTATTTTTATCAAATTAAATATGAACATGGCGACGTTCGATCTTTTGTCTCTGGAACTGGATGATTTTAAAGACTTTTTTTATTTTTTAGAATGAAATTTATTTCCTTTCTAAATATTGGTTTTGTTGTCACAATAATCATTATATCAACTCCTCAATTCATTCAAAAAGTCACGGACTTATTGACCTGCTCTTATATTATCTTATAAATTTGAATGATTACTGAATTACTATTTAATAAATCAATTTCAATTATTGATGTTGGAATCGCACGAAAACAACTTCCCGTCTTCTTCAATTAATCTATATTTGTAAAATTTATCTTTCTTGAAAAAAAGATTTCCTGATATTTTTCGCTAAGAATTTCTCGGACTTTACTTCGTTCATTCTTAATCTATAAATAAAGATTTTTTTCATCTCTTAGAAGGTTTTCTCTCGATTGTGGCGAATGGAGTGGAAGGGGAACCTTCACTTGAAGGGCTGGGAAAGAAAAAAAAAGCGGTGCTGAACATCGCATCGTCCAAAATGATGAGCCCTGAAAGCTTTGATCAAACACAATCGGGCGACACATTTCTAAAAGAATAAAACAAATAAGCGTAATGGAAAGAACTAACAAGATGGAAGCTCCGTTGCCCTGGTCAACTGATTGAGGCCAATCCCTGGAGACGCCGGGACGTTATCCACTTGAAAGATTGCTTTTAAAATATCCACTTCTTTTTCCCTATAGGAACACGACTCAATCGAAAAATGGAAATTCTTCTATATACCTGTTTGAATTATTACACTCATCTCATTTTATTGGAATATTTAACGTATTTTACTCACAATCTTCTCTCACGTTAATAATATAAATATTTGATGATAGTTGCTATTCTAGTTAAGAGCAAGTTTCTAAATCTCCCCTTAAACATCATTAAATATTTCTTTAAAAAATGCTTAAAACTAAACTGGAATATAGAAAAACGAATATTATTTAATGGTTATTTAAAAATAATATTATTAATAATAATAATTTCCCATCTTTCATATTAGAGGAATAACGATTAGATATTCCTTTTTATTTATGTATTTATTTATTTTTTTCTCTCTTTTATTGTTTTTTACCGACCGATGATAGTAAGGGAGGTATTGTTTTCACACCAAATTTCACATGTGGAGATTTTTACATATCTCCACGAATCATGCATTTTCTAAACATTTTTAGCATGATGTCTGTCCGTCCGTCTGTCCGTCCGTATAGATGTGTACAGCCTGAACGGCTCAACCGATTTTGATGAAATTTGGTATATTTACTTAATGCATCAGTGGGATGAATTGATCAACTTTTGGTGCAAATCCGTGAACCGGAAGTGGTAGTATTAGCGATCGACGATAGGAAGGGAAGGGTTATTTTCATCCCAAATTTCACATGAGGAGATTTTTTTATCTATCACCACGAATCATACACTTTGTATTGGTTTTATCCTCGGGAAAATCATATTTATTAGTTGTTTCTTGATTTAAAATTATATGACGTCATCCAGCCATGCATGACGTCACAGCCTGGTCTTACATATATATTATAAATAAAATAAAATTAAAAATATTTATGTTATATGCCTATCTGTTTTTTATTACATTAATAGATATATTAAAATTATTTGAAATTGTTTCTGTAGCTGGAAATTAATTTATTTCAAACCGTCGCTCGGCTCGGACCTGGCCACAGGTCAACTTATTTTCTTTTACATTGTGTTCGATTTGTTTATCTATTTATTTATTTATTTATTTATTTTTTGGAATTTTTTTGTATTTTGTTTTTATTATTTTGGTTATTCTTTTCTGTATATATCTGAAAAGATGTAAAACTGATACTCTGGGTCTATGATTGTGTGTGCCCTCAATTTGAGACATTATGGTCGTTGATTACAGAGTATTAGTTATTATGTAAAAGTTTTTCTTTTTTTACTTTCCCGCATACTTCGTTTAAGGGAAGTATTGGAATCGACAAAAATTTCGACTTCGAGATTTCGATAGATCTTGACGTTTTAGACCTCCCTGAGTCGGAAAATACCATTTTTCGAATTATGTCTGTGTGTATGTATGTATGTATGTATGTAATGTTTGTCTGTGTGCAAATTTACTCAGAAACTAATCAAGCTAGGACTTCGAAATTTGGTACACCGATATTATTCACAGTTTGTAGATTTCTATCAAAATTTCGTCAAAATCGGTTAACCGGAAGTGGTACTTTACCTACACTGGTTGCGTTTACCTTTCAAGTAAAGTACCAGTTTGCTTCGAGATATTTGCTTCCTATTTTGTATATAGATTTAAAAATATGAAAAATATTCAGATACCAACTTTCATCATGATCTGACTACCGGAAGTGACATTTTACCTATACAAGTAGCGTTAGGTGTAAATTATAAATATATATAATAGTGTTAAACCATTTTACTTTATAATTTAAATTAATTAGTTTGTTTATTTTTATTGTTGTTAAAACATAATAATAATAAACTAATTACCTATATATTTATTTATTTTGTTTTTTGTTTACTTTTTGGATGTTTTTGCTATTTTTGTTTTGTTTTGTCACCACCCAAACTGAGGTGGACCGAAATAACATACAGAATAATTGTATATATATTTCTTGAATAAATGAATGAATAATAATTTCCTGAGATTGATAAGCTAATTTTAATAATTTTGTAAAAAACAATAGAATTAAAAAATTAAGGAAGTAAGATTTATAATATTTTTTTTTCTTATTTATATTTATTTATTATTTTTATATTTAAATGAACGTGAAAATAATAAATAAATGTTGTTATTGATTGTATTATTTTATTTTATTGTTTAGAAATTATATATCGATCATTCAAATAATTTTATCCATAATATAATTTATTTTATTTTCTCTTTTATATCATTCATAAAAACATTATTGACAATTTAAAAAGATGATTTCAAAGTTAAAGATCATCAAATATACATTTGTTATCGATAATGGTTTGAATAAATGTATTGACATGGTTTTTATTCAAAGAAATTCAATTATATTAGTCAAATTATGGATATATATCTTATATTTTATTATAAAAAAAATAATTTTCATTATAAAATTGTCACTATAACAAGATAATTGAACAATATTCATTAAAATGTCCAATTTTCTTAGAAGTTATTAATCATTTCAAGAAAAATAAATCAAATATAATTTATATTATCACTTCATGTGGGCTGAAGTAACAATCCTATACCATATTTTATATATTTCACAATTATTAGAGAATAATACATTCATTTGTAAAATTAAAAAAAAAAATTTATTTTAATTTTTATAATTGATACATTTCTATATATTTTATTTTAATTTATTTCATTAAAAAGATTATATACAACCCAGTATATCTCTTCCTCTCCCTAATCTATGAATTAGTAGGATGAGAACATGTATGGATGTAGGAGGCAACCACCTGAAAATTCCTAACAACTATATATATCAAAAAATAGCCACCCTCTATAACGCAGTATAACGCATCGAAACCTACTAATTCTGAAAATCCCTTTGTCTCTTCTGCCTCCTCTCTTTATCAATGCTCCTTCTTGAAAGATGTACTCTGAAATTCCCTAATCTCACTAAATTCTGTCATATAATTTAATAAATTTCTCTATAATCTCCTAATGAATATTATCAAAAGCAAAAAATCATAATAATAATAATATTAAACTTTACTTTAAATATTATATTTACATTTTCTATTTTAAAGTGCGCCATGCTAAATAAATAACGAGTATTACTTACATTTGGAGAGCTGTATTTCAATCATTTCATCGTCATGAAGGATGGAGTAGATAATCATGAATTCAAATCAACATTCAGTAGCAGGAACGAAATTGAAACATGAAATAGAAGAAGAAAAATAACTTATTAGTTTATAATCAATAAATATAAATTGAATTAAAAATAAAATTAATAATAAATACTGACCTCGGAGTTAGTAAAGGGTTGATATTTCTCGAAGATTAAACTCGAAGAACAGCTCCCAGCAACTTGAATTGATGTCCATCACTCTCGTCTCGATAAAGAAAAAAATAATTAAGATTAGATATTTATATTATATACAGGAAATAAAAATATAAGATATAAATAAATAAATAATATTAATAGGATTAAAAAAGTGTATTATCTTATTTCTGTAATATTAAAATACTAAAATTATTTTACATCCTATATAGAACCATGATTATAAGAACTTAGTTATAATACGAATTTAATAAACATATAATAATAATATCTTAGAAAACATCAGAATACTAATTATGATTATATTATTAATTTCACGAAGATTTTATTCTGTTTCATTGATATATACGAGTAGGTAATAGAAATATTATTCATTTTTCAAAAGTGTAATATGTATAATATGAAATTGACAAAACAAGATTCATATGAAATTTGAAAGGAATGTGTGAGCGATAATGAGATTAGAAAGAATATATAGAATATTTAAAATTATATATTCCTATATGAATATAAGCAATTTATTTTTTTTTTTTTTGATTTATAATTATATTATATGAATTTTGAAAATAATCAGCACATCTTCCTATTTTTTAAATAAATAAGTATTAATAGGATTGATATATATATATTGAAATTTAAAAAATATTTCAATAAATATATTTAAAGAAAAATAAAATTTTGTATATGATTTTTTAATTTTTAAATAATTTTAATTTAACTTTTAATAAAATTTAATTAATGAGATCTGATAGAATATTTAAAATTAATTCTTTTCAAAGATTTGAATGAAAAATTTATAAATTTATTTGGGTATATGAATAAAAGATTATAAAAATGCACTTTATAAAATTTAATTTTTATTGAAATATTTTTTCTTTTTAATGTTCACTAATCTTCCTTTTAATTAATAAAAATAAATAATAAAATTACAATTAATTCTTGATTAGCGACTGATTAAGGGATGATTTCAGTGGAGAGGCCCCTCCGGGTCCTACACTCGGCAGGGAAGGGGAACTAAATGCGTTCGAGTCAGCCGGCCAGCAAGAGGAGGTCAGTTCAGGCGGCGGAGGGGCTTGGAGAGGGGCGAGCGGGGAGTGCAGAGGTGTGAGCGCTCTACTCCAAATTATTTCAAATAAAATACATATTAAAATAAAATAAAATAAACAAATATTAATTTTTAAAATTAGTGGTGTTTTAGAATACATCTTAAATCGAATCAATAAGTTTAATTCTATTAATTCTATTAAATCAATATTTTTAATTTTATTCAAAGATCTTAATGAAAATTTAAAAAAAAAATTATAAATATATCAGTAAGAAGTTCATTAATGAAATTATCATATTTTGAAAAAAAACAAGGAGGTGGCGTATTAATGTAAATGGTTCAATTTAAATTTAATATTGTTTGTCGAATGTGATATAATTTTAATTTAATGTAAATATATTTCATAAAAAAGAGGGTAAATGGTAAGAATTGTTCTTATCTTGGTTGGGATATGGTATAGTAAGCCTACATGTCATTTCGAAGATGTCGATGAGTTATGCTTTTCTTTGCTGTGTTCTTAGCAAATTACGTTAAACCATAGGTTCTTAAACTTATGTACTCCACGGACCCCCACTTGAAAAAATTTTTTTTGACGGACCCCCATCACAACTTTAGGTACTTTACGTCATTTTATTAATTAATTTCTGGCTTACGATCTCATAAGGACAAGGATATATGATGAATATTTCTAACAGTGATTGGTGAATAACGATTTTTTTGCATATTGTAGAACACATTTTATTAGAAATTATAATATTGAAGAAAGAAAATACAAACATTGTCATAGCAACAAATCTCACAAATTATAATGGGTACTTACATTAAATTCATATAAATATTTTATAATTTTTTTCAGAAAATATTAAATAAGAAATATTTTAAAAAATAACTGCATCTATCTCATTAAATATAACTTACATATTTAATGAGATGTATGCAGTTGTTTTCTTGAAACAAGAATCTCAATATCTGGCTTAATATTGGAAACTTTTAATCTAAGATCCGGCTCTACATTTAATTTGTTTCTATATTTAGACTTAATATAAAATAGTACCGAAAAAGCTTGTTCGCATAAATATGTTGTGCAGAATGGAATCAAGTGTTGAAGTGCTTTATTTGCAAGCGCAGGATAATCTGACCTGAGAAGTAACCAAAAGTTGCTCAATTCAGTTTTGTTAAATTTTAGTTTATAAGTTGTATCACATGATAATTCCACGAGAATATCTTGTTCAGGTGCAGATAAATGTTTAGCATTTGTAATTTCCATATTAAATGGATCTCTGATCCAGTTATTGCAAGGATCAGGAGTAGAAAAATACTTCCTGAAGTTGCTTTTCAAAGTAATTAAATGTTCAACAAATAATTGACGCGTTTGATTAAGCAATTTTTCACTGGAGCTTTCTATGAAATCATTGAGAGTTGGAAAAGACTCATATACACCGTTCTGGATGCGTTTCGACCACAAGTCGATTTTTTTAATCATTGCTTCTATTTTATCTTCAACTTTAAATATATTTACAACAGTACCTTGCAGGCTCAAATTAAGTTCGTTCAATTTTGTAAAAATATCAGTCAAGTAAGCCACCTTAGCTAACCAGATAAAATCATTGAAACATTCGGTCAGTTCAAAATGCGCATCTATTAAAAACAATCGTATTTCATCTCGAAGCTCAAAAAGGCGAATGAGTACTTTCCCGCGGGACAACCAACGTACATCTGTATGTAATAATAAATGTGTATGTTGACTACCCATTTCCTCACACAAAATTTTAAAAACTCTGGAATTAAGTGGACGAGCCTTAATGAAATTGACAATTTTAACTACTTCGTCTAATGTTCTTTTCAAATCTGGTGACATATTTTTGGCTGCTAATGATTCTCTGTGAATGCAGCAATGATTCCAAACAACCTGAGGCGCAACATTTTTAATAAGAGCAATCAATCCAGTTCTTGTACCTGACATTGCACGAGCACCATCAGTGCAAATTCCAACACATTTTGGCCACTCTATTTCATTTTCGGTTATAAAATTATTCAAACTGTTAAATATGTCATTAGCTGTCGTTCGTGAAGGTAGTGAATCACAAAACAATACATCTTCTTGTATTTGATTTTCAAACTCATATCTAATGAAAGCTAACAAATTGGCATTATTAGTGACATCAGTACTTTCATCCAATTGTAATGAGTAATAGTGACTTTTGCGCACTCTCGATATTAATTCTTCTTTTATATTACATGACATGTCTTCAATCCTATTCTTAACCGTATCATTTGATAATGAAATCAAATTTATATCGTTTGCTGCTTTAGTTCCTAACATTATATTTGTAATTACTTTTGTAGCAGGAAGAATTAATTGCTCTGCTATATTATGCTGCTTTCCTGCTTTAGCAATAAGTAGAGCTACTTCATATGATGCCATTACTGCTTTCTTACTCATACCACCAGATCCCGTCTTTACCATCAATTTCTGACTTGAATTAAGTTCTTCTTTTTTCATTTTAAAAAATTCGATAGACTTACTAACATGCTCGCTGTGCTTTGTTTGTAAATGACGTCTGAGATTAGCAGGTTTCATACTTTCATTGGATAAACTTTCCTGACATAGAACGCAGACTGGTCTTTCCACATCATTGTTGCAAATATAAGTAAATCCAAATGATAAATAATCATCCGAATATTTTCTAGTTTTGCGTTTCTTGGTAGAGTTTGCTGTTGATGCCTCATCATCTGATTCTTTCCGTTTCTGTGTTGAACCAGTTTGTAGCCAACGATCCATTTTATGGAGTAATTTATTAACATTGAACTACAATAATATAAATATAATATAAATATAATATAAATATAACGAATTATTATTTACTAGCTATGTTTTAATATGATTTTAAATGAATGTTTTAATATCATTTTAAATGAATGTTTTAAATCATTTTAATAAATGTTTTAAATCATTTTAAATAAATGATTTAATATCATTTTAAATGAATATTAATTTATATAATAAATATATTTCGTAATTTGATTCTAAAATATTATTAATTTCGTAATTTGATTCTAAAATATTATTAATTTCGTAATTTGATTCTAAAATATTATTAAAATAAATATTTTTTATTCATAAAACTAACTTATACTTACTCTCAAAAACAGCCTTTCTGGGAAATTGCAAAATGTGTTTAGTGTTTTTATAAAATAATGATCATGCAAATTACACTAAAAATTAAAAAAAATTATTAGCTATAATAAACTATTATTAGCTATAATTTAATTATAATTAATTAAATTAATAAAAATAATTTAAAGATACAACTCGTTGAGAAATGAACTTATAATTAACATTAATAAAAATAATTTAAAGATACAACTCGTTGAGAAATGAACTTATAATTAACATTTGCTTTAAAACTGTTTAAAACCCCAGAGTGGACGCTGACAATTTGGGTTTTTCCGGGTAAGACTGTCCCCTCCCCTGGTTTTCCCCAATAACAAAGTGAAAGAAAATTCCCTTATATGCCTCCCCTTCCGAGCCCCTAAGAGGGGTTATTTTAAAGGAACAATCGAAAAATGATTTTAAATGAATGAATGGATGAAAATTCAAATTTTATATATAGTTTTTTATATATGTTTATTTATTCACAAAAAATTAATTGACATAATTATCAATTTAATAAAATAAAATAGTATTATTAATAGTATTAAATTATAGCCGTAATTCTCTAGGAGGATATAGTTAAACAATGAACTTTAAATATTTATATATGTATATATTTTTACGATGATTTTTTTCCGAGGACCGCGGACCCCCAGTAAAGGCTTCGCGGACCCCCAGGGGTCCGCGGACCACAGTTTAAGAACCACTGCGTTAAACAATTCTTTTCTAGTATGAATTTCTATTTTAATTCTAAAAACAATTTAGTAAGTAATACATTAGTTACATACCCAATTAACATTTTATATATCTCAACCTTCTTTGGTTCCAGTATATTTTTCAGTTGGAGGAACTATTTCCAAAATAATTTTGTATATATGCAAATTAATTCATAAATCTAGTCCAGTTTTTTCTAAATTTTTTCAATATGTTGAATAAGTTGACCTGTGGCCAGGTCCGAACCGACCGACGGTTTGAAGTAAATTAATTTCCAGCTACAGAAACAATTTAAAATAATTTTAATATATCTATTAATGTAATAAAAAACAGATATGGATATAAAAATAAATATTTTTATTTTTATTTTATTTATAATATATATGTAAGACCAGGCTCTGACGTCATGAATGGCTGGATGACGTCATATAATTTTAAATTAAGAAAAAACCAATAAAGATGATTTTTCTCGAGGATAAAACCAATACAAAGTGCATGATTCGTGGTGATATGTAAAAAATCTCCTCATGTGAAATTTGGTGTGAAAATAACCCTTCCATTCCTATCGTCGGTCGGTAAAAAAGGGCACAGAAAAGATACAAAAAAAAAACAAAAAAAAAACAAAAAACAAAAAAAAAATATATGGATATTTAAATCAAATCATTCATTCAGCATAAATGATCTCATTCTTAACATTCCATTTAAGTAATAGAATAGACCATTTATTTTGTCCTCGCTATCTGCCCTTGGTTGGATCTCGCCAGGTAGTGTTCCCTAAAGTTCTCATATATTGGACATCGTAACAGCAAGTGATTAAGAGTTGCATGTTCCATAGAATGCACAGTTGGATTTATTTAAATTTGTTTAATTTTTCATATAATAATAATAATTAAAAGTAAATTAATCAACTTGCTATTAAAATCAGAAAGAGAAGTTTGTGACCAGTTCTAAATTACACAGGTCGAAAACACAGATATTTTTGTTTGAAATTTATTAATATAGATATTTATATATAATGTCTAGGATAATTCGAAATAAATATTTTATATAATGTAGAGTAGCATTGAAATCAATTTAATTAAATTTGAAGGTGACAATTTATTTCGCTTGAGTAAAACAAACGATTCTGATTGGTTGAATACTGTCTCTCTCTCTCTCTCTCTTTCTCTACTTCAATCAGTCACCCATTGATTTCATTAATTCCAATTGATTAGCATTTTATATTCTCCAATTTAATAGGATCAATGCGATATTTTTTCTCCCACCAACACTCTACGTAGAGCCTACCAATCATTAATTACGTGATGATAATGACTGATTAGTAAATATAACACATGCCATAAAAGACTTTTAATAATTCACTCGACACTGAATTATTTATTGGATTGGAATTTTCATTTCAAAAAAAAATAGGTTAAATGAATGCATCAGGAAAAGCGGATTACCCTCCAAACAAAAGCTTTTATGATTTATTTATAAAATGTCTTCATCAATTGTTTATTTGAAAATGATTATGAACTACCATACATTTACAAACATTTATTAAAGCATTCTCCAAGTTATTAATTTTAATTTTATTTTGATTTTTATAATTCTAAATTTACTCCATTATTCATAAATCAAAATGAAAATTCTATATAGAATAATTGAAATTATTAGTTAATGTTCTCTTTTTAAACCATGACATCTTTTTATTCATGCAAAGAGAAATTAAACTTCGAGTTTAAAGGTAATTTAGATTAATAATATAATAACTTATTAGGTGAATAGAATAAGAGTAAAACGTAATAAAAGTAATTTAAATATTATTTTTTAAATAATAATTAAATTAGATTTTTTTTCTTTTTAGTTCTAATTCCACTTCAACAGTTTTCAATGTTTTATCCTTGTCTTAAGTATTTATTTTTAATTAAGTTAAGTATATTTTTTTCGAATTTTTAATTTTTGTTAAATTGGATATTATATATATATATATATTTCAGTGATTATTAATAATTTTTAATATTGCAGAATTAAAGGTAAAAAAATATATAATTTGTATTTCTTAAAGATAGTTAAAGTCAAAATTTAATAAATTTATTTTAATACTAGCTGCTCCGAGCGCCTTCGGCGCTCTCCACACCTAGACAGGGGCTCCGCCCCCTGTAACCCCCCGAGTGTCCCTATTCTGAGCTATAACCATCTAACTCCTAACCTGTCCCATCTCTCTCACGTTCCTTCCTACATTGTCCACCCTGTTCCCAATTCCACACAGACGTTTTCCAATCGAACTCCCCACCAATATATTTTTCCTCTCCCATTCTAGCCATGTGCCCTGCCGATCCCAGCCTTCTCGCTTTTATAACCCTAACTATATCTAGAGATGCATAGAGGTCATGCAATTCCTTGTTATGCAGTCTCCGCCATTCCCCGGTGTCCTCATCTTTCTTTGGCCCATAAATGCTGGGAAGAATCCTATTCTCAAATACTCTGAATCTACTCTCATCTCCCAGGGTTATAGACCATGCCTCCCACCCATATAATACAATTAATAATTTAATAATTTTGATCCCCTTTGATAATAATTTCCAGATTGCAACCTCGATTTAAATTCTTTGCAAATATTATTCTCTCTGATACTAATTATTTTGTCTTATCACTATTAATTTCAAACCCCATCAATTTCCCTGCCTCGATTAATTTTTTTATGCTACTTTAAATGTTATTAATTTATTTAAAAAAAAAATCAGAGTAAACAAAATAAAAATAAAATATAAAATTAGCATAACACTAAACCACTATAAAAATAATATTATAAAATATATTATATATTAAAATCTTACGTGAAAATCCAATTATGAGATCAAATTTTCTTAATTAAAATAATTTACTCACATAATCTTAAAAATTAATAGTATTAAATTATAGCCGTAATGTGAATGTTTTCAAAGTTTAAAAGGCCAATAAGATCAATTGAGATATTGTAAATATCAATAGATATATAAAAAGATTTTTATCTGCACATTGCTCAGAATTTAAATTACCGCCAAATTATCGCCACCAGCGCCTTTATGATCTAGTATCGTAACTAAACTATTATATTCTTTATAATTTTTTTAAAATTTTTCTAATTTAAAAATCGAAAATCGGGCTTCGAGGTCTGGTGGCCAGCCCCTTTGTGCTTCCGTGTAAAAAATTCCAGGTCCCTGCGTGCGATAGATTTGGCTGGAGCGCTCGGTCAGACAGACAGACAGACAGACACATTACACTTGCTTTTATTATTATAGATATTTAGGACTTTCTTGTAGTTTAAACAAAACCCATATAGAATTATAATATTATTAATACGAACCACAAATTTATTATTGAATAGTAATAGATTTAATAAATATTTAAAAATTTAAAAGTCACATCCAAAATAAATATTTTTCGAATATACATTTATATAATATTTCAATTATCTATTTTACAATTTTTTACTATCTCGCCAGAGATAGTATTGCGATCACGAAAATTTTCGATGTTGAGATTTTGATGTTTTTATACGTTTTGAAGGTTCCTAAATCATTTTCACTAAGGTTGAAAAAAATGTCTAAGTGGGTATGTATGTAACCAAGATTACGCAAAAACGGTTTGAGCTAGAATCATGAAATTTGGTACATGGTCATTATTCAAAATTCGTAATTTTCTATCAACTTTTGAGAAATGTAGCTCAACCGGAAGAGGGTCATTACCTACAACGTTTTGATTTTTTTCCTCTAAAGTGACCGTAAAAATAAAGATATATGTTTGATAATTTTTCACATGATTAAAAATTGTATAATACTGCTATATCTAGAATTTCAGCTTGATTTATTTGTTGAAAGTAGCAGAATTAATTTTTTAACACTGCAAATCTCACGCGCCAACACGTGACGTGGTGCCATCAACAAAGAACCCAACATGCATTGGTTTAATAAATATTATTTATTAATTTTAATTTATAATTTAATTTAATTTATGTTATTTAATCCAATTCAAATTTGCTAGATATTCGAGTGGAGACACTCCCGATTTTTTTTATTTGAATTAGAATTAGAATTTTCCTAGCTTATTTAAATTTAATTCGACCTGCCCTTACCCTTTTCAATTTTTCCATTTGAAATTGAAGTCAATTGGGAGATAATAAAAACATTTCACCAGCTAGCTATTTTTGAGGAAGGAAATAGGGCGAGGGCATCTAACTCTATCAAGCAAGGAAGATGGAATGAGATTGGAGCGAAGTGGAGGCTTCACTCCTAAAACACTACGCTGACGTCAAATGCAATCCAAATCCAATTTAGGGCTTTTGAGACAATGAAACGACACTTGCCATTTACATTTGAGGGGAATTGCTAAAGGCAGCGCAAGTAGAGCCAATGTCAATAAAATAATAATTTTATTTAGGATAGAAACTATGTGAGTATTTGAACTGAGTACGAATGGTAAAATATATTTATGAATTATTATTTTTTTTTGATTATTAAATATTTAAATGAATGAATGAGAAGATCTTATTGTTTTATCTATTTAATAATAAATAGTTCAAATATTTAAAAATATTATAGATTATAAGTTTATGTTAGTCCAAGAAATCTGAGTCATTGAATCCTCCTGTTGCCAAACTATCAACTACTTATTAATTAATACAAATGATATTCATTTATTTTATTTTACTTGAAATAACAAAAATAATTTATTTAAAATAAAATTAAATAATTAAAATTGAAACTCTTTAACTGTTTTATTTATTTTAGTTATTTAGTTATATAAAAATTATTATTTTAATTTGTATTTGTTATTATTTAATAGAATATATTATAATATAAATTTTTTCAAGAGTAGTTTTAGTGCTAAAATACTGAAATATTAAACTTGAGGGTGAGGGTTTAAACCTCATCAAGTTCACAAATATTTATTATATAAAACGAGAATGAAAATAAAATAAAATAATATAACATTATATGATGAAATAAAATCAAGAAAATGTATATTAACTGTATAAAAAAAAATCTGGAGTGTCTCCACTCGACTATCTCGCAAATTTGAATTGGATTAAATAACATATATTAATTTAAATTAAATTAAATTAATTAAATTATAAATTAAAATTAATAAATAATATTGATTAAACCAGCGCATGTTTGGCTCTTTGTTGATGGCACCAGGTCACGTGTTGGCGCGTGAGATTTGCACTGTTAAAAAATTAATTATGTACTTATTTGGTGGAAAAAACAGAAATGAAATTTAAAAAAAAAGCTGGAGTGTCTCCACTCGACTATCTCGCAATTTGAATTGGATTAAATAACATAATATATTATATTTAAATTAAATTTAATTAATTATAAATTATAAATAATAAATATTAAACCAGCGCATGTTTGGTTTATTATTGATGGCACCATGGCACGTGTTGGCGCGTGATTTGCAGTGTTAAAAAATTAATTCCCGTACTTTCAGCGATTCAATCAAGCTGAAATTCTATATATAGCAGTTCTATACAATTATTAATTATGTGAAAAACTATCAAACATATATCTTTATTTTTACGGTCACTTTAGAAGAAAAAAAATCAAAACGTTGTAGGTAATGACCCTCTTTCGGTTGAGCTACACCTCTCAAAAGTTGATAGAAAACTATGAATTTTGAATAATGTCCATGTACCAAATTTCATCATTCTAGCTCAAACCGTTTTTGCGTAATCTTGGTTACATACATTCACACACACACAGAGAGAGATACATTTTTCTTAACCCTAGTGAAAATGATTCAGGAACCTTCAAAACGTATAAAAACCAGGGCTTCGAACCGTTATTTTTTTCGTTTCGGTTTTCGTTCCGGTTCAATAAAAAAAAAAAATATCAGTTCGGTTCCGGTTTTCGTTCCGGCAAAAATAACGGTTTTTTTCGGTTTTCGGTTTTCGGTTCAGCTCCGATTAATTAATTTTAAAGACCTTTTATTTGTATTAGAAATTTAGGTCGGGGTATGCCGAGTCTGCCATAAATATATAAAAATATTTCTTGCTACCACCCTAAATCATACTACATGAATTGATACAATATAATATAAATAATAATAATTAATTAAAGGTATAATAATTAGAAGTATTTAATATAAGATGTTAATATAATTTATTAAACGGAACAAATAAGTATGAATATTTTTTTACATCCTTCTACTTTCAAACACTCAACAAACGAAACAAATTCGTATATTTAATGTTAAAGTATACAGGATTCTTGGATATATTTACTTATAATTATAACTATAATTATAAAAGATGAAAATTACTTCTAATTATCAAAATACCTTCCAATATATTTTCATTTAAACTATTTCTATTGTCTCATAAAATAAACTTTAAACCAGAGAAAGCTCTTTCAACACTAACTTGTGTTGCAGTATCTCCTAAAACCACCATTGCAATTTTGTTAAAATGAGGATATGTATTTTTATTTTCCTCCCAAAATTCTAAAATAAGTTTTTTACTGTCTAATCTTCGTACTTGGTCAAAGGTATTCAATATTTGTTTAAATTTATTTAATAATTTTATTTATATTTATGAATCATTTTCTTTATATCAATACATAACCCTGTAACAAATGGAATAAATAATTTAAAAAATTAATACTATCATTAAATCAAAATATCAGTATTAAACAAACGATGAAAACATTAAATTCTGTATTGCGACTACGAGACGCTGCCAACACAACCGAAGGGAGAGTATGACTAGGACACTAATTTTTGAAACAAAGTTTTTAGCGACACCATGCAGTGCGAGGCATAACTAATTGAAAAATTCGGGCTTGGGTGTTGCCAAAACACCTCTTGTGGCAACTCTGGATTGAACACGTACTGAACCGAAATAAACCGATATTATTTTTTCGGTTCAGCTCCGGTTTTCGTTCCGGCAAAAATAACGGTTTTTTTCGGTTTTCGGTTTTCGGTTCAGTTCCGGTTCGAAGCCCTGATAAAAACATCAAAATCGCAACATCGAAAATTTTCGTGATCGCAATACTATCTCTGACGAGATAATAAAAGTTCATAAAATAAATTAAAAAATATTCAATTTTTTTGATATTTTAAAATTAAAAAAACTTCATTTTCAAATTTCTTTGTTTCAATAATAATATCAATAATATGAATACGGTAATCTGTTAATGCATGGTCTTTTGTAAGTATCTCCTCTACTGATTGTATTCCCTTTTGAACATTTCGTTATCAATTATTCGTAAAGGCCTATGGTTATATAAAAAATGAATGATACGAATCAAAAAGACAAGATGAAGTGAGAGGAGGGGTCGTTTAGGTGATGACGATGGTTGGGGGAAGATAAATAGAAACCTACAGAGAAATTGCGGTGACAGGAGGCAACGTAAGCAGCTTACGGTGAGTTCTTTTACTCAAGCGCACATTAAATTCCCATCAAATATGCATACTGAATCCCATGGGCAAAGGCGCTTATGGATCTCGAGGGTGGACCATTGCAACTAACTGCATTTAGATTTACCTCGGCAGAGGGAAGGAGTATTAAATAGCCCGATTGCTTGTTGGAAAAATAAATGCCAAGATATGAAAATCAAAAAAAACAAAATTAATACATAAAACGTTCTTCGATATTTAAAAAAATCGCATGGATCGAAAATAATTTTTTTTTCTAAATATCTTTAAAATATTTATATAGTTTTTCTGATATATAAATAAATTAATTTTTATATTAATAAATAAAATAAAATCTTTTGTTGATGAAAAGATTTATTAAATTATATAAGAACGATTAAGTTATAAAATGACTGATCCTAGAATTAATTCAATGAAGTTTTTTATACTAACATTTTTAATTCCCTGAAGTAAAAAAAAAAATACCGAGTTTCAACAAGGGAGAATTAGCCCCTAAAATAAACATTCCTCTTTAATTTCCCCTCTTTATATAAAAAAAGAACAAGAAAACTAGATTACAATTTCTTAATTGAAATATGATAAATCTCATGAAATCTTATATTTGTTAATGTTAGGGGGGATTATTTTCTTATAAAAGAAAAGAATAAACTGCTGTAAGTATGAGGTTATTTTCAATTATCACATTCTGATTATAATAATAAAGAAATAAATCAAATTATTCTAAATGATTTCAATAGGTATGATGAATATTGGTGGGAAAAAAATCTATGAAGTTATGCTAGGAATATTTACAAATTAATTATTAATTATACACATTTTTAATTAAAACACTCGATTTTATGGTACACTAGTACTTCTGTGTTCATTTTCAAATTAAATTATACGAACTAAAAAATGAAAAAGGATTAAGAAAAGTTTAAACTATTTATTTGATTAGTTTCAAAGTATACAGATTAACGCAAGTAAAGGGTGTTTTTTTTCGAGGTATAGAACTTTAAGTTGGCATTACTGTTCAAGTTGACGACCGATTTAACAGCAGATTTATTCTCAGTTTGGTTTGGCAATTCATCATGAATAGACTCACGCCTGAACAACGCTTGCAAATAGTGCAATTTTATTTCGAAAATAATGGTTCTGTACGGAATACGTATCGTGCACTACATCCATTTTATCGTCGACAAAATCGTCCATCAGAGCAGTTAATTCGATTAACCATGGAACTTTTTCGCACCACGTTTACTCTTATTGATAACTCGCATCCCCAGAGACGCCGTACGGTGCGTACAGAAGAAGCTATTGCTACTGTAGAACGTAGCATTGAGGAAGACCCGAAAGAGTAGAGAGCCATGATTACTAACTTTTTCATTCCTGAATTGAACAACCATGATGTCCAGGAGCTGTGGTTCCAACAAGACGGCGCAACATGTCACACAGCTCGTGCCACAATCGATTTATTGAAAGACACTTTTGGTGACCGCCTAATTTCACGTTTTGGACCTGTGAATTGGCCTCCAAGATCTTGTGATTTAACACCGCTAGACTACTTTCTATGGGGCTATGTAAAGTCATTGGTCTATGCGGATAAGCCACAAACGCTTGACCATTTTGTTATTGCCGATATACGAAGACAAATGTTGGAAAAAGTTATCAAAAATTGGACGTCCAGATTGGACTACATCCGAGCCAGCCGTGGCGGTCATATGCCAGAAATCATATATAAAATGTAATGCCACAAGATTATCTTTGGTATAAATAAAATTCATGTCAATCGAATAATCCATCGTTGTTTTATTCCACAATTTAAAGTTCTATACCTCTAAGAGAAACACCCTTTAAAATGATAATATCTCTTAAACTATATATTATATTTTTTCGACAATAAGGTCTATATATAATATTTTTAATAAGAAATGTGTGAACGAATTTGATTCGATCCCTTAATTGAAACCACCTCAAGGCACAAATCCCATCAAAGGTGGCCACCTGTCTATGTGTCTGTCGTAATGTAATCAGAAGGGTAGCACCCTCTTTTATTCTGTCAACTTGTCTTTCACTTTGAAACATCCCAATCGATATTGAATCCGACCATTTCTAATTCCAATATAAGAAATTTCTTCAATCAAGAAAGATAAATGATATGGATGCAAAAGCGAAACAAAAAACTTTCAATTGTAGGTATAACATTTGAACCGAAAGATCTACTCGTAACATAATTCCTATATGTAATTAATTTATTTCAAATTGTTTGAATCAAGAGTTGAAAATACTATAAATATTAAGAGGTAAGATGAAAATTGTACAAAATAATATAAGCTTTCAGTAATTTAATTATAATTAAAGTAATTTTAGAAACAAGAATTAATAAATATTGAAATCAAAACATTTCAATATATAGAATACATGAAAGAATATTATTATTAACACACTATGAGCGGGGCGGGTATTTGTACCCGTTGCGGGGACTGCGACTTATAAGCGGGCGGGTATTTATACCCGTTGCCACTTATATAAAATATATTTTCCCTTGTGTCACTTAAAATTACTTATTTTAAACGATAACTAATATATATCCCTCATATAAGTGGCAACGGGTATAAATACCCGCCCCGCTTATAAGTGGCAGTCCCCGCAACGGGTACTAATACCCACCCCGCTCATAGTGTGTTAACATTATATTTCATATTGTATATATGTAGGTCGGAGGAATGTGGTTACAGGAGGCAGAGTGTTGTTGATTTGATACCTACCTCGGCTCAGGCAATCTGTTCATAGATGTATGACAAGGAATAAAAATATTAATTTCCAGTCGGAATTATTAAAATATTAACGTGTTTAGTCTAGTAAGAAACTTGTATTTGGACAAACAAATTGGGGAGCGAATAAACCAAGGAGCAGACAATAAATGGGACGAAAGAGAGTCGGGATAGAATAGAAATTGGACAGAAGTGGCTCTAAACATGGTTGGAGGAATGTGGTTGCTGTAATAAAGAACGAACAAACCGAAAATATTCATAATAATCAACTCAGCTAATTTATACATATTTTCGGACACACTGCAGCTTATTAAACAAGATTCTTAATTTTATAACGAATAATTTTTTTAAAGTACTGAACACTGGTTCAGAGGAGCAAGTACTAAAAATCATTTATTTTTTATATTTTATAATAAAAAAAATTACGAACCTACTTAATCATCAGATAAGAGGAAACATTTACTATAAATAAGTTAGATTGAAGTAAAAATCTGTTGTCTAATTATAATGTCGCCTATCAGTGTGCGCGGATTTCTGTCAATATTGACAGAAATATTTTACGCGGCATCTCAAACGAAAAAAAAAAAATTAAATAAACGACGCAATCACTAAAAGAGTTTTATCTAAATGGCTGGCATATTGTTAATTATGGAACAGTTTTTATCTCATATTCTGGGAGAAATTACATTTGAGAAATGGGTGAGAATGATATCAATAAAATCGGTCCATTGGACTTATTAAGTTAATTCTTTCATCGATCAATGCCTAAGGCCAAATAAAGAAATACTACCAGATGAAAGATAAAAGAACAGTCAGAGGGGTCAATACCATTAAGTTCTGCCAAAAGAATAACAACCCAATTTACCAATTACTTTTAATCAAACTTCACCATTTAGAAGGAATTCTACAGTATTATATTATAAAATAAAATAATCCTATGAATTTTTTTAAAACTATTTATTAATAGTATCAAACTTAAAAAAAAATTAATGCAAAAATATTAGACAAATCTGAAAAACAATCCTAAATTTTCCAACTGTTGTTAATAGATACATTAACCAATTTCATAATCTAATTTGGGGAAAATTTGATTTTGTAATTAAAATTTTACTTGAAAACATTTGATTGTATTTAAACAAATATCTTTATAATGAGTTTTATTAAAAGTAATCAGCTATTTTGCTAATATTTCCCACAAAATGTATATAAAATTATTTCTTAAACTAATTTATTTTATCTCCATCTTAATTTCCAATTGTACAATAATTAACGCGTGGTTTTCCATTACAAATACGATATAAACCAGACGAAATTAGATGGAAAAGTTTCTGGTGGCCTATTTATCATTCATACCACCCCAATGCTCTTTACTTGGACAAATGTCACACATCTGCACCCTCAACTAAGCCAAACAACACCCCCAAACACTCTCTCCCTCAATTACAGTAAGATAATTAAAGGGCCCAATTGAATTGGGAAACGCTCTTTAAAAGGGAAACACTCAACTGTCCCAAAACTAAAGAAAGATAAATCAAAATTCATAATAAATAGATATTTTCATTGATAATAAATGAAAATTTCTCCCTTCTTCTCCCAAAAAATTTTTTTTTTGAAAATAATCATCAAATTGATGTATAATAAAAAATACTTAAAATATGTAAAAACTTATAAAATCAATTTATTTAGTTATATACAAAATATCATAAATGAATTTTATGATTAGAAATTAAAATTTGTAGTTATAAATTTAAATTTATTTGGTTTCAGATTTTACAATAATCTTAAATGCTATGGCAATAATCAAAGTCTTTAAAAAAATATTAGTTACATAAATGAAGTGACTTTAACTAGATTAAGTTAAGAAATACTAAATAAATAAATAGAATAAACTCATTTGAATCCAAAAGGAGTTAATTTATAGGAGATTGGCAGAATTTTCATTATTAATATTACTTATATGAATATTTTTTTTGTGAATTTATATTCCAAAATTAATTGAAATATTAATTACAAATATAATTTTGTGAATATATGATCATTTAGTTAGCCTCTTAAACTATTATTAAATTTTTGGGAAGATTATGAGTGTGGTTTGATGCCTAGTCTTTACATTTCGTAACTCTTCTCGGATTAATAAAGTAATTACATATTAATAATTACATATAATTTATTAATTAAAATCTCTATTCTAGTAACTTTCTTCCGATTATAAATTGAGGATAATAGAGAGAATAGAATATTTACCATCTTCACACAAACATTAAATTTTGTAGATAAGTTTCTAAAAATGCTGTCACTAGTGATTTTGAGCAAAGAAAATCCAATTCTCTGAAAATGTTGCTTTGTTCCTGTTAAAGGTTTAAAAAAAATTGGTAATTATTTACATCCATGGTTCCGAGATAGAAATGATTGCCCCCAAGAGGGCGAGATCTTCACCCAAGCTTAACTTTAGGTCAAGAGATGGCGCGGCCTTCACCATTGTGTTTGCTTTACCCAATAGATAGCGCAATTAAATACAATTTGAATTTAAATATATATTATATACATTAAATATACCAAAATCTTTTTTAATTGGTGATAATTGCAAATTTTCCCTAAACCTTTATAAAAATAAATATACATATGAAATATGTTTTTTTATTTATTTTTAATATTAAAATTAGGGCCACAGTAAACAGAATGTCTTGCCCTCTTGTGATAACTGTCAAAACATGGCCCCCCAGTTTTTTTTCCAATCCGTTGAGGGAAGGACTGTTTCATATCAGTACCAAAAAATTGATATTCTTGGATGCCAATTAATTTTTTAAATTTACGAATACGTTGTCAATCGAATTTATGGTTGTTAATATTAGAATTTGAATTTTTTTAAAGATCCAAATAATATTTTTTTGGATTCATATGAACATGATTGTGGTTCCAATGATGACAAATCATACTCATTTATCACTTTTATCATTTATTAAGCATCCGGTCTTTTGACAATTCGTCGGGGGTATCAATCGCAATTTTTATTGAGTGTCGAAAACCTTTTCACTTTGTATGTGAATGAGAAGCCCATGCGTGACTGAAGGGCTTTTTGTGGTCTAGCTAATGAGTCAGCCAAAGCTCTTGGTGGTGTTTTCCGAATAGTCTTCGATTCCCACGCACAACATTATGGGAACGTCCCAGGATCGTATCCAGGAACACTCGGGGGAGGCACGTGGCAGACACCCCTAATTCATAACGTACGCGGACTTATTCACGAACCCATGCACTTTAACAAAATGCATTGGAGATATGCGCTTCAACACATTTCAGAGGGGTAAAAAAACTTTGATCTTAATTCCACAGGGTCGGATCACTCATCACACGTCATCTCGACAAATCATGAAGTCTATTCAAATACAAAATATGGAACTTTCTAGTTTTGGCTAAATTAATTTTATATTTTTTTTATTTATTCATTGCTTATGCTTTGCTTATTCCTTCTTTAAAAAGGAAAATTTATATTATAAATTTTAATGAAAAAGATAATAAATAAATAAATATTCTATAATAAAAATAATACTAATAAAAAATATTTTTTTTTCTTTATTACCCAAAAATAGAAAATATTATTTTTAAAAATAAATATAAAAATATTTGAAATACTTAGCTAAAACATTTGTATAATTAATAAATATATAAATATATACTTAGTCTTTTTATAGTTTTTACTATCTCGTAAGAGATAGTATTGAGATCACAAAAATTTTCGATGTTGAGATTTTGATGTTTTTATACGTTTTGAAGGTTCCTGAATCATTTTCACTAAGGTTGAGAAAAATGTCTCTCTGTGTGTGTGTGTATGTGTTTGTGTATTTATGTAACGAAGATTACGCAAAAACGGTTTGAGCTAGAATCATGAAATTTGGAACATGGTCATTATTCAAAATTCATAGTTTTCTATCAACTTTTGAGAAATGTAGCTCAACCGGAAGAGGGTCATTACCCACAACGTTTTGATTTTTTTTCTTCTAAAGTGACCGTAAAAATAAAGATATATGTTTGATAATTTTTCACATGATTAAAAATTGTATAAAATTGAATCGCTGAAAGTACCATAATTAATTTTTAACACTGCAAATCTCACGCGCCAACACGTGACGTGGTGCCATCAATAAAGAGCCAAACATGCGCTGGTTTAATAATTTATTAATTTTAATTTATAATTTACAATTAATTAAATTTAAATTAATATATGTTATTTAATCCAATTCAAATTTGCGAGATAGTCGAGTGGAGACACTCCAGATTTTTTAACTTTCTAAATAGTTATATTCTTCCGATTTATTATTAGTATAATGGGAGGTTTCAATTTTCTTATTCTTTCTATCATTCATGGTCATTTATAATTTATAGTAGATAAGAACAAGAAATATAAATTCGTTTGGTTTGTAAATTATTTGAAACCATCTACAAAAGACATAGAAATCATGCCATTACTAGCATGAGTTATCGCTATTATGTTCCGTATTTAGGCTCGTTTTATAAATGGAGGTTATGGATTAACATCAAATATCACGGAAATCTTTTTTCAGATGGCATATACAATTCATTTGCTCAATGGGGGGGGGGGGTTGTTTTGTACCCCTGTATGCTTAGTGCATGGTGCATGCTGCTTGCACTATTCTCAGGGGACAATCCCTTCTTTCATTCATTCTTTTGAATTCGGTCCTGGAACGCATCCTCCTCGGCACGCGTCCCGACTCCACAGCAACGCTCCAAACTCATTGAGAGTAAAGGTTCGCGTGGGAGCCAATCCGGATAGCACTCCCCTGGGAATGGACAAATCGGGAATACATCTCCCACCCAACGATGGTATCCTTTTTAATCATATTATAGATTGATTTTAGGGATAATCTCATTTGCCAAATCCAATTGATGTATAAAATACATTTTACAATTCCTTTGTCAATAGATTAAAAATATTAATCTGATATATTGGATGTTAATTTTTATGTATTTATTTATTTTTTTTTTTTGAAGACATTTAATTAATAGATACTTAGTAGTTAAAAAAAGTAAACTAGCTATAATTTATATTCTTTATTCGTTAAAGAAATTTAATGGAAATTAATTTCATATTATTTGTTAATTCACATTTATTTATAAAAACGAGAGAATTTTTCAGGTAATCATAATTTATATTTTTAAAAAATATAAATAATTAGATGTTGGATATAAATTAAAATAAAAATAATAATAATAATAATAAACGAATTGATAATAATATTTTCAAATGAGAACAAAAATTTTATTTTTACTTTTAGTATTTATTAAGATAAACAAGCATTTAAAGTTTTTAAATTTTTAATAAATCTTTTCACTATATATATATATTGAAATGATTTCTAGAGTGGTAATACATTTATAAGAGGTTAAAAAGTGTCACTATCCCAAGAAAACTTCCTACTTTTAAAATTATTAAGAAACAATTTTTAAATTTTAAAATATCAAAAATAGTAAAGATATATGCTAAAATTTCTTAGATTGTGAACATAATACTTTCCAGAATATTATTAAATAATAATCTCACATATACACTGGTCGATAACATTAGGAAAAGAAAATAATTTTAAGATGTTCACAAAATATTATAAGAGAAAAGAGGGGAAATGTATGAGGAATGATAACCATTATACGATGACGAAATGAATAACCTCTACCCTCTACTCATACTCAATTGAATTTAGAATAATATTAAATAATTCTTGTAAGGAGAACGCCTTGCAAAAATGATGCTCACGTAAAAATATCATCATAAAAATATCAGAAAGGAATTTTTGCCTTAAAACATAAACAAAAATCTGGAGTGTCTCCACTCGACTATCTCGCAAATTTGAATTGGATTAAATAACATATATTAATTTAAATTAAATTAAATTAATTAAATTATAAATTAAAATTCATAAATAATATTTATTAAATCAGCGCATGTTTGGCTCTTTGTTGATGGCACCTCGTCACATGTTGGCGCGTGAGATTTGCAGTGTTAAAAAATTAATTCTGGTACTTTCAGCGATTCAATCAAGCTGAAATTCTATATATAGCAGTTTTATACAATTATTAATCATGTGAAAAATTATCAAATTTATCAAACAACAACAACAATATATCTTTATTTTTACGGTCACTTTAGAAGAAAAAAAAATCAAAACGTTGTAAGTAATGACCCTCTTCCGGTTGAGCTACATTTCTCAAAAGTTGATAGAAAACTATGAATTTTAAATAATGCCCATGTACCAAATTTCATCATTCTAGCTCAAACTGTTTTTGCGTAATCTTGGTTACATACATACACACATACACACACACACAGACATTTTTCTCAACCTTAGTGAAAATGATTCAGGAACCTTCAAAACGTATAAAAACATCAAAATCTCAACATCGAAAATTTTCGTGATCGCAATACTATCTCTGCCGAGATAATAAAAACTATACAAAAACTAACTTGGTCACATTTTAATGATAATAGCATACAATAAACGAAATACTCGTATCTTTAGAAAAATAAAATAATTTAAATAGCAACCATAGAGTATATAAATATAAATTGAATTGTAGTATTAATTCAATCGTAATATCTGATATCATTCTTATCTTGATTTTTTTTTATTTCCTTCAACTCTAAACGATTCATTTCCCCCGATCATCCTTCAACCCTCTCGCTGGCTAAACTGATTAACATCTCTGACGTCATGATGTTGGATTGAGTCTAGACTGATGCAATTAGCACTGGCAAATATCGCTGATGAATTCGTAAGGCATGAAAAGACCAATTAAGTTGCCTGGCTGTGTTAACCCGTTGCGACTCGCGCCTTTCTCTACATATTATTCGAATTCGACATTCGAAATCGGATTTCTCTAATGGACCATTCATTCGATATTTCGGATGAGGGAGATATTCAATGTATAGAAAATTAGCCCTCTCATCGACGACTCGTATAATAAAAGCAAAATCCCATCAGTAAAGGGGTGGACTTGTCTTTTCTAAAGATTTAAACAGTCAATACATTTAATTTTATAATTAGATTCAGATCATGATAAAAATTGCTTTTCATTTATTTATTTGTAATTTTTACAATAAATAATTAATTTAACAAATCTTAATTGGAAAATACACGGCTTAACATAAAATTAATTATTTTCATTTTGTTTTTTTAAATTCAGTTAGTTAGTTTAACCCCTTAAAAAGTTAATCTGGGCCAAATTATATATAAGTATATACATATATATATATATATTTTGAAAATTTATTAAAAAATTTTCAAATCAATTTAGATTATATGATATCTACAATTTGACTGTCTTGTCAGTCTTTGACCGCTTACAAGCTTAAACAATAGATGTTCTACTTTGAATAGAATGGAAAGTAATTTATTTTTGTAACTAGTGATTTTTGTTGAATTTAAATTTTGTAATATTTAACGAAATATTTAAGTCTGCTCAGAGAATTATTTGGGACCTTAAATACATACCTATATATTATATATATATTGTAATGATATTCCCAAAATATCATTAATCCGTTAAAAATAAAATTTATTTTTTTAAATATAAATTTATTTTCATTGGAAGAGATTAGTGTAAGACGTTTCCCCTGAAGAGACTGAAAAGTCAGAGAAGGACATTCGTTCAGGGGTTAGAGCAGACGGACTTTATTGGAGGAAAAAAAGGACCAACATTACACTCGGTCGTCCACGGACTATCGCTTATAAAAGGACCGGCTACATTATTAACAAAAAATATTGTTTTTCAAGGAGTGTTTTTTTTTAATTTTTTTAATCTAAGAATTAAAAAATCTGATTATAAATTTTTATTCTTAATGATAAATTTAATTTTTTTCTTTTTTTGTAGTCCAGATCTCCGGGGCAGTTCACGCCGATTCAAAGTCCACCCTTTTCCAATACACATTTGTGACCAACCTTTCTTTTTCTTAAAATTTTCCCCTGTCGATATACACCCATATAAAAAAATCATTACCTTATATATATATATCTTATAATATGTATATACCACTATAAGTATGAATCTTAAATAGATTGAACCTTTTGTTTACATGAATGTTGAGATCTAACCACAAAAAAATTCTTTATAATTTTATTTTGACAGTAGTCGGTTTATGTCCCACATGAATAAGTGACTATTTACTTTGTATTATATTGATACCCAAATTTTATACATATGTTAAGTATAAAAATTCACTATTTTCTTTATCTTGATCTATACCGGGTGACAAATGGTGCACATTGAACATTGAAGGTTCTTGGAAAAACTGTTTGAGTTTCTCTTTCATTTGACATATCATTTATCACTCCAAGTTTAATATGCTAAATTTATACTATTTATAAATTATAAATTGTTAAAATTTCGATATTCATTGAAAGACACCCCGTATTATATATAATTTAACACCCCAATTATTTTTTAATTTATTTTAGTTTATAGTACAGTTCATAGATTCATAATTCATAATTCAATAAAGTTCATATTTCAATTAAAATTTATTTTTTAGTTCAATAGGAATCCAATATGTTTTACATGTGTGTCTACTTCATCTAAACTGTACACTAATTTTATTTTCTTTGTAAAAAATAATGTTTTTATTTTATAAATAGATAATATGGATTTCATTATTACTTTTGTACGATTTTGGTAAATTATTAATTTTTTTTATCTTTTTTAATGATATAGAATAGAACATATTCACATATTATAGTATAAATTTGAATTTGAACGTATCTACCGTACTTTCCTTTAAATGAATAGATGGTATCTTTTAATTTAGGTAGACAAGAAAGAACTGACAATGAGTCATTAAATTCACCCCAAAAATAGTAGAATATGTTTAAGATAGCATTTTGCAAATTCATTCCTGAAACACCCTCTCCCTTAAATGCATTTCCCCATTTATCCGTGCTTTGTATGTTTTTTTATTGATTTCTCATTTTAATGTTTAATTATTTTTATTATATATATATATATATAAGTGAGGGATTTATTTGGAGATAAAAGAAGTGAGATGTAGTTTCTGAAATGTATAGAGATATTTATTTACATATGTACATTGATTTTAAAATGGCCAAGCTAGTACCTGAAATGTATAGAGAAACAAATCTCAAGTCTCTTGGTAGCGTAACTTGGTTAAATTCATAAGGGGAAAAATATATAACAAAATAATAGTGGATAGGTGCTTCTATGATGAATGCTTGTTTCTTTCTGTTCGTGTGTGTCTGGCTCTGTTCAATCCAACGCCCTCCCGTGGCCAAACCCGAACTTACATCTCCCCCACAAAAGAAAGTACCGTCACATTATTTTGTAAAGGGTAAAAGATTTTTAATATGAAATAAGGAAAATTTTTTATTTTTTTTATTCTTTTCTATTTTATATATAGAGTTTGATATTCTTTCTATAACTCTGTACGGCCCGTCTCGAATTTTGTCTAGCTTGTCTCTATTTAATTTATTTCCTAATTCTACATAAACTAAGTCATTTTTCCTAAATGAATAATCCCTTCTTTTTTTATTTATTCTGAATCTGTTTTCTTCAGCTGACTTATTCGAGAATTTTAAAGCTTCTTTTCTATCATATTCCAGATCTCTTTCCTTGCTAAATTCTTCTGGAACTATCTCTGAATGTTTTCCAAGTAGTAAATATTCAGGAGAGAATCTGGTGGAACTGTGTGTTGTTCCATTATATTCTCTGACACATTCTTCTGCCAAAACGGCCCATCCTTTTCCTTTATTTTTAGAATCATTTCTCTTTATCCTCAGCCTATTTGTTAAAGACTGGTTCACTCGTTCAACTAAACCATTTGACTCCGGACAATCAGTACATGTGAAAATCAGTTTTATGTTATTCTTAGTTAAAAATTTTTTAAAATCTTCCGAATTTATCCCAGGATACTGATCCGCCAACAGGTTATCTATTTGGTTCAAATCGTCAACCTTTTTTATAAGTTTAATAAAATCTTTTGACGATTGAGTTGTTGATGTTAAAATAAAGACAAATCTTGAGAAATGATCAATGAGCACATGCATGTATCTTTTTTTTGTATATCTGTCTTTGCAACCCCCTATTGTATCCAGGGACATGATTTCAAAGGGTCTTGTTGCTGGACCCAAAATGGATGCTTTTCCGAGTAATCTCTCTCTTCTTGACTTATTTTCTAAACATGCCTTGCATTCTCTGCAATACTTTCGTATTAAAAAATCCATTCCTTTAAAATAGTACTCAGGTCTAATTTTACTTAACATATGTTTTACCCCTATATGACCATAGTAGTTGTGAGTTAAATCTATTATTTTTTTTCCTAAGGACATAGATACAAATATTCTTTTGTCATCATTTATTTTCTTTAAATAAACTCCTTTTTCATTTATAATGTTTTTAGAATTGTTTATTTCAGTGATATTTAAACTTTGGTCTGCCATTATTTGTTCTTGTGTTATTAAGTTTACCACTTTGATGACATCTTCATTATGACAATCACTGAGGACTGGATTTCTGGAAAGGGCGTCGGCCTCAGTGTTTGTGCTGCCAGGGGCGTAAATGATTTCAAAGTCATATTGGGAAAGATAAAGAATTAATTCACCAAGGGGCTCATCTGGTCTTGCATTTACTTTGAAATTTTCCAGGGGTTTGTGGTCTGTGATGACTGTAAATGGTTTATCTATTAGCCAGTATTGCCAGTGTTGTACAGCTTCCTTTATAGCTAAACACTCCAAATAGATAGCCTTTCTTTTCTTTTGTAGTGGAGTTAGTTTTTTTGAAAAGTAGGCTACTGGATGTAAGAATCCTTCATCATCTTTTTGCTTCAATATTGCACCGATTCCTTCCGACGATCCATCCGTAAATATGTAACTCTTCTTATTTGGATTAAAAATTAATAATATTGGCGAGGTACATAAAAGCTCTTTTACTTTATTAAAAGCACTCTGACATTTGTCCGTCCATTCAAACTTTACATTTTTTCTTAGTAAATTATGAAGAGGTTCTAACAATTCTACCGATTTGTCTATATACTTATAATAAAAATTTATTTTACCAAGAAATTGCCGTACATTTTTCTTATCTTTTGGAATTTTGAAATCTTTTATTGCTATCAAGTTATCTTTTAAAGGTCTTATTTTGCCTTTTTTAATAATATGTCCTAAATATTTAATTTCATTTTTCGCGATATTGCATTTTGATAATTTCAGCTTAAAACCTTCTTCTTTCAACATCTTAAAAACTAACTTTAAATGTTCTAAATGTTTTTCAAAACTTTCGGAGAAAATAAGGATGTCGTCAATATAATTCATACAGAACGTGTTTAAATTATTTCTCCTAATGGAATTTGCAAGAATTCTTTGAAATATTCCAGATGAAGCTCGAAGTCCAAATGGGAGTACATTCCATTGAAAGTGGCCATTTTGTGTTACAAAGGCCGACTTTTCCCTATCCTTTCTTCTTAATGGTATAGACCAAAAGGCCGAATTAACATCCAATGCCGTGAACCAGTTGCAATTTCCTGCCTTTATCATTATATCATCAATTCTTGGGAAAGGATGAGACTCAGGTAATAAAATCCTGTTTAGACATGAATAATCGATACATAGGCGTGATTTTTTTCCTTCGTCTTTCTTATAAGCCAATGTTACTGGAGCCGCAAAAGGCGAGCTTGATTCTTCAATTAGATTCATTTCTAAAAGTTTTTTTATTTGACTGTCTATTTCATTCTGTGTTGTGACAGAACATCTATAGGGTTTTTTATATATATATTGATAATCACGCAATTTTATTTGAGCCTCTGTATCTTTTATTTTTCCTACATCGAATTTGTTTTTTGCAAATAATTCATTATTTTCTTTTAATAATAAAAATGTTTTATCTTTTTCTTTTGCATTTAAATGATTTAAATAGTGTCCATATTCTTCTAATTTTATGTATTCGTTTATATTTATATTATACAATGTATTATTAAATATAATTTTATTTTTTTTATTAATATGGTTTAAGGAGAAATCATTTGTTAAGGTTTTATTTTTAAATGGGTTTGAATTATTTTCTAAGCTTTTAATATCTTTATTTTTATTTAACGGTATATTTTTAAAATTTATTCTTTGAAATATTTTTAATTCATTATTTTGACATAGTTTAAATTTCGTTATTAAATCTAATCCCAGAATCAATTCAAAGGAAAATTTATTATTATTAATACAGAATATATTTACTTGTTTTTCTATTAAACCTATTTTTAATTTTAAAGAAATTTGTCCATCAACACGACAAAAACCAGCTAATGTTTTGAATAAAATTTTATTGTGGTCCTTCAATTTATCATTTAATCCTTTCACCACATTTAAATTGATGATTGATATATTAGAACCGGTGTCATAGATTCCTTTTAAATATCTATTCTTATTAATTATTACATTTAATTTAATCAGCTGGGTTTTATCGCAGGGCATAATTAGTTTTTTTTTAACCAATTCATTAAATTGTTCTTCACCAAGCATTACTTTTGGGCGTGTTTTATTTTGAATATTCCTACATAGTTGCACTGGGTGAAATCTCTTAGAAAAACCTAGTTTTAAACATTCAAGACATTCAATTTTATTACTTTGTTTTATATTAATGTTGTTTTTATGTAATGGAATATTCTCATATTTCTGCAATATACTTATGAGATGATCAGATTTCTTTATTTGAAATTTATCTAATTCATCTTGAATTTTTAATGGTAATCCAATGACAATTAAATTAATTTTAGTTTGTTCTGAGATATGAGGGTCCGAATCTATTAAAAGATTTTCTTTCTCAATGCAATAACTTATTATGGAGCCCCCTAGAAATTTAAAATTAAAAGCTTTTCTAACTTGGGACCATCCTCTCTTTTGAAAAGTTAATAAGATTGATTTTTTCCAATCTGCCCATAAATGTAGATTTTTTTTTAGATTTAATTCATACCAATTTTTAGCAATGTCTGCCAAAAAATATTTTAATGCTTGAATTTTTATTGTTTCATTTTGTAGATCGAACCTCAAACATTCTTTTTCAAATTTTTCAATCCATACATCGACATCTTGGTTTTTGCCTAAAAATATTTCTAAATTGAATTTTTTTTCAATATCCTTTAATACGTGGATTGAATTATTTATGTCAATGGTGTTATCCATGTTTGTTAAATTAATAGAATTATTTAATTGTTCTTCAAGCATTTCGTCTTTAAAAATGAAATTATCATCATTGTCTAAATATAATTTCCTTATATCTTCATCTAGAGCCACCTTTGGGTTTCTGAAATTCCCGACCCTTGTCATACTTTTACAGGCTGCCTGAATAACGCTTAATTTCATCAGCTTAAGGTGATGAGATTCGTGACGGTACTTTTCAGGAAATAAGTAAGTCAGGGAAGAGCCCTGGAAACTGATAGCGTGGAAGGAACTCACCATAGCGCCATCAACTTGCTCCTTGACCATATGTATTATAACCTTCGCTGCCATCTCGGAAGAAGCTCGATTTGTTTTATAAGTGAGGGATTTATTTGGAGATAAAAGAAGTGAGATGTAGTTTCTGAAATGTATAGAGATATTTATTTACATATGTACATTGATTTTAAAATGGCCAAGCTAGTACCTGAAATGTATAGAGAAACAAATCTCAAGTCTCTTGGTAGCGTAACTTGGTTAAATTCATAAGGGGAAAAATATATAACAAAATAATAGTGGATAGGTGCTTCTATGATGAATGCTTGTTTCTTTCTGTTCGTGTGTGTCTGGCTCTGTTCAATCCAACGCCCTCCCGTGGCCAAACCCGAACTTATATATATATATATATATTAATTTAAATATAATAAAATATTTTTTAATAATAAAGAATTTTTTTTCTCCCGGATTTTATAGTGAAATGAGGTTAGTTGCTATTGATAAAACTGAATGAAACAAAGGGCAATTATCTTCTATGAGTAATTGAATGTTAATGAGAGGAACTGATGGGCGTTAATTGCTGCATAGCTTTCGTTTGGAATTCCGTTTGAAGTTGATATTCATTTGATATAGAAGCCACAATTATTAAATAAAATTTGATACTTCAATTCAAAGAATGTCAATAACAGTAATTCCAAAAATATTTTTGTAAAAATTATAATATAGAAATTTAATTATATTAAAGATTAAAATTTTAATCTCCTTACAAGATTTTATTTATATACAGTTATTTTTTTTTTTTTTTTTTTTTTTGGCTTTTTCGGAATATATCTCCATTTAGCCAGCTTTCTCAGATTTGTTTATTATTTATATTTATATTTATATTTATATATCGATGCAATCGGCGAGGTTTGAATCCTCGAACCCGAGTCGGCGGACCGGTTACTATAACCTCGCGGCTAAGCTCCCGGTATGAAATACAGTTATTAATATAGTAAAAAAAATGAAAATTTATTAGTCAGAAACTCTAACATAATAGAACAAACATTAATAATAGATTAATTCTATTATAAATATTTTAATAAAAAAATTAATTGAAAAATAATAATAATAAAAAAAAAAAAAATGTTAAAACTGAATTGAATATAAAATATTATTAAATCGGATCTTTCAATTTTATAAAAATTCATATATGTATATATATTTGATTTCAATTTGTTTAGATATTAATCGACATATATTACTTGAATTCATTTATTTGCAAAAGAATTGCCTTGAGGCACATGTCAAGCAATGTGTAAAATAACCCTGATAGTTTACACACCCCATCTTAAAGGGAATGTTAGGGTGGCAACGAGTCAGCCAATTAAGCCCTTTTGCCCTACGCCTTTCGGCCCCACCCACACGCTTAATAGTTTGTCAATTTGTTGCCCAGACGGATGAATTCGAATTCATTGAGGTGGCATTCTCGGCTAATAAACTGGAGATATTAAAATTCCTCCTCGTCCCCATTCAGGGTGAGTTTCCCTGGCAACCAACGCATCACTCTTCGACAAAGGGCTGCCCGGAAGCCAGACGAGATGCCTGCTCGTTTTTATTAATATCTATGGATTTACTTTTTAATGAAATTTAATTTGTAAAAGAAAAATTCTAATGAGAAAAATAATAATCAATCGTTCTTTTTCAAAGCTATATTGAACGTACCATATTGTCAATTCACAATTTAATTAACCGCTCCATTAATATTTCATAGAAATAAATAATTTTAAATGTTTCAAGAAAATCTATATTATAAATGAATATAACAAAAAAAAACTTATTTTTATGTAAAGTATATTGAACAACAACTTCTAATGAATGCTACAAATTTATTATTGCTGTAAGGGTTTAATGATTTTCCAAAGATCTATTTCCGAATGTCTTATAATCATTTTCATGAGTTATAAAGCTCAACAGCAATGACACAAGATATTATTACCATTTTTATTTTTTCTACAAATCCTGAGATTTATACGTATTAATGTATTTTCTTATGGGATACCATTTGCACAATCTTATATTAAAAATTCTTCAAATAATTGAAATAAAATTATGATGTATTTATTATAACATTATTTATGGAATCTATTTTGGAAAATAAATATACTGTAAAATTACAATAATAAGTTTAATAATTTTATAATAATTACTAAATATTTTTCTTTGACCATTTTAAATTACAAAATTTACAAAAATGTAGGATAAAAACTACTAGGAAATTCATTCCTGAAACACCCCTCTCTAGTACCTGCTTCATTAATCTGCAGCTTTACCCTTTATTTATCTATCTCTGTAGCTCTACTGAACTCGAGAGTTCTTGGCCGCAGCAACCAAATTTCTCCAACCATCCCTATCCTGAGCCACAACCATTCAAAACCTACCCTCTCCTATCTCTCTCACGTCTCTTCCAACATTGTCCACCCACCACGTCCTTGGTCTTCTAAGCGGGCGTTTCCCACTCGGTCTCCCCACCAATATATTTTTCGCCATTCTTTTTTCTCCAATTCTAGCCACGTGCCCTGCCCATCGTAGCCTTCTCAATTTTATAACCCTATGTCTGGAGATGCATAGAGGTCATGCAATTCCTCGTTATGCAGTCTCCGCCATTCCCCGGTGACCTCATCTTTCTTTGGCCCATAAATGAATCTTATTCCCAAACATTCATCTCCCAGGGTCATAGTCCATGCCTCACACCCTTATAATACAACCGGCAAAATAATTGTTTTATAAATTTTAATTTTAATCCCCTTTGATAATAATTTTTACTAGATAAGCCCCTTTACTGCTTGATAACAGGCGGTACCCGATTGTAACCTCGTTTTAAATTCGAGCTTTATCCTTTATGAACTTTAAATATTATTTTAATAATAATGCGAATTTGTTCAGAAATATTAATAAATTGCCTTAGTCGATTATTAAGAATATCGTCCCTTATACTATTCTTACCTATTATTAACTCTATTAACTTTATTTGTAATATAATTTGTAACTCTATTTGTAATATAGTTAATAGATCATCAATTAATTCTCTATTCAGAAATAAATTTTTAGTATACAATCTTTTATAAGAATTTTATGTAAATATTCCCGTTGTTTATTTGATTCTAATTTCAGGACAGTTCATACATGTTCGACAATGAATACAACAATTTTAATTCTAGAAATTCCTAAAATTATTAAAATATGTAAATTTTTACATTGATTACTAATAATCATATATCATTTAAAAGTTATTTTAAATACTTTAATAATTAAATAAAATAATTGACTAATTTTTTTTATTCGAATGGATCAAGAACGGATAGAATAGTTCAATTTTCTTAAAGAAATTTCCATATTTTACGCCAGAGGCATTAAATGTAAATATAAAATTAGATTAGAATTTTAAGTAAAGAATTTGTACAATAAATGGTGCAAGAGTACTTATGAATGCATCCAAGATGAGTATGGGTAATAAAAAAACTTCTCAAAGAATGGTTATGTATATACAATGTAATTTTAAATTTGACAAATAACATTTGGTTTCAAGCACTTGTTGCGATATACTATTGGACGAGCCGGTAATTGAAAAAATAGCCCTCTCGCTTGCGATGGTGGTATCTCCCCCGTGATTTCGGACGATGAATAAGTCAATTTGGAACAAGTGCAGTTGAAAGCAAGGGCTGGAAAGAGCAGAAGGGCAATTGACAGAATCGAAATGCATTCTTTTTTTACGAATCTAGAAAACCAATTATTTTTTTTTCAATTTTTTTTTTCTATATTTTTATTATTATTCCCCCAACTATCAAAATATATGTTTTTACGAAAATATTATTTTAAGAATCCTTAAAAAAAATATTTAAGAATATAAAATTTAATAAAAAATTAGTCAAATTTGTATTTTACAACTGTAAAAGATTATTTCAAAAAGAAAAATATAAATATCAATAGATACAGTTTTCTTTCATTTTTGTTCCAGGTGATTGATGTTTAGAAGCACTTAAAATTTTAATCATTTAATTTTATAGTAAAGAAAATTAACAAGAAACAAATTTAGAAAAGTGGGACGGAGAAATAATTATTAACAGTATTAAATCTTTCTATTTTTGGGAAAAATGTCAATTTTGGTAAATGTACTTTCCAGCCCCTCCAATAACTCTATCTTTGCTTCATTTAATATAATTTTTTTGGATTCTGAGTTGATCGATTAGGAGGTTTGCACGCATTCTTAGTGGGCTCCAGTTTTTTGATATTAACTTCGTTGTTTTTTCTTTTTTTTTTTTCCTTATTTTTTGGTGGTAAGTGTATTGTGGTGTGCCTGTGCATTTCGCCAATTTTCACAAAGGTTGGTTGATTCTATCGATACCTTTTGGACACCTTTTTTGCCAAGTGTTTTAGATTGACCACCAGTGAACTTTTCCCACTATTCGCAAAAACTATAACTTCCAAGAAGTCATTTCTTTAATCATTATTATTAATCATTATTGTTAAGACAATAAACCAGTGTACTGCATACGAGAAGCAATTCTTCCACCCTGGATGTTCAAATAAGCATAAAAAACAGACAAAGCACTTTGTAACCTTTGAGGGCCCATTTAAAAAGGTAATGAATGACTCTCAAGCAGAGCTCGCTAGAATTGAGGCACTTCGAGAAAGGACATCGGTGAGCTCGGTGACATCAGGCGACTCAGTTGTGCTCCCTGGTCCTTCCGGGAAGTATTATGAAAGTGACAAGAAGTTCACAGAAATAATTGATATCGTTCACTCTATCAAAAACAAGATGCTATGCAAAGCGGAGGTCAAAAGAGTGGTTAAAGAAATAGTAATGGAGGAACTTCAGGATTTAAAAACTGAATTAGGGGAGATAAAGACAATCATGATTACATTGAAAAACAGGGAAGAGAAAAAGCAAAGAATAAAACCTTTAGTGAGATTTTAAAGAAGAATTCACGTGAACAAAATGTCCTCATGGTGAGACCAAAGGCGGACCGTGAATGTGAAGACCTGAAGGTAGTGATGAAACAGAAAGTGGATATAGAGAATTTACCTATAGGAGTCACTAGGTTGAGAGGTTTATTAATGGACTATGAAAATGAAATGAGATCTGATAACCTACAGAGAGCTAAACACAACTCAGTCAAAGAAATTTTAAATAGAAAGCTGGGAGACGATTTCGAAATAAATGAAATTAGAAAGAGGAAATCAAAATTGTGTAAAGATTTTAAAATTGTAAAAAAATTATATGGTAGAAATCAGAGAGATGATGCACAAGAGGGTGCAATCATTCTGGAATTGGATGATAAGAGTCATTAAAAAAGAGAAAATTAATCTTGGGTGGAAAAAATGCAGAGCATTCGATCATATCAACATTAAAAGATGTTTTAAATGATGGGGATTCTCACATAATGCCGCCGATTGTAAAAAAAAAATATATCATGTTATAAATGCAGTGGGGAACACAAGTCGGAGACATGTCAAGAGAAAATTTTAAATGCACAAACTGTGAGGAGGGGCTAATTTAAAATTAAATTTAGGACTGGACATATGTCATAGTGCTCTAAATAGACAATATCCCACGCTTGTTAAAAAACTGAAAAAAATGAAATAGCAATTAGAGGTAGAACATCTTAATAAGCCAAACATAGAATTTAGGAAGGGTAATTTCAAAGATTGCAAAAGAGAAGTTAGGGAACAACTTAGGATTGCCTTTTCGAATATTGATGGAATAGGAACACTTTTTAAACTTGATAAAGATGAGATTGACTTCCTTCTTGATATTCAGAAAATTTTGCTGCAGGAAACATGGGTGACGGGAAAACTTTACCTCCGTGGTTATTTGAGGGACTATAATCTTTTCTACTCTGAAGCAGTAAGGGAAAAAAGTAAGTGAAGGGCAAGTGGCGGTCTTTTAACATTAGTCCACAAAGTATGTCGACGATTATAGGATTATTATTAGACTATCTTTGAGACTATCTTTTATTTTCATAAATAATAAATAATGAATCATTTCTTTAAAGAAAATAAACTAAATTGTTACCATTGATTAGTGAAGTTAGTGTATCATATATAATGTAAAGAAAAAGGAAGTAACAAAGAAAGATACTTAAATAATATAGTGAAGAGGAGGCAAAAAAAAATAAGCATATTTAATAAAATCATTTAATATTAATTATATACATTTTGTAGCTTTAAACTTTATAAATGGACAAGAAAAAATTGAATAAATAAATAATAAAACTAAATTAATAAATAAATGATTTCTAATTTTTTTCAATCATTTATTCCTTTAGATTAGAATATAAATTATTAAAATAAAATTTTTTACAAAATCGACTATACTGTTCTTAGAACCAAGGACATAATTATCTTTCTTAATTAAATTTTTTCTTTATACTTATTATTTTCTTCCAAATGATCTATTTACTTATTAAATATGAATCTGGAATTTATAAATTCTAATTATATAGTTAATTGAACATTTATTTTCATAATTGATAACACAAACAAAAAGGAATTATCATTTGAATTGTTTTTTTATGTTTGTTCCATTTGCAGAGGTTCATTTAATTATTAAAAATATGGGTTGGATATTAGAAAAATGGTATGTTATATAAGAATGTGAATATCAAAAGAGAGGTCAATTGCAAGGGTCATTTACTTAAATCAATCCAAGTAAGTAGTTAATGACCCGTTGGAGCGTTCAAGTCATTATCATTAAAGCTCCTCCAATAAATTCAGACAATCCTATCGAGATAAACAAATAGTTACACGCGCGCCTGTTATTTACAGTCATTAACCATGAAAATTTGCATTTAAAAAAAGACCAATATATTATTAACTTACTTATTTTTTAATATTTAGATAGGTCAAGTGAAATTTGTAAATAAAATCAAATTCTCTTTAAATAAAAGATAATTAATATATATATATCTATAGATATATATCTTATATATTTGCTATAGTGACTTTCTAAGAGATGGAAATGTCTCAATTATAATTCAGAAGTGTATCCCAGTTTATTATTTATATAAAACTAAATTTGCATTTTATACATAATTGCATATAATTTGTTAAAAAAGGAAATAAAATAAAATATGTAAAACCATAGATAAACAAATTCCAATAAGATAAGAGAACTAGATTTTTAATTTACTATTTACTTAAATATTATAATAACTTATTATAACTTTTATTTTTTTTTAACATAAGCATTGAAACAATAACAATATTTATTATAAGATTACATTTAATAATGAAATATCAATAAAAACACCTTTAAATTTTCTTCGTTTTTAATATTTTCAATTTTTCGTAATTCTTTAATTTATCTAAAAATTTTTTTAATTTATTTTTTAGGGATTTTCTTCTTTAGTAATTCTACTAAAAGTATTAAAAAAACAAAAAAAAATATTCCCCTCATTTAAGTTATGCTTAACCCTTTCGTTGCTTTCGTTTCACACGAATATGGAAATTAAATGAATTATCAAAGTTCTATAGCCGCTTATTCAAATAATGTAATGAATATTTAAAATAGGAAAAGTAATTACATAGGACGGAATTTTTTTATATAGTATAAGTATAAGCAATTAACGGTAGGTTAATTTATATCACTAAAGCAAGTTGTTTTAATCAATCTTTAAAGAATTTTCATTAATATCATCTTATAACAATTTTTTCTAAATTAATTTCATTTCATATCTTGATTAATTGTTAATTAGATTAATTGTATTGTGAATTATTATTTTAAGACTAATAGATTTGAGAACATTTAGTTCATTTTAAGCGATTTATGAGGTGTAGGGGCTACGTTGTTTGGTAGCATCTTTCTACCATTGACGACCACACCGAGTGTCATCGACAGGTGATGGTTAATGGTAATTGGTCCTTACAGGGTACCCAACTCTTACCATTGGTTCCCCATGCCACACCAAAAATGCAACATCCAGAATGTCCAGCCGAGACTCAAGATGTCAGATTCTACAGAATTTCTAAAGAAAATAACTTGCAACAACCCCAAGTACAACTACAACCTTTCACTTCTGCTAATGAGATCTGGACATCTACAAAAGAACTTATTAAAAGCGCAGTAGATGTAACCTCAAGAGAAGTAAAAAGAAATTCGTGGATTGCGGATGGAACAATACTATTGATTGAAGAAAGGCGCATCTTAAAATCTAAAGGAGATAATGTGTTGATGATCAAACAACTTTACAAAAATATCCAAGCTGCATGTTGGAGAGACAAAAATAACTATTACAAAGATTTGTGCTCGAGTGCCAAAAGCATGCTGAGCATAATAATTCTAAAGATCTCTTCAAGACAATAAAATTAATCACTCGTGAGTTTAGTCTTGGGTCTTGGGCGCTCCAATTTGGTGGAAAATCAAGTAATTCAATTGGAGAAACATGCAGAATATGGAGGGACTACTGTAAATCTATATATAAGGGGACTCCACCAACTATAACAATACAATCGTTTGTAAATGAACTTGGTATTTTAGAGTCTGAAGTGTCCCATGCCATAAATTCACTGAAGAACGGCAAATCTCCCGGATCAGATCAAATTACAACAGAGAAAGGTATGGGAGACTTAGGAATATCAAGAATTGAGATATTAGTAATAGGGTATGGGATACGGGAAAATGGCCTGATGGCTGGGAGGGGGTGCATCAGGGGTGCATTTTGTCGCCGACTCTCTTTAACTTTACGGAGGGACCTGAAGGGTTGGGATGTAGGCGTATCTGTGGGAGGAATAAAAATAACTGATTTAAGATATGAGGATGACACGGCCCTACTCGCCAACTCGGAAGAAAAATTAATTCAGCTACTTGGGAAACTTGAAAGAGTAAGTGAAGAGTTTAGGCTAAAGATCAATCAAAGTATAACCAAAATCATGATTGTCGATCGTGCTAATGACAATATGTCTAACATCAAGAAAATCGGGAATTACAATGTGATTGACCACTTCATATATCTTGGGTCTATGATAACCAACAAAGGCGGCTGTGATGCTGAGATTAATAGACGTATACAGATGGGGAGATCAGTAAATGACGAAGCTAAAAAAAATTTGCAGGACAACCTCTTAACCAACAATACAAAAAAAGTTTTAGTGGAATCGCGTAAACGCATCAGAAACATGGACAGTGAAGCAAGTCAACCGCAGAAAAATAGATGCCTTCGAGCTGTGATGTTGGAGGAGAATGTTACGAGTCCCCTGGAAAGCGCGTCGAACCAACATCTCGATTCTTGGTGAGGTAGAGGCTGATCTGCGACTATCAAGTATTGTGCTCCCAAGGGTCTTGAGATGTTTTGGCCAGATTTGAACGGATCGTGATTTAACGAAAAGTAGAGGGTTCACGAAGACGAAGCAAGTCACCGGTCGATCAAATAGGATAAGGTCTTGGCGTTGGTCTCCGAAAGGCTACTGTGGAGGCTCGCGATCGCTCCTGATGGAGAAAGTTGCTTCACAAAATAAAAATTGTGGGAGCATGGAATTAAGTCCACGCAACTTCTGATAAGAAGAAAGCGACAAAGAAGAAGAAGAAGCGTTTTATTTTTAAAGTATATTTTTTAAATAATTTATACATAAATTTTAAAATTTTGTAAACATGGTGAAGTTTGAATTTTTGTCCTCACGTCCCTTATCTTAAACTTTATAATCCTGACTTGTTATTGAATGTCTGAATTATAATAATATAAAAAAAAATATTTCGATAAAAAACTAATGTTTAATGTTTACTGCTTAAAACTTAATGTATAATGGCCCAATTAAATTGATTGAATGTCTAATACATTCTTGCCCAAGTAACCTTTTTTAATTTTTATTAACAAGATCTTATAAGAGATATGTATAAAAAAGGTAATTACGAGAATTCGTATAATAATATTTACACAATAAATTTATAACTTAAATTCAAACTCATTTTAAATAATATTTAACTAAAATAATCCAAAGAATTCATCTTATTACTATTAAAATGTTATTATTAACTTTATTGTTATTTATTAATAAATTATATACAAGTTATATATATAAAAGGAGATAAGGCGACTAAAATAAAGTAAAAAAAATTATTACTCTAGTAGGTACAGTCAAAATTTCTAAATATATCCTGTTATTTATAATATTCTCAACTATAAGAAAAAACGATAAGAAATGATTAAAAGTCATGATTATATATATTAATATTATAGGGTGCGAAAACTAATACTTTTATTATATTATATCAGAATTTTTCTTTAGAAAATCCACTACTGATGTCCCAGATTAAGTGATTGTATAAAATTATAATAATAAAGATAAGAAGTTTGTAATTTTTTATAAGAAAACATCAAGAAATAAATAATATATGATTGTGGCGAAATAAAATGATAAAAAAATGCATATGCATAAATATAATTTGGGAAATCAATTATTATAATTATTCATATCATAAATTTCGAAATCTAAATAAATGAGTTGACCTGTGGCCAGGCCAGAACTGACCGACGGTTTGTAGTAAATTAATTTCCAGCTACAGAAACAATTTCAAATAATTTAAATGTATCTATTAATGCAATAAAAAAACAGATATGCATATAACATAAATATTTTTAATTTTATTTTATTTATAATATATAAGTTATTATATTATTATTATATTTATAATATATAAGTGGATATTAAATTATTAAAGCTTTGGTGGTTGTTTTTATTTATAACGGAATTTTGTAAATTAAACCACATATTGATATTTGTTATTGTAAATTTATTCAAAAAATACAAACATATACACAACGTTTCGATTGCTGCTTCTGCAATCGTTATCAAGCGACTGCACTGTTCGAGCGTCCAGTGACAAGTGACCAATGATCATTAATATAAGACCAAAGTCACCAACCAGATGGCAGAGCAATAAGGTTGAAAAATTGCAATCAATCCGCTATTGCTGAGCATGTGTTGACTACTGGTCATGTGGTGGAGTTTGATTCAACAAAAATTCTACACATTGAACAGAATTATTGGAAAAGAAAGATTAAAGAGAGCCTGGAATTGATGAAAAATAAGAATAATATGAACAAGGACAAAGGCCTCTTAATAAATCAAATTTGGGATCTTGTGAATTGAAAATTATTAAAATTATTCATTAATCATCATTTTTATTATTTTTTAGGACTTAGAGACTTTATTGTTTAGATAATTATAGTTCATCACTTTCCATTTGTTGAGAATCATCTTTTGGCAACACTGGTTTGAATTCGCGCCAAATACAACTGGCTTGCTTCCCGCCAATATCTCTTGCTTAATTTAATATTAATATAATAAATAATGTAAAATTAAAGAACTCAATTTATTCATAAAATAATTGTTGTTCACGTTTTGTTTATAATTTTTAATTTAATTGTTTAAGAATAATTATTTTTTCTCCTGTAATTTTGAAATTGTAAGCACGTTCAGAGCGCCATCTGGTTGGTGACTTTGGTCTTATATTAATGATCATTGGTCACTTGTCACTGGACGCTCGAACAGTGCAGTCGCTTGATAACGATTGCAGAAGCAGCAATCGAAACGTTGTGTATATGTTTGTATTTTTTGAATAAATTTACAATAACAAATATCAATAGTTGGTTTAATTTACAAAATTCCGTTATAAATATATAAGTGTCCCCGCAAAAATTCTCCGGGAGATAAAAATGTCTCGGTTTACATAAATAATAATATCATCCGTGAATAAACCCAATATTATTCAATTTTTACCGACCGACGATAGTAAGGCATGTATCTATGCGCACGGTAGTGCGCCGGCCAAGTTCCATTGTTTTCACACCAAATTTTACATATCACCACGAATCATGCATTTTGTATTGGTTTTATCCTCGGGAAAAATCATCTTCATTAGTTTTTTCTTAATTATAAATTATATGATCTTCATGACGTCACAGCCAGCTACTACTTATATATTATAAATAAAATAAAATTTTAAATATTTATGTTATATGCCTATCTGTTTTTGATTACATTAATAGATACATTTAAATTATTTGATATTGTTTCTGTAGCTGGAAATTAATTTACTTTAAACCGTCGGTCGGTTCGGACCTGGTCATAGATCAACTTATTTACTTAAAATATTATTAAATAAACTTGGTAAATTAATATTTGGTTGCTAATACTCGCAAATGAAATTTGGAAAAACATAAATAAAAAAATTTATTTATTTTTTTTACTAATTAGTTTTTATTAAGTCAAATAAGTGAAATAAATTTGTCTAGAAGATAACAAAGGAAGAGTAAGAATCAACATTTAATAGCAGAGAGAAATAGTTTTAACAGACAATCTTAATATACAAAACATCGAATTTGAAAATGTAGAAAAATTTAAATACTTAGGTTCTGTAATCACGAAGGATAATAATATTCGAGACGAATTTAAATCGAGGTTGCATTTAAGCAACGCCTGTTATAGCTGTTATCTCAACAAAGTTATTATCATGGGGAATCAAGATCGGAGAAAATAGGGGTTGGATGGGTGTAGCTCAGGATAGAGACAGTTGGAGAAATGTGGTTGCTGCGGCCAAAAACTTTCGTGTTTCAAAGACACAGAGGTAGATATAGATATAGAGTTCTCAAGCTTATTTGGCCAAGCGCCCCCTTTTCAAAAACAAATTTACAAATCCCCCCTGGAAATTAACTTTTTTTAATTTTAATAACAATTAAACAGAAAGATAAATGTATCTATTCGAAAAATATTATAAATAAAGGGTTAAATTATAAATGTAATTAGAAATGTACTCAGAATAGAAAAGTAATTTACAAGTAATAAGGCGCCATTGTGTGTGTGGGTAGCGAACCTGACTCACATTCACATGGTCCCGAGTTCAAGTCCCGTGCCTGGAAAGGGAATTTCCCTAGCTGGGGTCTATGGGACGGAGTCAACCCAGCCTCCGGGAACAACCTTGGGGAAAAGCTACTTGATAGCGCCGTTGAGAGGACTCGTTCCACTGATCATAGGACACCTCATTGATATAACCGGCTTGATAGGCGTTGTCCTTGCGTAGGACGTACAAAGTCAGAGGTTTTTTCTTATATACAAGTAATTTTTTCTCTAAATGCACCTGTGGCCATCACCGCCCCCTGGATCGCTGCAGGATCCACGAGTGGGGCGGTAGCACCCACTTTGGGAATCACTGATATAGATAGTAGACATTAGGAATTTTTGGACAAAAATGTTTTGAAGGTTACTACCACACTTACTTCCAAATTCGAATAAAGATGACTGAAAGAATTACTGTATTCACAGTTTCGTGTCAAGATATTAGATAAATAAATATGAAAAAAATAGTGGGGTAATAAAATATAAAATGTTATAAGGCTTTCACCTTTGGCTCTTAAATATTACTTTCATTATCATATTTAAAGTTTTCATCCATAGATTAAAGGGTTAAAATAAAGAAATGACCAATCAGTCTGAATAAAATTGATGTTTTCCCCATGACCTGGCAATTACCAAGCCTTAAAGCGTTAACAAGCGCTAGTAAAAAACCTCGAAGGGAGTGTTATTACCCCCCTTCCACCAATGATTGTAAACTTGTTAACGATGCAATGAGCAAAATCAGCCCCAAACTCCACGCTAACGACTCTCAACAAGGGGTTTCCTTTTAGCATTAGCCTTGTGTTGTTGCTAAGATAATTTCAGGTGTTTACCAACCCACCATTGTTTATCTTTACAATTCACTGTGTTTTTCTTTACAGTTTAATCTAATTTCAAATTTCAACCCTCAGCCTATAATGAAAAAATGAAAATTGTTTTTATTATAATTTGCATGTTCGGTGAATAGTTTAAAACACCATTTTTTAAATGCTAAAGTTCAATATGATATATATGAGTCCGATTGTATAAGTATAATTCACCCTCAATAAAATATCTTTTTAATCTTAATCTAATTTAAATAATTAATTGTTCTATACATTTTCTGATAGAGGCTAATTATTAATATATGTCTTGAGTATATCGGTGAAAGTATAAATATAAGGAAAATACAAATATGAATTTAAAAACATCTTGATTATTTACTTATACATATGTTCTTAAACATATATACATATATATGGTATATAAGATTTACACCTTTTTGATATATGCTCTATTTTTAATTAAATATAAACAACATTTAATTAAGAATTATATTATTATATGAATAAATATATATAAATAAATAACTTTAAATAACTTTATTATTTAAGTCCATCTATCGAATTTCTGTGGCTCTACGGAACTCGAAAATTCTTGGTCGCTGCAACCACATTGCTGCAACTATCCCTATCCTGAGCTACACCCATTCAACCCCTAATTTCTCCCATCTCTCTTACTTCCATTCCTACATTGCCCGACCATCGGGCCCCCATAATTATTCAAATATATATATATATATATATAAGATGGAGATTAGGATTTTAAATGAAATAACCAAACCGATGTACCTAAATACAAGCAAATCGATTTTTATATGTAGTTATTTGTTTTATCAATGAAATACAATATAACAAAACTTAATATTAAAAGATTTATAATATTAGAATGAATTTTCTACGAAAAGAAAAATTTATATCATATTATAATAACATAAACAAATTTCAGTCAGGCAACTTAAAATATACAAGAAAATTAAATAATTCAAATTATACAAATGTTATTTACATATATATATAAGTCTAGATGCAATCATTTAAAACTTATCAATATTATATAAGAATATGTCACTATATTTTTGAATAAATATTTAAATAAATGGTAATTATATTCAAAATAGCCAGAAAATCTATTTGGTAAAATTTCAATTTCGTAATTTCTAGACGGAAAAACATATATACTTTTATTTATTATAAATTTTGTAATTATATTTTAGGATAGTTTAACCGTTCCATGAGAGTCAATTAATATAGATATATAATAGCATTTATTATAACTTTTCATATGCGAAAATACTAAAAACAAAGTTCTGAAGAGGATCCTGATACGGCTTCTCGCTAACTCCTGATCCATTATATAAGAATAAACTTGAAATTTCATCAATTGTTTAATTAAAAATTATTCTCAAGTTTTATATTTAATTCCTAAACGTGGTTTAATTAAAGGAATGAAAAAAGAATTTACATAATATTTTATCGGAATAAAGGGCGCCACAGGGTGGGAAGTAGCGAAGCTGCCTCAAATTCTCGTTGTTCTGGGTTCAAGTCCCGGGTCGGTCAAGGGAATTTCTCTAGCTGGGGTCAACCCAGCCTCCGGGATCAAAATTGGGAAAGCTACTTTTATAGGCGCTATAAAAGCCAGAGGTTTTTTTTATCGGAATGATGAAAATGTTGTTCTTGAACTCAAAAGATACTTTAAAATTTATATTTGCGTAAAGATCTCGAATTCAAATTAATGTGTCTATAATAATATTTTCATTATTATGTTAGTGATATAAAATATAATTTTTAAAGTGAATTAAATGAAACTTAATAATAAATATATAGGTAGATTTTTCTTACCCATCATCTTTAGTTTTCCAATTTTTATATAAGAAAATATTGGTGAAGGAGAAACACAGTACTTTTATTTAATAAATGCTTTCTGGGTCATGCTTTTTTTCATCTTCCCATCTTCTTCCTTTAAGTTCTTATTTTTATCATGGTAAGTTTCTAAATTCTTATTATTCTATTTTATAAAATTATAGCAACAACGAAATAAAGAGACCCTACAATTTAAATAAAAACAAATATAACAAACAACAAATCTTACATGAAATTTTAAACAATATTTTTCATCTCTCTATAGTTTGAACCTTATGACTAATAGTCTTTAGGACACAGCTATCTACCTTTTATAACTTCTATATTATTAACACTATTTTTATCAGTTAATTTTTTTAGCCATCGTCAATTTGGCAAAACTCCGTTCCAGGGCGTGACTCCGGAAGCGGCTGCGTCAACTATGACGCCTCCCTTTTGCTTGTTCCGGGCATACCAATTGGTTTTTCTCCCTTCTAATCAAGTATGCGCCTAAAAAAATATATCGAATTTTAGATTTAAGTAGCAAAATATCTTCCTCTTCAATTCTTTTCTTTGATTTCATTTTACATATTCATTATCAATTAATTAAGATATTTGTAGGTAATTACAAATAAAAAAAAAAAGTTATTTTTGTATCAAAAGTGGAACAAATGAGAAAAATTAGTCATAATAAAAATATTATTATTCTAAGACATATTTAATATTATCGAATTCTCTCAATTATAATTAATTGATAATAATAAATACAATTTAAAAATCTTAGTTATTAATACAAATTCAAAAATGAGCTGTGGGGTGGCTCAGAACCAACCGACCTTTTAAAAATATTTAAAAACAACATTATATATATATTTATGGGATCGAATTAAATTTTATATCATTTTTAATTTGACCTATACATATATATAATTATTATTATATTTAATCCCCGGCCGGGCGAATGGGAAAAGAGCGTCAGTCGCACGCACGTTGTCTGCGTCATTGGGCCGGGAGAATTAGATATTTTGCGCGAGGTTAAAATTTTTAAATTCTGTATTTTTTTTCTCTGAATTGATTTAAGGCTGAACGCTAGTATTCCATAAGTGTAATTAGAAATATTACATATATTACATTTTTTGTGTAGAAAGTATCAAATAAAAAAAAAAATTTTAAAACTTTAATTAAAATGACTAAATTATATTAACTTGGTTCTTATTTTTAGTTTAATTACTCAATAATTAATTACTACGATATTTTAAGTGAAAAATTTCCGACAATGAATATAAAATATACTTTGTAAATTACCACTTCCGGTTTTCGGACATACACCAAAAGTTGATCAATTCATGTTACTGATGCATTAAGTAAATATACCAAATTTTACCAAAATCTGCTGAGTCGTTCAAGCTGTTTAACGTCTATAAGGAACAACAATGGACAGATGGACCGACAGGCGGAAAAACATAATGCTAAAAATACGTTTTTCTGTTAACAAAATGCCATATTTGTGGAGATTTTTACAAATCTCCATATCTGAAATTTGGTTTGAAAACAATACGTTCCCTTCCTATCGTCGGTCGGTAAAACTTTCTTCCAGTATTTAATTATTATTATATAAAAAAAAATAAACAAAAAATTCAATCAATAGATAGATAAATATATTTTTATAAAATTTGAAAAATACCAAATTATTTATTTCATCTATTTCAATCGTAAATTTTTTAAATAATATATAATTTAATTCTTATTTTTTTTTTATTTATTTTATTTGCAAAAAAAAAAAAAAAAATAAATATAAAATAATTTCAAATATTATTATTATAATTATAATATATTAAAAAAAAGGCTGGAGTGTCTCCAGTCGACTATCTCGCAAATTTGAATTGGATTAATTAACATATATTATATTTAAATTAAATATAATTAATTATAAATTAAAATTAATAAATAATATTTATTAATATATATATATATATATATGGAGAGGGTCCGAGGACCTCATGACTTTATCACTTATTTAATAATTAAATTTAATATATATAATTAAAAACTTAGGCTCTAAAATATCATAATATATAATCTATAACAACAACAACATAATATAAAATAAAATATTGTTTCTAATGTGTAATAATAAAAGAAAATATGTATACATTTATAAATTATATATATATAAATATATTTTCTAATGAAAAACATTCCTTAAATTATTTTCTTTATCAATTTAATTATTAATATATAAAAATCAATGATATTCTTTATTTTATAAATGCAGGAAGCAAACGGGCACAGCCAGAATAATTCGATTGTTTATAGGATTGCATTGAAAAGCGATAAGCGACTCGGCCAATTCTTTGAAAAAGAATATTAAAATATTAAAATAAAATAAAAGAATTTTATTTAGTATTCATTGAACAGTGAATAGAAAAAGACGCCAAAATTGCTGAGAGAACATTCTAACAGGTAATTAGCATCTATTATTTTGTATAGAGCCACTAATAATCCCATTTTAATTATAAATATATTATTAATTAATCATAGTTATTCGTTTAATAAACTTCCTCTATGAATATATTTATTAATTATGATTATAATATTATTTTTCATATTCATAAACTCGTATAATTATATAAATACTTTATATACTTCAATTACTTTTTACAAGGTGAATTACAAATGATTTGTATTTAATATTCTTTGAATAATGAAGGAAAAACTAAAATAAAAAAAATCTGGAATGTCTCCACTCAACTATCCCCCAATTTGATTTGAATTAAATGACATATATTATATTTAAATTAAATTTAATTAATTATAAATTATAAATTAATAAATAGTATTTATTAAACCAGTACATGTTTGGCTCTTTGTGGATGGCACCACGTCACGTGTTGGCGCGTGAGATTTGCAGTGTTAAAAAATTAATTCTGGTACTTTCAGCGATTCAATCAAGCTGAAATTCTATATATGACAGTTTTATACAATTATTAATCATGTGAAAAATTATCAAACAAACATATATCTTTATTTTTACGGTTACTTTAGAAGAAAATAAATCCACAAGTTGTAGGTAATGACCCTCTTCCGGTTGAGCTACATTTCTCAAAAGTTGATAGAAAACTATGAATTTTGAATAAAGCCCATGTACCAAATTTCATCATTCTACCTCAAACCGTTTTTGCGTAATCTTGGTTACATACATTCACACAAACACACACACACACATAGAGAGACATTTTTCTCAACCTTAGTGAAAATGATTCAGGAACCTTCAAAACGTATAAAAACATCAGAATCTTAACATCGAAAATTTTCGTGATCGCAATACTATCTCTGGTGAGATAGTAATAATAAGTATACACATTTTCTTTCATGGAAGAAAATAACCCCTTTTAAATGATTTAATTTCCCATTGATTATAATCTGAAAAAAATGTATATCTTTATTTTCAAATTTCTTCTCAAATATTTATTTCTAATTAAAAATAATATAATTCGATTATTAAACGATTGGGTCAACGATGCTAACGCCCTTTGACATTTCAAGATTTTTATTTCTTTTTTAATGAATTATCGATCTTAATTTTTATATATTATTATTGGAAAGTAGTAGATGCTAGATTCGACACATAAAAAATGTAAAATTTATAAATTAATTCCTCAACATAAACTATTATTATATAATACAATTAAATATTTTGTTAAGTAACTATACAAATCACGCAATATTTTATTAAAATACCTATTTCAAACAAAATTAAAATCGTGTTTTAATTAGAAAGAAAAATGACTTGTTTCTCTCAACGATTTTGTGTTTTTCTCAACAAGATTTTTATCAAATTCATTTAATAACCTTAAAATTTTAGAAAAAAAAAAAAATAAAAATAAAAGTATTAACAAAAAAACAAAATCTATTTTACTTTTATAATATTTTTTTTTTATTTTTAAAGTAAACAGTAAAAGAGAATAAAGCTAGTTCTTTTTTATCCTGTAATACAATAATTAGTAAAATTTAAAAGGATTTATAAATGATTCAAGTATGATTAACATGAAACATTAAAAGATAGAAAGTTTGTTAAAAATTGCATGTTCCGAATTGAAGGTATTTTAAATATTGTTATCTATGTATCTATAAATGGGATGGGAAGGGGTCATGGCTAGAATGGTAGATTAAAGATCGGCGAAAAATATTGGGAAACGTCTGGTGGGATTGGAAAGATCAAGAATACGGTGAGTGGACAATCTAGGGACGTGGACAGATGGGACAGGGTAGGAGTTCGATGGTTATAGCTCAGGATTGGGATACTTGGAGAAATGGGGTTGCTTTCGAGATCCGTAGAGGCACAGAGATAGATAGATAGATATAACAAATACAATAGTAATATATAATTAATTTACTGATTAAATTAAAATATCTTGATGATAATATAATGTAATATACCGATTGAAACAAAATGGATGAAAACCTTTTACATACAGACTTCCAACGAACTACTATGTATTACTTCGGGGGTGCAGGGGGCGGAGCCCCCGTCTATGTGAGAAGAACGCTGAAAGCGCTCTGATCAGCTAGTATTATATAAAAATATAAATGATATATTTTATACATAATTTTATTTTATCATATTTTTAAATAATAACTTAATAATTTAATATTTCAATTCTTAATAATGTTTTTTTGATAATTTAGATATAAATTATTCATTTATAAAAATAATAAATATTTCATTCATACATATACTATATATGGAAATGATAAGTTTATTTATTTTATTATTGATTTAAAAAAAAAATTAGATAATTAATAAAAAGGTGTTTTAAAGTATTTAACTAAAATTATTTTTAATATATGATTGTATTATTTTTCTAATGGTATAAATTCATTAAAATGCAACTATAATTTTAAATGCATGCTACTTTATGAATATTCATATTAGAATAATTAATTTTATAATTATTTAATAATATATTATTTAATGTATTTAATCATTTTGTTTTATAAAATAAATATATTGCCATTTTTTTAAATTAATTATATGTATATTTATAGAGTAGTTTTTGGATAAATATGCCGGTAGAAAATAGCGTAATTTTAATATTAGAGGTAAATAAGACTATAGATATAATTACAAGGTTGTCATCATTCTATAATCATAAAAATATACAAATCAGATTATTATTCGATTTATTTAATTTATTTTTGATTTTCAAATAAATAGTAAGCTGTTAAATTTTTTTATTATATTTGTCTAACTATCCTCTCCCTATTTCTCTGACATCTATTAAATATTTATTAAGTAAACTTTCACTTTATGCATTAATAATTCTAGCACTTTCGATAAAAATATCTATTATTTTTCTTATATGCCTTAAATTGGAAAAAATATTATTGACAAAATCTAATAATATTATCTTTATATATTTATCTATTTACTTTATCATTAGAAATTTTGTTTTTCTTTTAGTATAGTTAATCAATTTTAATAAATAATATTTCAAGTATCACATTTTATTTTTTTACATACAGGATTATCGTTTGGGAAAAGATAGGTTTATTAAAAATTTTCAACATTTCTTTTTTTAAATATAGTTAATTATATTTCTTTGAAAAATTGATAAATAATTCAATTATAACGGTAATTTATTTTTTGTTGTCAGTTAGATTCAGTTTATATCGTCGAACCCAAGAAAAGACACCTCATAGAAACACTAGTAAATGCTGGTAAGCTACCAAATACTTATTATATCTTGTAATTAGTGAAATGAAATTGAAGCAACAGGCTATAATATCAATTTAAATTAAATGATTATACTTTTATTAATGGCCAATTAATTAATATTACTGTGAAATATTAGTATAATTTTATTATTTCTCATATTATATATATATCTCTTTTGCATGTGTGCCTGTATATATACATATTTACGTATGTGATAACTGAACACTTAATAATAATAATAATAATAATGGATTAAATGAATATAATTGAAATTTTAGTTTTAATTGGACTTTTTTGGTTTTTTATTTTTATTGGAATTATTACAAATAATAATAATAATAATAATAATAATTTATTAAATAAATATAATTGAAATTTTATTTTTTATTATTACATTTTTATTTTTATTTTTTTTGTTAATAATTATTACATTTTTATTTGTTGGAAAATTATTTCTACTTTATTAATTGTTATTAGTTATTACATTTTAATTAACAGTTTTTTTGGAATAAGTATATTCTCTTATTATAGAGATTCTTATTGTTTGTCTCACAAGTCTACCTACAATATTTCATTACCATTGTATGATTCAAAATAAAATTCAAAATATTTAATAGGACATGACATGATCTTAGTATTTGTCCTATCCCAGAATATTTGCTAATATTACATGTTGGAGTTCCAATTACCTGCATATTTAATGGCAATTTCAATGCTGAATATGCTTTTAAATAAATAAAAAAAATTGAAGAAAGTTATTGGAATTATTATTATTAAGAATCAACAAATAAATTTATTAAATATACATTTAAATATGTAAATAAATCTATATATAAATTTAATAAATATTCAAACAATAATTGAAACAATATAAATAAAACGATTCAATATTTTACTTACATTGTGATTTATATTTTTATTTTTATTACAACTGTTAATAATATCATATGTTATTTTTGACAGTTTAAAAAAAATTAAAAATATTAATAAAATTTATCAAAATAATAAGTTGAAAAGATTTCCGATTATTTTTATTTATTTATTGTAAATTTTTCAATGTAACCATGGTAACCATGAATAGACTTTTACCAAAATATTACTAATTAAATTAATTTTGGATTTAACTACACTAAAACCTTCCTTGATATGCCCACAACAATCCCTGAAAATTTCATCGCAATCGGACGGGTAGTTTTTGAGTTTAGGCGAGACAGAGACATTCCCTTTTATATATATAGATATATATACTATGTACTAGTATTATATATATTAGTATTTATACAATAAATCTAAATTATTGCATGCCAATAAGAGGCGCGAAATTTTGTCGAAAATAATTTGCATGTTTACGCTATTAAAACGAAATAGAGGAATTATATCTACAATTATGGTATAATAGTCACACTCTGTAGGCGAATGCAGAAAAACCTCGTTATATATGTTGTCACGAAATTCTTAATTCATATGATTTGTAAATAAAAAGAAATTCCTATTATTGGCTATCTTAAAGAGTTATAATAGTCAAGAAGTGTCGCCAAATGACAGGGCGGGAAGGAGAAGTTGGTCTAGAGGCCCTTCGGGGTAAAGGTATGCCATGGCGTGCAGCCGACAACAGGCGCCACACGATGAACTTTTGGAGCGTGCCACCAAACCAGTCGCCAGCCCACTTTTGAAAAAGTTATGTTATGTTTTTTTGAAAATCGTAATCGTTTATAATAAATATAGAACGTGGATTGATACATTTTGGTCATCTTTTATTCACATAATGATATATTTAGAAACTAAGAGGACAATAAATAACCTCGCCTGATCATTGTATTGAAATGAAAGAGTAGATATAAATTAGAATGTTTTCATTGAAAGAAAATAAATTTCTTAGTAACAGTATTCTCTTGTGTCTAAACTATTTATATGATCAAATTTTATTTCTTTATTCGATCTTTAAATTCCGTTTTATTTCATTCAAATAGAGGACTGTAGCGTAGTTCTAATGCACCCGGCGCCGAACGATAAAGATGCCGAAAGAAAATTACAAAAGAATTTCAAAGTGAAATTTCAATTTTGTATTGTATATTATAGAAATATTAATTTACAAAATCTGGAGTGGCTCAGAATTCTCCCACCTCCCCTCGTCGTCTTTACTCTCAATAGCTATCAAGTTGCTGATTAAAAAATCTGGAGTGTCTCCACTCGACTATCTCGCAAATTTGAATTGGATTAAATAACATATATTAATTTAAATTAAATTAAATTAATTAAATTATAAATTAAAATTAATCAATTATATTTATTAAACCAGCACATGTTTGGCTCTTTGTTGATGGCGCGTGAGATTTGCAGTGTTAAAAAATTAATTCTGCTACTTTCAACAAATAAATCAAACTGAAATTTTATATATAGCTGTTTTATACAATTATTAATCATATGAAAAATTATCAAACCTATATCTTTATATTTACGGTCACTTTAGAGGAAAAAAATCAAAACGTTGTCGGTAATGACCCTCTTCCGGTTGAGCTACATTTCTCAAAAGTTGATAGAAAATTACGAATTTTGAATAATGCCCATGTACCAAATTTCATGATTCTAGCTCAAACCGTTTTTACGTAATCTTGGTTACATATTTTCACACACACACACACAGAGACATTTTTCTCAACCTTAGTGAAAATGATTCAGGAACCTTCAAAACGTATAAAAACATCAAAATCTCAACATCGAAAATTTTCGTGATCGCAATACTATCTCTGGCGAGATAGTAATAATTTACAATTTATGATAACCGTACAAAATTTTATTAAAAATTTAATGTTTAAATATTGATTTATAAGATTTATAAATTGCTAATCATGGAATGGAATTTTTAATAATATTGTGTTATATTGAAATGAGCCTATGTCTTTACAATCTAAACCAATTAAAAATAATTTTTAAATAATTATTTAGTTACCTAAATAATAATTCATTAGTAATAATATTTTATAATAAAAATAATTAATACACATAGTTTAATAATAATAAATACTGATAAATAATTACTAGTTGCACATTTAGAACAGGGAATTTAATATATAAGTATAGATCAATATTTGATGGAATATATAATACTATTCCGGGAATATATATATTAATGAATTTTTCAGAAATTGGTTATTTTCATTTTTCCGCATTTTTCAAATCCCATGAAAGTTGTTGATATATATATATATATATATATATATATAGAAGGGTCAATGAACATCGTATCCAATCCTGTTCTGGTATCCCGTTATCTATTCATTTAATCGGCCGTGAATCGTAAAGCGTGAGCCCGACAACCCCTGGCGTGGTGTAACATGTAACAAGTTGCTGTCTTACTGTTAATTCAACCCCAACCCCATCCGCAACAACAGTTCACCGGTTCCTTTTTCTAAAGTAAATTTCCTTTGTGTTTCCCCGAAATCCGTGTTAAGAATACAATTGGTTCGTTTAATGATTATTCCTAAATTAATTAAATGTAAATTTGAAATCGATGTTAAAGAATTACAGAGGAGAAGAGGGAACAAATCGTCATGATAATCATCAACTTAAAATAGTAATTAGGAAGTTGATTTTCATTTCAATTTATTATTTTTCTTTTAAAAAAAATATCATTTTTTTCATCATTTAATATTAATGTTTGAAATGAAATAAATAAAAACCTATTATATACGAGAGCAGGTCAAGATGTCCTCGACAAATCTTATTTTTTGGAAGTTCAAAGGAGACTACGTTGAAAAATATATAAAATAATTTTTTATCCAAAAACTTGTCTTTCATTCAAAAAGTCACGGACTTATTGACCTGCTCTATTATACAGGCATTGAAATAAATAATATGTATCACTTCGGAGATTCAGGGGGCAGCTAGTATACAAAATAATTGGCCAATAAATCAATTGCTGCTAACTATTCTGGTGATAATTTAGACATTTCTCGTAATATAATAGGAGGAGTGAAATCTAGTTTTTCCAAAAAATTATTTGCATACAATGATGTTTAAGGGATTCCACAACATTTCGTAAATATTATTGGGTTTCATGATAACAATTGTAAGTAATACTTACCGATAAGATAATCTATTTATTAATATTTATATTAATTACAAAATAAATGATTTACCTATAACGTGCTTTTAATGTTGAGTTGACTTAATTATTACCACAATTATGGAGTTTATCCATATATAAATTACAAAAAATTTGTACTAAAGGTTTTCCATTATTTTCATATTTTCATTTAGGTACGACATATAATATAATAGTACCGGGACCCCGACACTCGGCTTGGTAATTAAGTTAAAAAAATGATTCATTATTATTGGGTTTGGCTGAGACACCGAGCTCTCGCCCGAACTTTTAAAAAATATTGATATACATTTCTTTAATTATTTATTACAATTGTTGCATCATTACATCAATCTGATTAAAATGAATTGAACTGGGGTCCTCAATAATACAAACAAACAATTTTAGCTAGCATAACAAGATTAAATCAAGTAATATCTTCTATTTCTATTCGACACTATTTTCAGTTATGAAATGAGAAGGAATTCACAGTCAGTAGAGAGTAAAAAAAAATGTAATTGAAGACCGCCGTTTTTTAAATAATTAAATTATTTTATAGATTATAAAATAAAAATTATTTTATTAACATTAAAAATATTGAAATAAAAAATAATAGTTTGATTTAATAAATTAAAATATTATAAACATTTTTAATGGGAATTTCTCAAGGAATATAAAAAATAAGACAATGATAAATAGGAAACTGATAATAAGGTGGGGCTGCTGATGTTAATATAATATTAATTAAAAAAAATAATATGACGGGAGGGAACTGATAATGTGAAACCGCAGCTGACTTTATTTCATTTTTATAATTACTAATTTTAATTAATTTATTTTAATATTTTAACTTCTCTTTGAGAAATAAAAGTTCTTAATATTTTTTGTGAATTTAAGGAGTTCATTATTATATTTTTATGTTTATCTCTTTATCTCTGTGGCTTTACGGAACTTGAAAGTTCTTGGCCGCAGCAATAACATTTCTCTAAATGTTCTATCCTGAGCTCAGTGGCGTACCGTGAGGTTTTTGCGCCTGGGGGCAACTGAGAAATTAGCGCCTCCTATATATATATATATATTTAATTTAATTTTTTTTAAAAAATATTAATGACGAATAACGAAACAGGTTTAACAGATTTTAATAAGCGTATAAATAATATTTATTGACTTACACAAAATACAGTTTAACTTTAAATATTAATACTTCTTTTGTTCCAAATTGGCTTCCCTAATTTTGGCGCTCCCTAAATTTGGACATTTGTCCCCCCCTGCCCCCCTAGTGCCTGAGCTACACCCATCCAATTCCTATTTTCTCTCATCTCTCTTACGTTTCTTCCTACATTGTCCACCCAGTGCATTGCATTCTCCTTGGTCTTCCAACCGGTCACAGTCTTTCCTCTCCCATTCTAGCCACGGGTCCTGTCGATTGCAGCATTCTCGATTTTATGACTCCAACTGTTTGGAGATACATAGAGGTTAGGCAATTCCTCGTTATGTAGTCTCCACCATTCCTGGATAACTTTGGTCTATAAATGGTGCGAAGAATAAATTTAAACCTACTGTCGCCTCCCAAGTAAATATATATATAGGATATAGATATACTATATATATTATAGATAGATAGATAGATATAGATATCTTTCCAGTGAAAAAATAAAATAAAATATCTAATTCATCATATAATCTAAAATTAATTTTCCTAGAATGGGAATTTCTCTAATTTAAGAAATTGTTTTGAATTGAACCGTTTTCACGTGTTGATACTATTTTGTTTGATTTCCGATCTTGATAAAAGTAAAATTATATTAGAAGATAATAGAAAAAAATAAATAAATAAAAAAGCAAAGAGAAAGAATGATGCCGCTAATGTCGAATTCGCCTAAATCTTCTTTCGTGCTTCCAAACATGCCTTGGAAGATAATTAGACTACTTTGTTTAGAACATGACAAGAGGTCGATCTTATATATTCTCTTTCTTTTTTCTGTAAATGAAATGTTTATATTGGCCGTCGAAGTGAGACACGCAGGAGGAATTCTCTGAAACCGCGGGTCCATTATTCAAGCGGTCTGAGTGGCGCCAAAGCGGCGTCCTTCAACCCCCGCACACCACCCTTCACCAGACGCCAACGCTTGACTGGTAAGGCATGCACCCCATGTCCATCGAAAATTTGGTATATTTTAATAACATAATTACAATCAATAGGTTTATAATTCGATTTATCCACTATTTATCGGATTATTATATATATATAGATATAAAAAGTAGTTTAGTTATAGTAAAATATATTATATTCTATGTACTTTGTTGAAATAATAAAAAGACAGTGTTTATTAATGCTAATGAATATCTAATAATAAAGAATATACTAAAAATACTACAAACGATATTTATTTTAAATATTTAATAAATTTAACATTAATGATTTACAAATTTAGATTTAATTTCATGTGATAATTAGCCCGATGTTAATAATGGGTTGATGGATAAATTATGACGTTTTTATGTGGTGCTCATAAAAAATAATTTTTCTTGGAATCTCAGAATAACATCTGTTTTCAGACTATTTTGTCTTATAAATATGCTTTTCCTTTCGCTTTTAGTTCAGTTTTGGTTCGCCTAACACCTAATTAACAACCCTTGTGATTTTTTGAAATGTCCGTTGACAAAGTGCATTTACAACACTGTTTGCTTTACGAACTTCGTAAAAGGAATAATGCAAACAATGGCACAAAAAACATTTGCGCCGTATACGGAGAAGGTGTTGTTAAAGTTCGACAATAGATGGTTTACAACATTCCGATCGGGAGATTTTTCATTGTCCGATAAACCAAGAACAGAACACCCTTTGAAGACTGATGACGATATTTTAAAGGCATTAATTGAAGCTGATCCACATTGAGCCACTAGGGAGATAGCGTTGAAGATCAACTGTGGCAGATCATCTGCATTGCCTAGTAATGGTTTCTCGGTACGACGTTTGGACCCCTCACCAATTGTCGGCTTCAAATTTAATGATCCGTATCGAAGCATGTTTCTTTAAGCGCTCGGCAAAAATAAGAACCTTTTTTGCACAGATTGGTAACTGGAGATGAAAAGTGGATCGTGTACGATAATGTGACGAGAAAACGACATTGGAGGATGCGTGGAGAAACCCCATTATCATCTGCGAAAGCCAATATTCATCAACAAAAAGTGATGCTCTGCATATGGTGGGATTGCCAAGGAATTGTTTTATTATGAACTTTTGGAACGGAACGAAACCGTTACAGCCAAGCGCTATTGTCAACAATTGACGAAACTTGACACTGAAATTAAAAAAGGCCTGCTTTGATCAACAGAAGAGGGGTAATTTTTCATCACGACAATGCGCGACCACACACGGCAATGATGACACAGCACAAATTGAGAGACTTAAATTAGGAGGTTTTGAAGCATCCTCCCTATTCTCCGGATCATGCTACTTTCATCTTTTCAGGTCGTTACAAAATTATTTAAACAAAAAAAATCAGTTCAATTAAACAAGTGAAAACGCCCTTGATTCGTATTTTTTTTTCTAAATCAGAGGATTTTTATTTTAGAGGCATTAATATGTTAGAGATGGGAGAAAGTTATTTTAAATGGTGGAAACTCTATAATTGAATGAATAAATGCAAAAATTAAAAAACAGGTTTTTTATTTCATACCAAAAAAACGTCATAATTTATCCATCAACCCAATAATTAAGTTAGTTTTGAAATTTTAGCGGTTATACATTTTTACTATCATGCCGTAGATAGTATTGAGATCACGGATATTTTCGTTGTCGAGATTTTGATGTTTTTATACGTTTCCTGAGTCATTTTCACTAAGGTTGAAAAAAATGACTGTCTCTCTGTGTGTGTGTGTATATGTGTTTATGTAGACAAGATAACGCAAAAACGGCTTGAAATAGATTAATGAAATTTGGTACAGGGGTATTATTCAAAATTCGTAGTTTTCTTTCACCTTTTGTGAAAAGTAGCTCAACCGGAAGAGGGTCATTTCCTACAACATTTTGATTTTTTTCCCCTCTAAAGAGACCGTAAAAATAAAGGTTTATATTTGATATTTTTCAGTTGATTAAAAATTGTATAAAACTGCTACATATAGAATTTCAGCTTGATTGAATCGCTGAAATAACTTCACCACGCTTATTTGAGGAGCAAATGGACTGAAATAATATTTTAATTAATCCTCAAATTTGCGAGATATTCGAGTGGAGACACTCCAGATTTTATATTGATAGTCATTCACAAATGTACAAATATCAAAATTAGATGATAAAAGTAATAAAGATTTGTAATATAGAATAGAGAAACTCCATAGAAAAAAATTTAATTTTTCAACGTATAATATGTATTTTCCAAATCGAAATTAAATTTTTAATTTTGTGATCATAAGTCTCGATAATAAGACATGCTACAAGATAAACTCTTCTTATTTGATACCGATGCGACACAAAATTGCGTGCGAGTTGCAATTTAACTATAAATGTAAGATTTGTTTAATTATAATGTATGAGTAATTATTATTTCATTTATTTTATATTAATATAGTGTTATTATTATAAAGTCTTATAATAACATTAATAATTAACTTTTATTTTAAAACTATTTAATAATTATGAAATTTTGAATTTTAATTTTTCACTGAATTACTCGATTATAATACTTTATAAAAAAAAAATTTTAAAAAACCACGTTTTACTAACGGACTAAAAAGGAGAAAATAATTTTTTTCTGAAAATCCATACTGACATTACATACAAGAGATCTGATTTGAATCAAACTGTCCATAACGTAAAAAGTGGGGCGCAACATATAATAATTTTTCTATTCAAATATGATTTCCTTTATTAATTACCGACCGACGATAGTAAGGGAGGTATTGTTTTCACACCAAATTTCACATGTGGAGATTTTTACATATGATCACGAATCATTCAATTTGCATTGGTTTTATAATCATCTTTATTAGTTTTTTCTTAATTAAAATTATATGACGTCATCCAGCCATTCATGACGTCACAGCCTGGTCTTACATATATATTATAAATAAAATAAAATTAAAAATGTTTATATTTATTATTTATGTATCCATATCTGTTTTTTATTACATTAATAGATATCTTAAAATTATTTGAAATTGTTTCTGTAGCTGGAAATTAATTTACTTCAAACCGTCGGTCGGTTCGGACCTGGCCACAGGTCAACTTATTTTTATTTAGCATCAATCGTTGTATTTTTTAATGCTTAAGCTTTCACCAAAATTCTTGTAGAAGGGAATATTATTAGTAATACGATAGGATAAGTTTCGTGAATTTTTATAAATATTACCTATTAAGTATTTAACAGACTTTTTGTAAAAGGGAATATTATTAGTTAATCACATTAGAAAATTTATCGTATATTTAATATATTTAAAAATTGTTTAAGATACTAACTTATACTATCAAACTTTTCAAATATCAAATTTTTTATCAGACCACTCGTAAAAGGGAATAATATTAGTAGTCCAATAGATTTTTTTTAATTTAAATTCTTTCGAGCATTAAATTTAATATTTTTGATAAAGATCAATATTCATTCGTCAAATTATATTATGCTTGGTTTTAATGTTTATTTTGAGATTTATATATTTTCTATATTTTTATTAGAAACAGGATATTTTAGACATATTTGCGCCCCACGTTTTACGTTATGGACAGTTTGATTCAAATCAGATCTCTTGTATGTAATGTCAGTATGGATTTTCAGAAAAAAATTATTTTCTCCTTTTTAGTCCGTTAGTAAAACGTGGTTTTTTAAAATTTTTTTTTTATAAAGTATTATTTTCTACTTTTTAGTCTTCAAATTTTGCAATCGATTTTAGTTTACTCATATTAATTAAATTTATGAAGTATAATTTAAGAAATGAATGTGTACTAAATATTTATATTTATAAAGTTGGGGATTTTATGTTTTTTACCGACCGACGAGATAGTAAGGGAGGTATTGTTTTCACACCAAATTTCACATGTGGAGATTTTTACATATCTCCACGAATCATGCATTTTCTTAACAGAAAAAAGTATTTTTAGCATGATGTCTGTCCGTCCGTCCGTCCGCATAGATGTGTACAGCCTGAACGGCTCAACCGATTTTGATGAAATTTGGTATATTTACTTAATGCATCAGTGGGATAAATTGATCAACTTTTGGTGCAAATCCGGAAACCTGAAGTGGTAGTATTAGCGATCGACGATAGGAAGGGAAGGGTTATTTTCACACCAAATTTCACATGAGGAGATTTTTTTATATATCATCACGAATCATGCACTTTGTATTGGTTTTATCCTCGGGAAAATCATATTTATTAGTTTTTTCTTGCATATATATTATAAATAAAATAAAATTAAAAATGTTTATATTTATTATTTATGTATCCATGTTTTTTATTACATTAATAGATATATTAAAATTATTTGAAATTGTTTCTGTAGCTGATAATTAATTTACTTCAAACTGTCGGTCGGTTCGGACCTGGCCACAGGTCAACTTATTTGTTTACATTTTTTTTGTTTACATCCGACATTTTGAATTTTTATATATAGGAATAATTTTGGATTATTTCATTCAAATTGTAGCAATTAGAAGCTCATAGAAATGATAATATTGTATTGTCATCGAGAGCAAAGCTGTTGGTGAAGTTTCAAGAAAATCCGATGATTGGAAGTCGTCGAAAAATCGATTGCAAGATTTTAAGCATACACACAGACAAGAATACAAGTTAAGTAAAACGTGATAAAAAAGGACACCAAATGCCTAGGACCTATATTAATATTAATGGATTAATTAATTTATTATGATTAATGGCAATTTTTTTATTTGTAACATTTCTTTTATTATACGAAGACGTATATATAATCTTAATAAGAAGTAAAAAAAACATTCAAAAACTTTGAGACGGAATAATAACCTGAATAGGTATGAATATAAAAAACAAATTATTATTATTATTTCACTAATTTATTTATTTCTAGTATAGGAAACTTTTAGATAGACATGAAATACTCAACGTTAAATAAAAAGAAAAAAAAAAATCTAAAATGTATATTCCTTTTTTTGACATTTTATTTTTTTATTTTTTTCTCTTAAATGTAATTATGAATTTGAATGGCTAAACTTTTCATATATTGTTATTCAAATTGATTTTTTCACATATACATTATTCAAATTTGATCATTTTGCATGCAACTTAGGCAGAGACAGAGAAACAATCCTGACCAATGAAATATAAATGAAGAAGTATAAAAAAAGAAAAAAAAAACAAAACATTAAATGCAATCATACTAAAATGATTAGAATTCATTCTACATGGTAAAAGCTAGCACATGTCCACATAGAAGGGAATATATTTAGACGAATGTGTTTTTAATTGCTATGAGAAGGTGAGTCTAGGTGCGTGTATATGTTAAAAGTTCAAATAACACCCTACCTCCCACTCTACTTGCTAAGAATCTTGCTTAATTACATTTCAACATGGAGAAATTAATACAGGTAAAAATTCTTATTCTGGATGAATTAAAAATTTTAAATTTTAAATAATCAATCAGATGCTTATATTTCAGTTTTTATACCTGGGCAGGATAATAACTCCGTAACTTTTTGAATTTCCCGTCTCTTAAATGAAATGACAACATTGCCTCTGTCAGCATAAATTTGAACGAGATGGGTCTTTTACTTTTCGTTTGACATCCATTAATAGCAGACTACCTAGTGATTTGAGAAGAAATTGGAAAAAAGTGAATTTCCATGAAAATCCATAAAGTGGGATAAGAATTGCTCCCTCATGCATCCTATTCTCCGGATATAGCCCCGAGAGACTATTTCTTGTATCCAAACCCGAAGAAATGGCTCGGTGGAAAGAGATTTGACTCTGATGATGAAATCATCTCACAAACAAATTTATTTTGTTATCCTCGACAAATCTTATTTTTTGGAAGGAATAAAAAAAATAATTAAATAAAATTCGAGAAACTTTGGATGAAGTGAATAAAGCTCAAAGGAGACTACCTTGATAAATAAAATAATTTTTTATCCAAAAACCTGTGTTTCGTTCACAAAGTCACGGACTTATTGACCTGCCCTCGTAGTTATCTTTCGTATATCAATGAAATTCACACACTTTTTAATGTTTGAAATTAAAATCCATTAAATTGTAGTTCAAATGATATAGTTCACATCTCATCAAGTTCAAACAAAATTTTAAAATAATATTTGTTATCAAGTTATCATAATATCTTACATAGCTTAATAAGGCTTATATCTTAATAACATGAAAATAAATTAAGACATTCAAACTAGATGAAAGATCTTCAAAAATAAATAAATAAATATTCATATTTTTCGACTTGATCTTTAATTACGATTTTTACCTATTTTATAATTAAAGTTAACCCATAAATAAATCTGTTCTATGATTAGTAAATATGAAATAAAGAATGAATAATTAATTTCTTTTCTCAGAATCTAAATATATTAATAGTCCAGTTAATTTATAAAGTTGAAATTACTATCTCAAACTATTTATTTCTGTTAACAGTATGTTCTACCTTAAATTTAACCACAAAATTACCTAGGGTCAATCTTTTGAAATAATAAATTATTTATAAATTTGTTTTTTGATCTCTTTAAAAAAATCTGGAGTGTCTCATACATACATACACACTGACATTTTCTCAACCTTAGTGAAAATGACTCAGGGACCTTCAAAACTTATAAAAACATCAAAATCTCGACATCGAAAATTTTCGTGATCTCAATACTATCTCTGGCGGGATAGTAACAATTAAGATAGGTATTGACTAGAGGGTAACTTTTCCCGGAATATTTCCGTTCCCGGGAATCGGGAAATATACAAATACATTTCCCAGAGTTCCCGGGAATCCCGGGAAATTATAAAAAATATTAAATGTTAGGTGGTAATTGTAAAAGTTTTACGAAAAAGTTGAATAAATGTTGTTTTTGCCAAAAAATAAAATAAATGTAATTCAAAAATAAAAAAAAAATTTTGTAAGATATAATATATAATCATCAAAATATAATATAAACATAATTTTTTTCTTATACTTGTTTAGAAAATAACATTTTAGAAACGAGAGGCAATCAAGGGAAATGTCGCTTAAAACTGAGATCCTTTATATTAGAGGAGTAACGATTAGTTATTCCTTTTTACCGACCGACGATAATAAGGGAGGTATTGTTTTCACACCAAATTTCACATGTGGAGATTTTTAGATATCTCCACGAATCATGCATTTTCTAAACAGAAAAAAGTATTTTTAGCATGATGTCTGTCCGTCTGTCCGTCTGTCCGTCCGTCTGTCCGTCCGTATAGATGTGTACAGCCTGAACGGCTCAACCGATTTTGATGAAATTTGGTATATTTACTTAATGCATCAGTGGGATGAATTGATCAACTTTTGGTGCAATTCCGGAAACCGGAAGTGGTAGTATTAGCGATCGACGATAGGAAGGAAAGGGTTATTTTCACACCAAAGGAGATTTTTTTATATATCACCACGAATCATGCACTTTGTATTGGTTTTATCCTCGAGAAAAATCATATTTATTAGTTTTTTCTTGATTTAAAATTATATGACGTCATCCAGCCATTCATAACGTCACAGCCTGGTCTTGCATATATATTATAAATAAAATAAAATTAAAAATGTTTATATTTATTATTTATGTATCCATATCTGTTTTTTATTACATTAATAGATATATTAAAAATATTTGAAATTGTTTCTGTACCTGGAAATTAATTTATTTCAAACCGTCGGTCGGTTCGGACCTGGCCACAGGTCAACTTATTATTTTTTTTTTGTTTCTTTGAGGTTTCTTTTGGCATTATTTTTGTATTTTGTTTTTCTTACTTTGGTTTTTCTTTACTTTATTTATCTAAAAAGATGGAAAACTGAAACTCTGAGTCTGTGATTATGTGTGCACTCAATTAAAGAGATTTATGATTGTTAATTACAGAGTGTTAGTTATTATGTAAATATGTAAATATGTTTTGCTTTTTACCGACCGACGATAGTAAGGGAGGTATTGTTTTCACACCAAATTTCACATTTTTACATCTCCACGAATCATGCATTTTCTAAACAGAAAAAAGTATTTTTAGCATGATGTCCGTCCGTCTGTCCGTCTGTCCGTCCGTATAGATGTGTACAGCCTGAACGGCACAACCGATTTTGATGAAATTTGGTATATTTACTTAATGCATCAGTGGGATGAATTGATCAACTTTTGGTGTATATCCGGAAACCGGAAGTGGTAGTATTAGCGATCGACGATAGGAAGGGAAGGGTTATTTTCACACCAAATTTCACATCATACACTTTGTATTGGTTTTATCCTCTGGAAAATCATATTTATTAGTTTTTTCTTGATTTAAAATTATATGACGTCATCCAGCCATTCATGACGTCACAGCCTGGTCTTACATATATATTATAAATAAAATAAAATTAAAAATATTTATGTTATATTCATATCTGTTTTTTATTACATTAATAGATATATTAAAATTATTTGAAATTGTTTCTGTAGCTGAAAATTAATTTACTTCAAACCGTCGGTCGGTTCGGACCTGGCCACAGGTCAACTTATTTTTGTTTTTGTTTGCTTTTTGGATGTTTTTGCTATTTCTTTTGTCCCCACCCAAAAAGGTGGACTGAAATAACATACAGAATGATTGTATATATATTTCTTGAATAAATAAATAATAATATTTATTTATTTATCAAAAAATATAATTAGGGCTTTACCTTACTCGCTCTCCACGACAGGTTTGGCAATTAAAATAGACCCCAGCTTGTGAATGAAATCGAATTTTAAGACTAAAAGTTGATTGACAGTTATAACTTATACCAATTTCTATTACACGTGCAGATATATAACTATATATATTTTTATATACATATACAAAAAAAAAGTTAAATACAAAATAATTTGGCAATGGCAACTGCCTTCTGCCAGAGTTCACTGTAAAAAAACTCAAGAAATAGAAAAATTATAAAGAAAAATTTTAAAGGGAGAGAAAAAAAAGAAAAGGAAAAAAAAAATGATAACACAAAAGACAAATGTATGTTTGTACACTTGTATTTTATATTTATTACGATTATTTCAGTTAATAAATAAAGATTTCGGTATCAGCATCATAATCAGCATGAAAAATAATTTGTTTTTTTTCCCGGGCAACGGGATATAAAAATTGAGGGGTTTTCCCGGGAATTCCCTCTAGTATTGACTGATATTAGATCAAACCTTAGCAATAGCTTATCTACATATAATAATATAACCAAAGACAAAATTAATAAATCTTGGGTTCATTACTTTATTAATGAAATCTTAGTTTATATTTATACATTATCCTGAATTAATTTGTAATCTTTTGATAAAACTAAATCAAAGGTAATAAATTCAATTAATTTCTTAATAAAACTCAAATAATCTATATTTTTACAAATACAATATATTTCGCTCTAATCTTTATCCCTTCAATGCTTTTGAATATTTCACCTCGTCCATTAGGATTTTCTTGATTCCCTAAAGGAAAGAAACTCCCCTTTTCTAACCATGGTATCAACCTACCCTCTCATCCCGATTTTTGTTTTGCCATATCATTGAAATATTTCCTTTGGCGGACTGAGATTTTTTTGAGGCCGCAAATTGAAAAGTAAGTCTCTTTTATAAAATATTCATCGAGTCATATACTGTTATTAATTTTGAATTAGTGTAACGTGCTTGTCTGGAAACCTTTAATCTCTATTTCACTTACATCAGCCTAATCTATATTTTATTCTATCATTGTTGTCTTATTTTAGAAAATCACTCTTTTATTACTTTTTTTTAAAGATAAAAAAAAAAAAAAATTAAATAGAAAAGAAAATTAAGAAAGCACTTTCTCTCTCTTTTTTGATATTTCAGGTAATTTCTTATAAATCTTGATTAAAGAAATTGTTTTTTATTTTCTGCCCGGTTCGCGGAGGTAAGAAAAGAGATTATTGTTTTAATGACTAAATCCACCTATAATTTGATCGTTTGTAAGCTTTCAATTACAACCGAGTATTTTGCTCTATAATCTTCCATTTCGCCCCTGGGATTGTTATCAGATGATGTCAAACAAATCAGCCGGTTGCTAAATAATAGACTTGACTTAATTTCAAAAGTCTCTTGGACAAATATTATTTTTTTTTTTATTTTATATTTTGCATAAGACGAGTTCAATTTTTTGTCATTGTCAAATCATTTATAAACATTGAAAAAAATAAATTGTAAATTATTTTTTAATTACTTTTATATTTTTATATACATTTTTTTTTAGGTAATTAACAAATAATATATTAAAATTAATTATAATTAAATAAAATTACATAATTTAATTTATGAAAACTTAGAATACGTGTGTGTATGTATGTAACCAAGATTACACAAAAACGGTTTGAGCTAGAATGATGAAATTTGGTATATGGGCATTATTCAAAATTCATAGTTTTTTATCAACTTTTGAGCAATGTAGCTCAACCGGAAGAGGGTCATTACCTACAACGTTTTGATTTTGTTTCTTCTAAAGTGACCGTAAAAATAAAGATATATGTTTGATAATTTTTTACATGATTAATAATTGTATAAAACTGCCATATATAGAATTTCAGCTTGATTGAATCGCTGAAAGTACCAGAATTAATTTTTTAACACTGCAAATCTCACGCGCCAACACGTGACGTGTTGCCATCAACAAAGAGCCAAACAATAATAAATAAATATTATTTATTAATTTTAATTTATAATTTATAAGCAAATAAATTTAATTTAAATATAATATATTATGTTATTTAATCCAATTCAAATTTGCGAGATAGTCGAGTGGAGAGACTCCAGATTTTTTAAGCTCTACTCGAATCCAAAATCAAAATTTAAATAAGCTGGAGTGTCTCCACTCGACTATCTCGCAATTTGAATTGGATTAAATAACATAATATATTATATTTAAATTAAATTTAATTAATTATAAATTATAAATAATAAATATTAAACCAGCGCATGTTTGGCTTTTTATTGATGGCACCATGGCACGTGTTGGCGCGTGAGATTTGCAGTATTAAAAAATTAATTCTCTCTGGTACTTTCAGCAATTCAATCAAGCTGAAATTCTATATATAGCAGTTTTATACAATTATTAATCATGTGAAAAATTATCAAACATATATTTTTATTTTTACGGTCACAGGAAAAAAAATCCACAAGTTGTAGGTAATGACCCTCTTCCGGTTGAGCTACATTTCTCAAAAGTTGATAGAAAACTATGAATTTTGAATAATGTCCATGTTCCAAATTGCATCATTCTAGCTCAAACCGTTTTTGCGTAATCTTGCCTACATACATACACACATATACACACACACACAGACATTTTTCTCAACCTTAGTGAAAATGATTCAGGAACCTTCAAAACGTATAAAAACATCAAAATCTCAACATCGAAAATTTTCGTGATCGCAATACTATCTCTGGCGAGATAGTAAAAATCGAAAATTTTTGGCGACATACACACAGATATATACTTTTACACTTTTATAATTTTTAATAAATAAGCTTTAATAAAAATGCCCTAATAAATAAAAAATAAAATATTAATTAAATCTTGAATATTATCTTTACATATGCCCAATACAAAAGCGTGGGTATAAGTAAAGGATAATATTCAAGGTTTTATTAAAATTTTATTTTCTAATTTTTAGATCATTGTTGATTAAAAAGCGTCTATATTAAAAAGTTTTTTTTTTATTAATTTATTTAAAGGCAATATATACATCAAAGATATATGTTTCATATAATTTTATACATACAAAAATCTTACAGCTATGCTAAAACTAATTTTAAATTTTAGGAAATATATTGACACTAATCTTTGAAAAAGGCTGTTGTCTATCCATTAATTCCATTGAACTAGTCTGCGTGTTTCTGTTTCATTGGGCAGGTGTTCCTTTATGATGACTCATTCCTTAAAACCCTACGATTTAAGGGAGCATTTTGTAATTAGGTTAGAATGAAATTACCTGAGTAATACTAAGTGAAAGTGGGGTTATTTGGCCTTATGGATTCTCTTTACATCTACAATTCATTGCCCATCTGCTAACCATTTTCTCTCTCGATCTGATGGCAATAGCATTATTACTTAATTTACAAACAAATTATGTAGTTGTCAAATATCGAAGCAGTCTATATATTCTTTATTAATTTAGTTATCAATAAATATCTCTCTTTTTCTTTCTATTTTATGACAGATATGTAAAAATTCTTGATTTCATGCTGCATTTTTAGTGCTCTTCCTGAATTTACTTTATTTATTTAAATATTTGGAATATTATTTTCTATTATAAATATTTATTAAATTTTAAAATAAAGAAAAGTAAAATTAAATAATGTTTCTATTTAGATAGGTATTTTAATAATTTTTTTAATAAACTAACATTAATAGTAAAATTAGGGTTAATTATTTATATGAAAATGATATATAGTCATTTTAAATATATATCTATATCTTATATATAAAAGGGACTGTCTGTCTGTCTCGCCTAAACTCAAAAACTACCCGTCCGATTGCGATGAAATTTTCAGGGATTGTCGTGGGCATACCAAGAAAGGTTTTAGTGTAGTTAAATTTACATATTTAAATGTATATTTAATAAATTTATTTGTTGATTATTAATAATAATAATTCCAATTACTTTCTTCAAATTTTTTTTATTTATTTAAAAGCATATTCAGCATTGAAATTGCCATTAAATATGCAGGTAATTGGAACTCCAATATGTAATATTAGCAAATATTCTGGGATGGGAAAAAAAATACTAAGATCATACCTATTAAATATTTTGAATTTTATTAATCAATCTAATATAATGAAAATAAATTAATACTAAGATCATGTCATGTCCTATTAAATATTTTGAATTTTATTTTGAATCATACAATGGTAATAAAATAATGTAGGTAGACTTGCGAGACAAACAATAAGAATCTTTATAATAAGAGAATATACTTAATCCGAAAATTGTTAATTAAAATGTAATAACTATTAACAATTAATAAAGTAGAAATAATATTTTCCAACAAATAAAAATGTAATAATTTAACAAAAAAAAAAATAAAAAATAAAAATAAAAATAAAAATGTAATATTATTATTATTATTATTATTTGTAATAATTCCAATAAAAATAAATAAAAATAAAAAACAAAAAAAAAGTCCAATTAAAACTAAATTTCAATTATATTCATTTAATCCATTATTATTATTATTATTAAGTTTTCATTTATCACATACGAATATATGTAAAGCGAAGCTTTGCCAGGTCTGCTAGTCTTAAATAAATGATACTCGTAATTATTATAGGTAGAGGACTAGAGTATTCAGAGGGTAAATATTAACGAAACCGGTGTTTTTTTTGGATATATAGCATGATTATCTTCATCTATAAAAATATTTTAAATTGAGAACGATATCACTAGAGAGAATGAATTAATTATGGACCATAATTCACATCAAAGCAAAAAGGGACATATTTGTTCGTAGAGGCAATAGATAAAGATCTGAGGGTGCGTATTGGACTCTTGGAACGACCTTATCGATCAAGCTCTGTTGATTCCCCGGAACAATCATAAATTTACCCCAAAGGGAGGAGGGGCAGCGACTGATTCATCGACATTTGCTGTCACCTAAACGGAAGCTCAGAATTGTTCTAAAAACACTACCACCTCCTCCTATGTAACACTGGATTGGTTTGAACGAAGGGGAGAGAAAAGGAGCTTCCGGATTTCAAATTCTTTGATGTAAAATTGTTCAATTCAAAATAGTTTGACTCACTAGATAATAGTTTTATTATAACATAAATTTACTCCAAATTTGCACAAATATTTTCGACGTATTTTACATTTATATAAATTTAAATTTATATTTTTTTAGATAAAAAATTATTTTATTTTTCAACGTAGTCTCCTTTGAGCTTTATTCACTTCGTCCAAAGTTTCTCCAATTTTATTAAATTAATTTTTTTATTCCTTCCAAAAAAATAAGATTTGTCGAAGACATCATAATAGATTTGTTTGTGAGATGATTTCATCGTTGGAGTCCAATCTCTTTCCGCTGAGCCATTTCTTCAGGTTTGGAAACAAGAAATAGTCACTCGGACCTAAATCCCTAGAATAGGGTGGATGGGGAAGCCATTCGCATCCCAATTTATGGATTTTCATGGAAATTCACTTTTTTCCATTTTATTCTCAAATCACAAGGTAGTCTGCTATTAATGTATGTCAAACAAAAACTAAAAGACCCAGCTGGTTTAAATTTCGATAAGAGTCAGCTGATAGTTGCCTGCTGACAGGAGCAATATTGCCATTTCATTTAAGGGACGGGAAATTTAAAAAATCACGGACTTATTGACCTGCCCTTGTATCCTTTTCTATGCCTTTTTATACTTGAAATAATATTAATTTTTTTTATTTTTTGCCTTTAATCTTATTTATATTTTTTCATTCCTTCCATAAAGAGGGATTGAAGATTTTATTATTTTATTAATTATCATATGTATAAATGTTTCTATAATAATTTAATGTAAATTTCATTCTTAATTTCTATTAAATACTCTGATATTACATTACAATTATTGGAAAAAAATAAAAACTCTATTATAAATATGAATTATGTTCTTTTAATTATGCAAACATAAATACTAATAATAAAATTCTATTTGTGACTTTGTTATTTAGATCGTGATCTTTACTGAAAATAAAAATAATATATTATAATAAAATAATAATAAATTGTAATGTCCCTATTTTTAAATAGTTGTTTTATCCCTCATGGGCTCAATTTTATTTTATATTTTATTTCTTAAACCCACCACTATAAAAATAAAATAATCATTAATATAAATTAATTTTTATTTTTTGTGTTGTTTGTTAAATTGGCCAGGGAGAGGGGATGTACAAAGGGGATGAGAAGCAGCTGAATCATAATAATAAAATGATCATATTAGATATAAACATATACATATAATCAACGGTTTGCTCGTGTGAATTAACTAATCACGTTAGGACATGGTGGTTCGTTGACTGATTGCTTTCTGGACGTATAATCATCCCCCAAGCGTGTGTAATTATTCAGAAAATACGTGCGCAAAAATATTATGCATTAATGTGATGTGTTTGTAGGTCGCAAAGCTCACTTGCACGCATGAACGTATATGTCTGGATGGATATATATACTTAAATATATGTACATGTGTATATAAATACACGCGTGAGTACTGGACAGTATTACTTACTTGGTGGTTCCCTCCGGGGGGGGGGAGAGGGTAAAGCATAATTTAAATAATTGCATTTAATCGTTGGTTTATTGAGACAGAACGTCAATGATATGGAAATTTTTAATTTACTTCGATCCTATCGTGAATATGATTATATAATATGATTTCTAAGGGAAAAAAATAGATTAGAATATACACTAGTACTAGTAGTTAGTTACCACTTATTTGTTATTATATGTATTTTTTTTAGGTCTATTTAATTTCAAAATACTATTTAAAAGTGAATTATTAAAACAAAACATCGTAAGACTTTCAACATTAGTATTATACTTACTCATATCAATAAACATTTGAATATATGAAATGAAGTTGATACTACTGAGATATATACTTATGGACTGTAATGATAAGTGTACGATTTTTTATTTTTTGACAATTTTTTCTTATTCATTTTTTAAATATAGTATTTACGCATTTATTTTGTATTTTAAAAACAACATACAAAAGTATAAATAATATTATAATAATGATTTTTTTTTTATATTTTTATTTCAATCAACTTATTAAAACCTTCATTTTTCTAAAATTTAAAAGTAAGTTGATCTTCAAATTTTTTTATATAAAAATTAAAATTTAAACGAATTCAAATATTTTTTTTTTAAATTTATATACGAATTAATATTATTTTTTATTAATATCTATCTATCTATCTCTGTGACACTACGGAACATCACAGTTCTTGGTCGCAGCAATCAGACTTCTCCAAGTATCCCTTTCTGAGCCCCAACCCTCCAATCCCTGCCCTCTCCCATCTCTCTCACGCTCTTCCTACATCCACCCACCGCGTCCTTGGTCTTCCAAGCGGGCGTTTCCCACTTGGTCTCCCCACCAATATATTTTTCGCCATTCTTTCCTCTCCCATTCTCGCCACGTGACCTGCCCATCGCAGCTTTCTCGATTTTATAATTCTAATTATATCTGGAGATGCATAGAGGTCGTGCAATTACAATCAATTCCTCGTTATGCAGTCTCCGCCATTCCCCGGTGACTTCATCTTTCTTTGGTCCATAAATGCTTCGCAGACTCCTATTCTCAAATACTCTAAATCTACTCTCGTCTCCTAAAGGCATAGACCATGCCTCACACCTATATAATACAACCGGCAAAATAATTGATAATAATTTTGACGCGATAAGGCCCTTTACTGCATGATAACAGGCGTTTCCCGATTGCAACCTCGCTTTAAATTCTCCTCGAATAGTATTATCCTTCGTGGTTACAGATCCTAAGTATTTAAATTTTTCTACATTTTCGAATTCTACATTTTGTATGTTAAGACTTTGTGTGATAATACTATTCCTCTCTGTTGTTTAATACTTTATTTTAGCACTATTAATTTCTCTGCTTCGATTAAAATTTTTTATTAATATGAAATCACAAAAGAGAATTTATTAAACATAATAAATAAAAAATAAATATTTTGATGAATTTATTTGTATATTACAAAAATTTTGAAAATTTATCTAAATTAACATATTTTTTTATAACATCAAAATTTCACACACATTTATTTATTATATACTTACAATCTAAGCATCAGTCGTTTGATATACTTCGATGTATAAGATTTCTATAATTAAAAACTATAAGTTAAATTATATATTTTTTTTGGTAATTTTTTTTTAATAATACTAATAATATTTTAAAAAGATGAAAACCTCGATAATTTTGACTATAAAAAATTTTTCTTTTTATAATTATGATTTTTATTTTTAATATTCGTTGTGCATATTTAACTTTTCTATTCTTGATATACTTACCAGTCCTTGTATATGAAATAATCATTAAATACCACCTCGATAGGCTTCTAAGATTCTAATTGTTTTACTTATTTATGTATACTCCTGTGATATTGTAATAATAAGTTAATTAGTTTATTTCACGTAAGAAATAAAATAAAATATGCATTATATTTCAATTTTGAACAATCATAAAAAATGCGTATGAATTATAAATTTAATTTTTTTTTTATTTTCATTCCATTTCTACGAGTGTTATTGCAATTGCAATCTGCATAATCACAATGCATATTTTTGCTAATGATTTAATTTAGATAAATGAAATATTATAATATAATAAATGAATATAATTTTTATACAAGTACTGAATATATTTTGAAATTAAGATAAACATTTAATATATCAATTTGAATTTAAAATGTTCTACTTTTAGTAATTATACATCCAAACACACACATTGCCATACAGAATAATTTCTATTATCTGATTATTTGATTTTAAGATTTTTAAAAAAATTAAATTAATAAAAAATAATTCAAAATATTCATAATCAGGATTTATTTTAAATAATTTTCAAGGAGGTTATAATGTTTTTCTGAAATTTTAGAAAATAACTAATGAATTCATTTAGAAGTTTATTGTGATTATGTTCTACCATATCATACATGAAAAAATTGAATTCGAACCGTTAATAAAAATATAAATGAATGTAGATAGTATTTTAACAGATGCCATTTAAATAAAATGTGAAAGAATTTTATCGGTGGGCCAACTAACACGACAATGCTAATCCAAAGAAATTTCAATTAATTAAGCGTTTCTCAACCCAGTTTTCAATCATTATTTTCAATAAAATTTATACAACAATAATCTATAGTGAGTATTTTGGATTCTGTTTTTATATTATTTTTAACTAACTCCCTAAACAAGAGTTTTTCTATGTATAGGTGTGCTTTGTCACAGATAAAATAATAATATTTTCTCTTGATTATTCTCTCCTTAGGCCGCCTCACATGATGACAATCGCTCAATTAATTGACATCTTAAAAAAATCATTCAAAATCAAATACAATGGCAAAATTCCCTTTATTACTATCTCGTAAGAGATAGTATTGCGATCACGAAAATTTTCGATGTTGAGATTTTGATGTTTTTAAAAGTTCCTGAATCATTTTCACTAAGGTTGAGAAAAATGTCTGTGTGTGTGTGTGTATGTGTGTGTGTGTATGTAACCAAGATTACGCAAAAACGGTTTGAGCTAGAATGATGAAATTTGGTACATGAGCATTATTCAAAATTCGTAGTTTTCTATCAACTTTTGAGAAATGTAGCTCAACCGGAAGAAGGTCATTACTTACAACGTTTTGATTTTTTTTCCTCTAAAGTGACCGTAAAAATAAAGATATATGTTTCATCATTTTTCACATGATTAATAATTGTATAAACCTGCTATATATAGAATTTCAGCTTGATTGGCTCGCTGAAATTACCAGAATTAATTTTTTAACACTGCAAAACACGTGATGTGGTGTCATCAACAAAAAGCCAAACATGCGCTGGTTTAATATTTATTATTTATAATATATAATTAATTAAATTTAATTTAAATATAATATATTATGTTATTTAATCAAATTCAAATTGCGAGATAGTCGAGTGGAGACACTCCAGCTAATTTTTTCTTTAATATAACCTAAGAAGAAAATCATTTAATAAATTTTTCCACAAAGGAACATTAACTTTTTTTTATTGCAAAAATAAAAAAAATATTTACACAAATATTTCAAAAAAGTAATTCTTTGATTATTATTTTTTACTACATATCTAATTAAATTATAAATAATATTTTGTTTTTTACCGACCGACCGATAGTAAGGGAGGTATTGTTTTCACACCAAATTTCACATGTGGAGATTTTTACATATCTCCACGAATCATGCATTTTCTTAACAGAAAAAAGTATTTTTAGCATGATGTCTGTCCGTCCGTACGTATAAATGTGTACAGCCTGAACGGCTCAACCGATTTTGATGAAATTTGGTATATTTAGTTAATGCATCAGTATCATGAATTGATCAACTTTTTGTGCAAATCCGGAAACCGGAAGTGGTAATATTAGCGATCGACGATAGGAAGGGAAGGGTTATTTTCACACCAAACTAACATGAGGAGATTTTTTACATATCACCACGAATCATGCACTTTGTATTGGTTTTATCCTCGAGAAAAATCAAATTTATTAGTTTTTTCTTGATTTAAAATTATATGACGTCATCCAGCCATTATATTTATTATTTATGTATCCATATCTGTTTTTTATTACATTAATAGATATATTAAAATTATTTGAACTTGTTTCTGTAGCTGCTAATTAATTTACTTCAAACCGTCGGTCGGTTCGGACCTGGCCACAGGTCAACTTATTTAAATAAAATTTATTGACCATATCTGTAAAAATAATTTAAAAAGAATAATTAGTAATCTCCCCCCAATTGATTGGCTTGTGATAATATATAGTTTATGACTCGTTTTTAACTGAAAATTTCATCCCCTTTGACGTTCATTCCCAGTCATTATATTATTATTTTTTGTTATTTTGTGCACGTCAATTTGTCTTAAGAAAAATATCAACATTATATATGTGTTAGAAATGAATCTCATTTCAAAAGCTTGCGCGTGACCAACTTTTGTTTCGAGTTAATACATTATGGAGCAATTTTTTTGATTCTTTTCCTCACTATTCATTCTAACATTTTCTTTTAAAGGCCACTTAAGGCCAGGTGTGCGAATTATTCAAATAAAAGCAGTGCGTGAAAATAGAGATTTGATTGTTTTATAATTATAACATGCATTGCTTGAATAGTAATAAAGGTGATATTCAGATGAATGTTTTTCTTTTAGGTCAAGTAAAAAAATTGAGAAAATATTACTTTCTATCAGAAATCAAGTCAAATAAGTAGTCTTGATTATTCGTGTCATTTAATGCGTTCCTAAAATAAGAATTAAATTTTTGAAAAAATATATTTACCATATTGTATTATATATGTTTTATAATTTGATGAATACCTTATTTCATAAATAAAAATATTTATTAATTTATTTTTCATATTTTTTTTTTATTTCTATTTTTCTGGAACATTGCAATATACATTTTAAATTTATTTTTTTCTTTAAAGTAAATAATAGATTATATACGATTTTTCTTGATCTAAAACTTCTACAATCTTACACGAAACTTTGTTGCTTCCTTTCTTCTTCACCTTCTTCTGCCTATTTCGTATTGACACTCTCTCTCTCTCTGAATTGACTCTCTCTTTCTCTCATCAATCACGCGCCAGCACGTGACGTGGTATCATCAACAAAGAGTCAAAGACGTGCTGGTTTTATAAATATAGTTATATGTCTGCAAGCATACATTCACATTTTATCTCGTATGTGCTTAACAATTAGAATAATTGTAATAGAAATTGGCATAACTTATCTTTTAAACAACCTTTAGAATTAAAATTCGATTTCACAAACTTGGGCGTGTTTTAATTGCCATACCTGACCTCTTGGTAAGAATTCTAAATAAATTATAATTTATATACGAATTAAGATTATTTTTTATTAATATCTATCTATCTATCTCTGTGCCACTACGTAACTCGAAAGTTCTTGGCCGCAGCAACCACACCCCTCCAAGTATTGCTATTCTGAGCCACAACCTTCCAGTCTCTATCCTCTCCCATCTCTCTCACATCCTTTCCCACATTATCCACCCACCATCTTCTAAGTTGACGTTTCCCACTCGGTTTCCCTACCAATATATTTTTTGCCATTCTATCTTCTCCCATTCTAGCCACGTGTCCTGCCCACCGTATATTTCTAATTATATCTGGAGATGCATAGAGGTCATATAATTCCACGTTATGCAATCTTCGCCATTCCCCGGTGACCTCATCTTTCTTTGGCCCATAAATGCTTCGCAGAATCCTATTCTCAAATACTCTAAATCTACTCTCGTCACCTAAGGTCATAGACCATGCCTCACATCCAAATAATAAATACAACCGGTAAAATAATTGTTTTATATATTTTAACTTTTATCCCCTTTGATAATAATTTGATGCGATAAGCCCCTTTATTGCATGATATCAGGCGTTTCCCGATTGTAAACCTCGCTTTAAACTCTTCTCGAATATTATTATCTTTCGTTATTACAGAACCTAAGTATTTAAATTTTTCTACATTTTCAAAATCTATATCTTGTATATTAAGATTTTGTGTGTAATACTATTCCTCTCTGTTACTAAATACTTTGTCTTAGCATTATTAATTTTTAGTCCCAGTAAGTAATTTTCCTCACTTGTATTTCACACCCTTGAAACTAACCACTCTCCATCACCTAACCCTAACTTAAATTAATATAATTAAGCTGTCGTTGAGACGGACAGACAGGTAGAGTTATAGTCAGTAGAGAGATGCAGACAGATAGACGTTAGTGATTCCTCGATACTAATTTTTCACTTTCCGCCATTTAATGATTGTAACATGAATTTAGTTCACAAATAAATATATTTTTCTTTCTTTGATCAAAAATTGCCTTTTATTCTACCTTTTAATTACCCACCATCCCAGCGGGTAAGGTAAGACATAATTGGCATAGCCAGTTATCATAAAGGGCGTAGATCGGTTCTTTCTGATATCATAATTGAAGCCGATATCATAACTACATATATTATTTAATATTTATTTTAATTTATAATTTAATTAATTAATTTAATTTAAATATAATATATAATATGTTAATTAATCCAATTCAAATTTGCGAGATAGTCGAGTGGAGACACTCCAGATTTTTTCCTAATAGCTCATTATATGTAAAGATGTGTCTAATATTTGTAAAGATTAAAAAATAATAGATTTTTAATATATCAAAATTAATATTTAATAATTTTTGCGTGCTCTATAATTCTTTACTCTCTCATGTACCATAAATAAGAATAACGATATGAAAAAGTAATACTAAAAATAAATGATGGCCTAGAAAGATATTTATTTTAAAAAAATGTTCTTACTAATTATAAGAATTATGAGATAACGATATTTATAATTTATATCAACTTTTCTTTTGATATTACCAATAAAATAAATGAGAGATTCACAATGATTTCTGTGCAAATAATTTGTTTCTTATTAATAATCACCCAAGAGATTGTCCCTTTCAATTTGTCTTTGTGAATTAAATAGTCCACTTCCGCGCTTAGGGTCAATGCCAATGGCAACAGGTGGGCTATTTGTTGGCGTCACAGTTTATGACGTCATCAGATAGAAACAAAAGGATGATCTACGTTCAGTTGATTAATGGATTGATCTATTAAAATAAATCTATTAAATTGAATATTCCCCCCCCCCCACACTCCAAACAGATTCTTTGTAAGAACAGCAAATAGTTTATAATTAGTAACTTTTAAAAATAACAGTCTTCTAAATAATAAAAATTTGAATGTAAAAATCAAACACAAATTAAAACTAATTTATGAAAAATTTAGAATTTAGAAAAAATAATTGCAATTATTATATTTTCTAAATCTTAAAACTTATTTTTAAGCTAAAGGAAATATTTTTTTTTACTAAACAAAAATTATTTTTAGTTTGTTTTTTTTTTATTATTCGATTATTTATCACCTTGAATTCTTATCCTTTAAATTTAAGACAAAACAGGAAAAAATATCCTTTAAATGATTATTATTATCTATCACTAAAAATTAAAATGAAGTAATGTGGGTAAATAGCTTTTATAAAGAAAAATATATTTTTACAAAAATATTATATCAATAGGAAAATAATAAGTTGACAATGTGGCCAGGTCCGAACCGACCGACGGTTTGAAGTAAATTAATTTCCAGCTACAGAAACAATTTCAAATAATTTTAATATATCTATTAATGTAATAAAAAACAGATAGGCATATAACATAAATATTTTTAATTTTATTTGATTTTTAATATATATGTAAGACCAGACTGTGACGTCATATAATTTTAAATTAAGAAAAAACTAATAAAGATGATTTTTCTTATCGTCGATCGCTAATACTACCACTTCCGGTTTCCGGAATTGCACCAAAAGTTGATCAATTCATCCCACTGATGCATTAAGTAAATATACCAAATTTCATCAAAATCGGTTGAGCCGTTCAGGATGTACACATCTATACGGACGGACAGACGGACGGACGGACAGACATCATGCTAAAAATACTTTTTTCTGTTAAGAAAATGCATGATTCGTGGAGATATGTAAAAATCTCCACATGTGAAATTTGATGTGAAAACAATACTTCCCTTACTATCGTCGGTCGGTAAAAATGAAAAAATCATCAAATTGTCAAAGTAATCCACTAAATTTAAAATAGAGATTTTTAATTGAAATTATGCAATTGATCATTGCAGAAAATTATTTATTATTCTTAAATAATATATTTAATATTGATTAGGTATATACTATAGGTATATCAATTTCTCTATCTTTATCTATAAATTGTAATAGTAAGAGGTGGGTTCGTGTTTTAGTTTAGTTTTGTTTCTCTAATCATATTTACAACACCCGGTTCGTGTTTTTTTTTCACCACTTTGCTCACTTCGCTCATTTATTCTCAGGAAATTATATTAAATGAGCCGCATGTTTTATTCTTATAAATCAACCAGGCATTGTTTCGGAATTTTCTATTTATTTGAAAATATATCTTTCATTAAATAAAAACCGTAACCTTTCATGTAAAATAGACATTCCAAAAGAACGATTTATTTATTTATTTCATTCTATATATATATATTAATATTTATTTAGGTCTTTAATTTTTAAATTTACCAAAATAATCACTCACCTGAACATATATATATATATATATAATTATGACGTTTTTGTAATATTAAAATAACTAATTGGTTATATTAGTTATTACTGGCCTTAATCTTATCCCTATCTTTATAAATAATAAAAATTATGATTAATGAATATATGTATCTTTTTTAAAGAAAACATATGATGATTTATCTCGCAATCAGATGGGTGAATTAAGAATAATGAAAAATTTATTTTTAGAAAAACGAATTGCAATAAAAACCCACCGGAATAAAAATGAAATTGGAATATAATATACAGGAATACTCCGTTGAGAGTCCAGTTAATCCTTTAAAGAAATATTAATTTTTTTATTGATTTACAAGAAAATTGTACCAGTCATAAGACCGTTTTACAATATTATTCGAACAATGCCCGATAATTAAACTTTGTGTGAGTTTGACACCGCAGTAGTGGTCATAACTAATTATTTAATAAATTTCCATTTATCACTGGAGGGGGAGCAAGACTCATAAAGTTTTTTTCACTAAATCGGCGGGTTTAGTTCGTTTAAGTCGTCTCAAAATACGGATTATACGAAACAGGATTTTTCGAGGCACTGTATTTACATGCAAAACCCGATAATTGGTTCCAAAAATACACAAATTTTACTCAATATAATGTCAAACGCAGTAATTATTAAACATAAACCTATATAATTATAAACAATATGTACATATAAGTTTTAAAATTTACATTTTCTTCTCAAAAAATAGTAAAATAGAGGTCTATACGTTTTTCTTTTTGGACTTCTTTTCTTCATGCATTGATTCGTAACAATGAATTGTTCGGAGAATTGTTTGACCGCGATCCATATTTGTATCAACTTCCATAATATGGTCTGATCACAAAGAGTATTTTTACTATCTCGCCAGAGATAGATTTGCGATCACGAAAATTTTTGATGTTGAGATTTTGATGTTTTTATACGTTTTGAAGGTTCCTGAATCATTTTCACTAATGTTTAGAAAAATGACTGTGTATGTGTGTATGTAACTAAGATTACGCAAAAACGGTTTGAGCTAGAATGAAATTTGGTACATGGGCATTATTTAAAATTCATAGTTTTCTATCAACTTTTGAGAAATGTACCTCAACCGGAAGAGTCATTACTTACAACGTTTTGATTTTTTTTCTTCTAAAGTGATCGTAAAATTAAAGATATAGGTTTGATAATTCTTCACATGATTAATAATTATATAAAACTGCTATATATAGAATTTCAGTTTGATTGAATTGCTGAAAGTACCAGAATTAATTTTTTAACACGGCAAATCTCACGCCCCAACTTAAAAAAAAATATTGATTTAATAGAATTAATAGAATTAAACTTATTGATTCGATTTAAGATGTATTCTAAAACACCACTAATTTTAAAAATTAATATTTGTTTATTTTATTTTATTTTAATATGTATTTTATTTGAAATAATTTGCAGTAGAGCGCTCACCTCTGCACTCCCCGCTCGCCCCTCTCCATGCCCCTCCGCCGCCTGAACTGACCTCCTCTTGCAGGCCGGCTGACTCGAACGCATTTAGTTCCCCTTCCCTGCCGAGTGTAGGACCCGGAGGGGCCTCTCCACTGAAATCATCCCTTAATCAGTCGCTAATCAAGAATTAATTGTAATTTTATTATTTATTTTTATTAATTAAAAGGAAGATTAGTGAACTTTAAAAAAAAAAATATTTCAATAAAAATTAAATTTTATATAGTGCATTTTTATAATCTTTTATTCATATACCCAAATAAATTTATAAATTTTTCATTCAAATCTTTGAAAAGAATTAATCTTAAATATTCTATCAGATCTCATTAATTCAATTTTATTAAAAGTTAAATTAAAATTATTTAAAAATTAAAAAATCATATACAAAATTTTATTTTTCTTTAAATATATTTATTGAAATATTTTTTAAATTTCAATATATATATATATATATTAATCCTATTAAAACTTATTTATTTAAAAAATAGGAAGATGTGCTGATTATTTTCAAAATTCATATAATATAATTATAAATCCAAAAAATATAAATTGCTTATATTCATATAGGAATATATAATTTTAAATATTCTATATATTCTTTCTAATCTCATTATCGCTCTCACCGTTCCTTTCCAATCTCATATGAATCTTGTTTTGTCAATTTCATATTATTATAACACTTTTGAAAAATGAATAATATTTCTATTACCTACTCGTATATATCAATGAAACAGAATAAAATCTTCGTGAAATTAATAATATAATCATAATTAGTTTTCTGATGTTTTCTAAGATATTTTTATTATATGTCTATTAAATGCGTATTATAACTAACTTATTATAATCATCGTTCTATATAGGATGTAAAATAATTTTAGTATTTTAATATTACAGAGATAAGATAATATTTTTAAAAATCTATACACTTTTTTAATCCTATTAATATTATTTATTTATTTATTTATATCTTATTTTTGTATTTCCTGTATATAATATAAATATCTAATCTTAATTATTTTTTTCTTTATCGAGGAGAGTGATGGACATCAATTCAAGTCTACGAGCTGTTCTTCGAGTTTAATCTGCGAGAAATATCAACCCTTTATTAACTCCGAGGTCAGTATTTATTATTAATTTTATTTTTAATTCAATTTATATTTATTGATTATAAACTAATAAGTTATTTTTCTTCTTCTATTTCATGTTTCAATCTTCGTTCCTGCTACTGAATGTTGATTGGAATTCTTGAATATCTTCTCCATCCTTCATGACGATGAAATGATTTAAATACAGCTCTCCAAATGTAAGTAATAATTGTTATTTATTTAGCATGGCGCACTTTAAAATAGAAAATGTAAATATAATATTTAAAGTAAAGTTTAATAGAATATAGAAAGTAGAATTAAATTACAATGAATTTTTATTAAATGATTATTTAATGATTATAGAGAAATATATTAAATTATATGACAGAATTTAGTGAGATTAGGGAATTTCAGAGTACATCTTTCAAGAAGAAGCATTGATAAAGGAGGCAGAAGAGACAAAGGTATTTTTAGAATTAGTAGGTTTCGATGCGTTATACTGGGAGGGTGGCTTTTTTTGATATAAATTTGTTAGGAATTTTCAGGTGGTTGCCTCCTACATCCATGCATGTTCTCATCTTACTAATTCATAGATTAGATTAGAATTAATAAATAAATAAAATGTGGGTGGATAAAACAAATGCCATGCTATTATTTAAGGGATGGATTGCATGCAGGTCTGAATTGTGCCATTTTGTATTACTGAGAGTGTATTTGAGGTGGATTGGATGAACGGGAATTCGGGAAGGTAATTCAGCACAGTTCCAAAATGGGATTAGCCTGAACAGGAACAAATTGTTGGTTACCTTTTGAGCGCAGGGCTTTTTCGATTAGCATGGGCCTTCCATCCAATTTGATGGAGGCTGTGCACTCACTCCCTTACTAGGTAGGTTTTATTTCAGGTTGCCCCAAATTTCGCGATTTCATTTCGAAATCCAAAAAATCAAAGGCACTCTCAGCTGATTCAAAGAGGCTACAGACCAAACGCCTTATTTTTTTTTTAATCTTTTTTTTTAAGGCAAACTTTCTTTATTATTACTTTTTCTAAATTTCGGAAGGCGAGGCTTGGAAGGGCTAATTTATGGGGAAAGGAGGAGGCCCTATTAAATATTCAATTGTTTTTTGTAATTTAATTAATAATAAAAAAAATAATTGAATATCGCGATTATTTTCTTTAACTTTTTATTTTCATTTTGAAATATACAATTTCATAATTTAAACTTTGATATATTTTAAATATTATTATTATAATTTCTCAATTTAAAATTAAAATGCAAACATCACCAAAAAAAAAAATCATATCTATTGTAAAAATATAACTCTTTTTAATTATTATTTCTTTTTAACTTACCAAATTTAAAAATATTTTATTTTTTTTTATTATGGAAATTATTTCATATGAATATAAATATATTGTAATCGAATATATCTATTCTCAATAATAATTTAATATTAATAAATTATCAAATTTTTTTCTTATCATTGTACTGATAAATCATATTTGGAAAGAAATAAAATATATATATATATAGTTAAGCTTATTTAAAAAATTAACTTAATGTATAATTTTTGTTAATTATAAACAAACATGTGGTACAACTTATTTTAAATAAATAAATAAAATTAGATCTCCTAAAAATTTTTTTAATTTTGATAGATCAAATATTCTTATTCTTTAGTTGACTTACAAATCCCATACGATCATTTTGCTTATTCTTATGTGTATTCTGTCCCTGTGTCCCCGCAAAAATTCTCCTGGAGATAAAAATGTCTCGGTTTACATAAATAATAATATCATCCGTGAATAAACCCAATTTTATTTAATTTTTACCGACCCTTCGTTAGTAAGGGATGTATTGTTTTCACACCAAATTTCATATGTGGTTTTTTCTTAATTTTAAATTATATGACGTCACCCAGCCCTTCATTACGTCACAGCCAGCTACTACTTATATATTATAAATAAAATAAAATTTTAAATATTTATGTTATATACCTATCTGTTTTTTATTACATTAATAGATATATTAAAATTATTTGAATTGTTTCTGTAGCTGGAAATTAATTAACTTTAAACCGTCGGTAGGTTCGGACCTGGCCACAGGTCAACTTATTTATTTAAAATATTATTAAATAAACTTGGTAAATTAATATTTTGTAGCTAATACTCGCAAATGAAATTTGGAAAAACATAAATAAAAAAAATTTATTGATTTTTTTTACTAATTAGTTTTTATTAAGTCAAAATCTTTACATGTTTATTTTAAGATAAATGTATTAATATAAAGTATTTTACTATATATATATATATAATTAAGAATCTTTGGTAATTTAATAATAAAGTACTTATATTGTATCATGTACATAATATTTGGTATTTATTGCCATGGCGCTAGTGAAATTCTTGCCTTCACATGTCGCTATTCAAATATATCTCCATCTAATTTCTATTCTTTCACAATTATCTCTACAATTTGATAAATAGTTCACCTATTAATCTTAATATTCAATCTTTATCTTAATAAAATATTTATAATACTGTACTATTTTAAACCAAGTCGTGGAAATTACACTTAATTACAAAATATCTTGGCTCCACCACATAATAATTTGGTAAAACTCCCGCACCGGTTCCACAGTTTATATATGTATATATTTAATTATTATATATTACTAGTTTATAAAATACTAGCTGCTCAGAGCGCCTTCGGCGCTCTTCACACCTAGACGGGGGCTCCGCCCCCTGTACCCCCGAGTGGTACATAGTATTTGCTTGACAGTAGTAAAAGGTTTTCATCCATTTTGTTTCAATCAGTATATTACATAAAACATTCATAGAGATATGTAAGAATACTGTGATATAATTAACGTCAAAATTTTTCGGTCAGACAGACAAATATAAAAAATTCTAAACTCACTTTTGGCTTCCAAAGATCATGAAAGGTCTGCAAAAAATTTTAAATTCTGAGCAATGTGCAGACAAAAACCTTTTTTTATATATATAGATAATAATAATAAAAAACATTTTAATAAATTTAAAAAATATACCCAATTTAAAAATGTCAAAAATTTAAAATAACTTTATATCACCATATTTTAATTTTTATATATTTTCACTTCATAAAATACTAAATAATATTTTTTTTTATTATTCAATGATAAAATTTATATATTATTATATTATATATATTATAGAAAAGAAGAAATATTCAATTAAATAAAAAATAATTTATGATAAAAATATGATCTAATAAATATTTTATTAAATTAATTAAAATGAGAACTTTTAGAATAAATGATTTAAATGCATTGATATTTGAATATTAGAATTTAAAATAAAAAGTGAAATATTATAATAATTCTTTAATTGGGAATCGCTATGATAATTCATTGTTTAAAATGCTTCCGCTAGGGACAGTGAGCCGATAGACGCTCTTGAATGAACAACACGGAGAATTATATAAACTTTAAAAAATTAATTTCTGCGGTTATTGATTAAATATTAATAAAATTTATAGCCTATGTTACTCTAGGGGTATATAAGAATATTGTGATGTAATTTCAAAGAAATCGATTCAGCCAATTCTGAGTCTATAAAATAGTAATTTTCCGGACAGACAGACCGACAGACAGACAGACATGAAAAATTCTCAAGTCACTTTTGGATTCTAGAGGTCATGAAACGCGAAGATATGCAAAAATTTTTAAATTCTGAGCAATGTGCAGACAAAATCCTTTTTTTATATATATAGAAGATTAAATTTCTTTCTATAGTTCCACCAAGCATCATTTTGAATAAAGAGACAAGTTCATATGCAACTTAGCTTTTTCATATCTCGTTTTTACTCTTTATTTGTCTTTGAGGGGAAAAGAAGGTTTTTTCTCCATAGTGAAAGTAATTTTATTGTGTCAATCAGTTACTTCATAATCACTTTTTATAACTTTGTGGCACAGGCCTTCTCTGACCTAATATATTCAATTTCTATTCTCTGTATTCTTTGTACTAACAAAAGTCAACTAAAAATGGCCTTAACTCTTTCTCAATATAGATTATTTCTCCACTTTGTCATTCTAAAACATTTTTTGTTCTTATATGGTATTTAATAAATAAATTAGTAAATGAAATGGACATTCCTTTTGCTCCCATATCAAATAATTAATAATGGGACCAGCAATATGAGCGGAAGAGGTATAGATAAATACACAAGGAATATAAATCCAAATAGAACCGCTTAAAAGCTATAAATTGAGATAGGAGATTTGGTATTTAAACATCAGCCACGGCCAGATGTGCATTGGTTAGAGCTAATCCCGACATTAGATGATAATCATTTCTCATTGTAAATATGCAGGGAGGAGCATGGTTGGAGAGAAGGGAAATTGAACATCATCCTCTTTCAGATTGGAACCCCTCGGCCCATCACTGCCTAATAAATTATCAGAAACGTATTAAGCATTTTAAGTATTGATAATAATGATGGATTTAAACAGGATACAACATGTGTGTTAAGAGAATGACAGAGAAGTGAGAATTAAAAAAAAACTAGAATAACTATTCTTATCAAAATAATTAAAATATATTTATATTTATAAAGATTTACTAAAATAAAATGAAATTATAAATATAAGTATGTCTTTTATACCAGCGTAATTTAGTTTTTTTTTATTTTTACTTTTTAAATTAATGTTATTTGATTAATTATTAGCAAATTAATATAATGACAAAATCAAATATTTTTAATTTAAAATTTTAATATTCTCTTTTATTTATATATAAAAAGAAGTAAGCTTATTTTAAAAAGAAAACTTGTTAATACATTCATATTATTTATTTTTATATTTCTCAGATATACCTAAAAATTCATTTTTTAATATATATATATTGAATGTATTCAGACCAGGATCAAATCCTGGATGGAGGAATTTTTAATGAAATCAAGATTTTAAGAAATTAGTTTATACTTATTTTAGTAGTACTTCCTTAGTGATTACAATATAATTTTACTTCATTTCTACGCTCTATAATCATTTAATTGTGTATTATTATTTTTGCTTCTAGAACGAAGCGGCCATTTTAATATTTTAATTACTTTCAAAAAAATTAATTTTTTAAAAATTTAATAAATAATGATCAAATCCATAATTATGTTAAAATACGGATAAATAAGAATATTAATTTTATATATTCATATACGATTCTAACATGAAATTATGCTAATTAAATAATTTAAAAAAATATTCGTATTTAGAATTCTTTAAATAAAATTAAATAATTTTCTTTTGGTTTCTCCATATATCGTTTCGAATTTTAAAGTTCACTTTCCATTGATCAATTTTCCATTGAAATTTTCCATTTGGAATATTTAATTTTTTAATATTTTAAATATTTTATCACAATATTTAAGGAAAATACTCTTCAGTGATTTAGTGGTTAGTACGACAGTCTACCACACTGAAGACTCGAGTTCGAGCCTAAGGAAATTCAATAATTAATCATTTCTCTTTAAAGCTATTCATAATCCTCAGGGTCTATTCGAAAATAATAATAATAATAATAATAATAATTTAAGGAAAATAAACTAGTAACAAATATTTTTGAAGAGAATCAAAAGACATGTTAAAACCATTATAATTTATTTCTTTATTAAATATCTAGGGTTTTTCATTTGTGAATGTTTTTTGTTTCAAACAATATTTTAATTTTTTTTTTCATCGCATGTACATAAAATTTAATATGATTTTATTTCATATATATATATATTCAATCAATTATATGCATATATATGCAAACATAATATTTAATCTTTAATTAAAACATGCAAGGTAAAAATTCATTTATGTTTTAGACAATTTTATTATTATAATTCAACCATTTTGAATACTATTGAAATTAATTAAAAATAAAAACTGTAATTGAACAGATCTTTTGCATACTCCTCCTTGATGAGATGAAGTAGGTGAATTGAAACTCTACTCTATTTCCTTTCGAATTAAAAATTGCTTGATCACTTTGACATTCCATCTCTCAATTCATTCATTCTTGTAGTTCTTTACAGATTTTAACGAACATATTATTGTACTAGAATTTAAGTTCAGATATCCACATCAATCCATCGAAAAATTTTGAAATGAATCTCTTTTTGTCATACATGTAAACTTTTGTTTTACCTAAAAAAGTCCCAATTAGTTTCACTACGTAGGTAAATGATAGTTCAATCTGGTTTTTACATTGAATGCACTTTGACAATGTGTTTCTAATCAATGGTTTTGTATACAATAATTTTATTTTTAACTTTTACTAATATATATTTTTTAAATGACCTAAGTTTTTGTTGATTGCTATCAGTAGTCTTGTTAATTTAAATTTTCTTTTGATAATTTAGAAAAGTTTATTTTTATCTTTTGAACAAGTTCTTCATCTAATTCTCACAGTTACACATTTTTTTGGTTACAATTTTTTGGTGTTAAAAGAATTAAGAATCTCTTAGCCAAATGATATTAGTTCTAAATATATTGGTCCGTTACTCTCTTGTAATATAAAAATCATAATTTTCTTACTTTTTTATATAAATTATTGTACTGACTTAGAATTTTGACGAATAATGTCTAAACGGTTGGATATATAATGGTAGAATCTTTCATATTGATTATTTATTTAATTAGTTAGTAAGTTAGTTAATAAAAGGCAAAATAGTTAATCTTCTTCAATATTTATTTTGTCTCCTTCAAAATATGCCCCTTCTGAAGCAACACACATATGCCAACGCTTCTTCCAATCTTCGAAACATTTTTTATAGGCGTTGGCCGGGATGGCGTTCAGCTCTCTGGTCGCATTCTGTTTTATGGTCAGTATGGAGTCAAAACGGGTTCCCCGGAGTGGCAATTTTAGTTTATGAAAGAGGGAAAAAGTCACACGGGGCCAGATCTGTGATATTTATCGAGTGTTTTGCCTTAAATGCGATCACAATCGTGGCTCGATGAGATGGCGCGTTATTGTGGTGCAAAATCTACCAATTGTCTGTCCACAATTCCGGCCGAACACAACGGACCTGTTCACAAGAACGCCTCAAAACAGTCACTTATTACTCCTTATTAACCGTTTGTCCCTCTGGAACGTATTCATGATGTACCACACCACGAATATCGATAAAAAAAAATTCCTGAAACATTTTAGTCACAATATATGATTTATTAGAAATTCTTAGGGAAACAATATTATTAAAATATTTATTATGATTAAGATAATCGAAATAATAACATTTTGGCATTGGAATCTATCGATTAATTGCAATTCGGAAAGTTATTTTTCCATTTTTGATGATTAATTTGCATTTAGAAAGAATTTCCTAATTTCATGATTATTTAGGAATTCAAAATTTTAAAAGAATCTAATTTTTTTATATTAATTTTTTCCTCTCCTGGAGGTAGAGGGTTATTCCCGAAAAAAAACAAATTATTATGCCGAATCCGAAATCTTTGTTTGTTAACTGAAATAGTCATAATAAATATAAAATACAAGTATAGATACATACATTTGCCTTTGTTATAATTTTTTTTCTATTACTTTCTCTCTTTCTCTCCATTTAATTTTTCTTTATAATTTTTCTATTTTTTGAGTTTTTTTACAGTGAACTCTGGCAGACGGCAATTGCCATTAGCAAATTATTTTGTATTTAATTTTATATATATATAGTTATATATCTGCACGGGATAACTTATAATGTCAATCAAATTTTAGACTTAAAATTCGATTTCACAAGCTGGGGTCTGTTTTAATTCCCATACCTGAACCCTTGGTAAGGTTTCTATATAAAATGGTTTTTGAACAGGTAACAATAATAAAATACACTATTATACTTGACCATTTGGAAAGAGAGTAATTCTTGAAACTAACCCCTCTCCATCACCTACCCCTTAAGTTAAATTAATATAAATAGTTGAGAGCGAGTAAGGTAAAGACCTAATTATATTTTTTGATAAATAAATAAATATTATTATTTATTTATTCAAGATATATATATATATACAAACATTCCGTATGTTATTTCAGTCCACCTTTTTGGGTGGTGATAAAAAAATAGCAAAAACATCCAAATCACAGACTTCACTATCAGTTTTCCATCTTTTAGATATATACAGTAAAGAAAAACTAAAATAAGAAAAACAAAATATAAAAAAAATGCCAAAAAATAAATAAATCGAACATAAGTAATGCAGAAAAAAAATAAAAAAATAAAAAAATAAAAAGGAATAACTAATCGTTACTCCAATAATATGAAGGATCTCCGTTTTAGACGATATATCCCTTGATTGCCTCTCGTTTCTAAAATGTTATTTTCTAAACAAGTAAAAGAAAATAATTATGTTTATGTTATATTTTGACGATTACATATTATATCTTACTGTATTTTTTTATTTTTCAATTAATTTAATTTTATTTTTTTGCAAAAACAACATTTATTTAATTTTTTCGTAATATTTTTACAATTTCATCCTCAAAAATTTAGTATTTTATTAAATTTTCCAAGGTTACCGGGAATCCCGGTAAATGTATTTTTAAATTTCCCGTTTCCCGGGAACGAAAATAATCCGGGAAATATTACCCTCTACCTGGAGGTTTAATTTGAACCCTAATCAAAAGAAAGGAAAAAGATTTTAATGAAATCACATTTGACGAGAGATCGAATCTGACTGATGTTGTAGATGTTGTTCCGATGGCTGCGTCCGATAGGTATCCCCCTCCCTTAGTTCTTGTTGATCCCAGGTGGTGTTGAGGGTCAGCTGCTCCTAAAGGCACGAGTGCCTCCCCATTCCACCCACTAACCTAAAACATGCCGATCATCCACAACCTTGTGTATGATCTGTTTATCCTATTGATTTATTTACGAGGAACAGACAGTCGCACGTGCTTTGTCCACTGTTTGGAAAACCATTCAGCCAAGAAGAGGTAAAAAGCGAAAGGGGGAAAGGCTTGAAATTACAATGTAGGGTGCAATTCGAAGAGAAAAACAGTGGATGGAGAACCTAGACTGACGTTCAATAGTGAATATAAAAATATTAATATTATTTCATATTATAAAAAAAGCGTGTAAAAAAATTCTCCTTGTATCTCTTTTTCTTTTCTTTTTAATAAACAAATTTTAAGAATTCAACTTACAATTATAGAATAAACTAGCTGCTCAGAGCGCCTTCGGCGCTCTTCACACCTGGACGGGGGCTCCGCCCCCTGTACCCCCGAGTGGTACATAGTATTTGGTTGAAAGTAGTAAAAGGTTTTCATCCATTTTGTTTCAATCAATATATTTCATAAAACATTCATTTCTTTTTGTGTTCTTATTTAAAATATATTTTTATTTAATCAGTAAATTAATTATATATTTTATTATTGTATATGGTATATATATGTATGTGGCTCAAAGATACTCGAAAGTTCTTGGCCGCAACAACCACATTTCTCCAAGTGTCCCTATCCTGAGCCCTTGTCCCATCTCTCTTACGTCCCTTCCTACGCGTCATTGGTTTTCCAATCGGTCTCCCCACCAATATCTTTTTCCTCTCCCATTCTAGCCACGTGCCCTGCCTATCGCAGCTTTTTCCCTTTTATAATCCTAACTATTTCTGAAGATGCAGAGAGGCCATGCAATTTCTTGTTATGCAGTCTCCCCCATTCCCCGGTGACCTCATCTTTCTTTGGCCAATAAATGCAGGGAATAATCCTATCCTACAGGCAAAATAATTTTTTTATATATTCCCTTTGATATAATTTTGATGAGATAAACCTCTTTATTGCAAGATAACAGGCGTTTCCCGATTGCAACCCCGATTTAAATTCTTCTCAAATATTATTATCCTTTGTGATTACATTCAATTTTTCAACATATTCAAATTCTACATTTTGTATCTTAAGATTTTGTATGTTAATACTCTTCCTCTTTGTTACTAAATATTTTTTCTTATCACTATTAATTTCAAACCTCCATTAATATTTCCTCGCTATCTGTAATTGCAATTGCCGAATCTCCTATTATATTTAAGTCGTCTGGGTAACCTAATATTTTACAATTGATTTCCGTATCTTATTTTTTCTTTACTACCTTCAAGACAAATTTGAAGATCAAAATTTGAAAAAGTTTATGCTGATCTATATTGAGTCATGCGTATGTTTTACTAAAGTCTACAAATAATTAGTGAACAGAAATATTGAATTCGCGATTTTTTTCCTAATATCTGTCATAATGATAATATCTTAATTAATGTTGGTCGATTTGGCCTGAACCCGCAATGATATCTCCTAATATTTCCTCCGCCTATGGTTCTTAAGTATTGTATATGTTATAATAGTGAAATAGAGTATAATATTTCTTGATCATTACATTTTGATATTTTATTTTCATTGCTAGATTATTATTGAATATTTTTAATTATAATGAAACTTGAGAAAATGCAAAAATAGAGACTTGAGACAATTTATAAAAATTAACGGTATAAAACTATAGATAAATTACCAATATATACATTCATTAATAGTATTAATTTAAATTAATTGATTTATTTGTTTTTTTATTATTAAGTTCATTTATTAATTTTTTTAGATCATAGTTATTTTCCTTAAAAGAAACTTATCTAATTCTGTGGTGCTAGGGGATTTGAAAATTATTAGTCGCAATATAAAGATTTCGCTTACAGTTTCTGTCATGTTCGACCTCCGTCCAACAGTTATTTCCCTCAAGTTTCTTGCTTCGCTTAATCATGTGATCTATATATTTAATTTTTTTTGATTCATTGTAATAAAATTTAAACAAATAAAAATTTTCACTTTGTTAATTTATAAAAATTTCAAATTAAACTGATTGTGAGTGATACGCTTTGCCAATACTTTGAATAATTTGTGTATAGAAATATTGAATGTTCTTAGCGAAATTTTTTAACCTTTCACTTTCAAATAGAAAAGAAGAAATATATTCAAATATATAGAAAGAATAAATAAAAATTAAGTTAATATAAATATGATCTAAATATTTTATTAAATTATTTAAAATGGGAACTTTTAGAATAAATTATCTAATTGAATTGATATTTGAATATTAGAATTTAAAATAAAAAGGGAAATATTATAATAATTCTTTGATTGGGAATAGCTATGATAATTCATTGTTTGAAATGATTCCGCTAGGCCGACAGTGAGCCGCGAGCTGCTCTTGAATGAACAACACGGAGAATTATATAAACTTTAAAAAATTAATTTCTGCGGTTATTGTTGACATATAAATAAAATTTATAGCCTATGTTACTCTAGGGGTATATAAGAATATTGTGATGTAATTTCATAGAAATCGGTTCAGCCAATTCAGAGTCTATAAAATAGTAATTTTCCGGACAGACAGACAGACAGACAGACAGACAGACAGACATGAAAATTCTAGAGGTCATGAAACGCGAAGATATGCAAAAATTTTTAAATTCTGAGCAATGTGCAGACAAAAACCTTTTTTTATATATATAGATTTATCAAAATTTCATTCAATTTTATTTATATTAACGTTCGAGATATAACATTATTCAAAATTTCAGTATATTAAACAATAACAATTTTTGTTTTCCTACACATCCTATTGGTATCTTGGTATTTACCTAAATTTTTAATATTTCAATAATTATTTTATATCTTTACCCTTTAATTTTCTTGATTTCGTACAATTCTTAATATCTATTTTATTTCATACTAGCTGCTCAGAGCGCCTTCGGCGCTCTTCACACCTAGACGGGGGCTCCGCCCCCTGTACCCCCGAGTTGTACATAGTATTTGGTGGTTGAAAGTATTAAAAGGTTTTCATCCATTTTGTTTCAATCAGTATATTACATAAAACATTCATTTCTTTTTGTGTTCTTATTTAAAAAATATATTTTAATTTAATCACTATATTAATTATATATATTATTATTGTATATGTTATATCTATCTACCTATGTGGCTCAAAGATACTCTAAAGTTCTTATCCGCAACAACCACATTTCTCCAAGTGTCGCTATCCTGAGCCCTTGTTCCATCTCTCTTACGTCCCTTCCTACGCGTCATTGGTTTTCCAAGCGGACGTTTTCCAATCGGTCTTCTCACCAATATCTTTTTCCTCTCCCATTCTTGCCACGTGCCCTGCCTATCGCAGCTTTTTCCCTTTTATAACCCTAACTATTTCTGAAGATGCAGAGAGGCCATGCAATTTCTTGTTATACAGTCTCCCTCATACCCGGTGACCTCATCTTTCTTTGGCCAATAAATGCAGGGAAGAATCCTATTCTCAAATACTCTGAATCTACTCTCATCTCCAAGGGTCATAGACCATGCCTCCCACCCATATAATGCAACAGGCAAAATAAACTTTTTATATATTCCCTTTGATAATAATTTTGAAGAGATAAGCCTCTTTATTGCAGATAACAGGCGTTTCCCGATTGCAACCCCGATTTAAATTCTTCTCAAATATTATTATCCTTCGTGATTACATTCAATTTTTATACATATTCAAATTCTACATTTTGTATCTTAAGATTTTGTATGTTAATACTCTTCCTCTTTGTTACTAAATATTTTTTCTTATCACTATTAATTTCAAACCTCCATTAATTTTTCCTCGCTATCTGTAATTGCAATTGCCGAATCTCCTATTATATTTAAGTCGTCTGGATAACCTAATATTTTACAATTGATTTCCGCATCTTACTCTTTTTTTTACTACCTTCAAGACAAATTTGAAGATCAAAATTTGAAAATGTTTATCCGGATGTATTGGGTCTTGCGTATGTTTTACTAAATTCTACAAATAATTAGTGAACAGAAATATTGAATTCGCGGTTTTGTTCCTAATATCTGTCATAATGAAAATATCTTAATTAATGTTGGTCGATTTGGCCTGAACCCGCAATGATATCTCCTAATATTTCCTCCGCCTATGGTTCTTAAGTATTGTATATGTTATAATAGTGAAATAGAGTATAATATTTCTTGATCATTACATTTTGATATTTTATTTTCATTGCTAGAATATTATTGAATATTTTTAATTATAATGAAACTTGAGAAAATGCAAAAATAGAGACTTGAGACAATTTATAAAAATTAACGGTATAAAACTATAGATAAATGACCAATATATACATTCATTAATAGTATTAATTTAAATTAATTGATTTATTTGTTTTTTTTATTATTAAGTTCATTTATTAATTTTTTTAGATCATAGTTATTTTCCTTAAAAGAAACTTAAATTCTGTGATGCTAGGGGATTTGAAAATTATTCGTCGCAATATGAAGATTTCGCTTACAGTTTCTGTCATGTCCGACTTCCATCCAACAGTTATTTTCTGTTAAGTTTTTTGCTTCTCTTAATCATGTGATCTATATATTTAATTTTTTTTTGATTCATTATAATAAAATTTAAACAAATAAAAATTTTTACTTTGTTAATTTATATAAATTTCAATATAAACTGATTGTGAGTGATACGCTTAGCCAATACTCTGAATAATTTGTGTACAAAAATATTGAATGTTCTTAGCGAGATTTGATATAATGTTGTACGATTTGTCCTAAATTTGAATTAGAAGAAAATTATAAATTGCATTAAAATGAGACCTTTTAGAATAAATTATTTAATTGAAATGATATTTAAATATAAGAATTTAAAAAAATATTATATTCTTTGTTTGGCAATTGTTATTTAATTATGTGCAAAATGTTTCGACTTGCACAGAGCATCGTTATTTTTTATTAATATCACCTAATAAAAATGAATCTTTTAAACATAATAAATAAAAAAGACATTTTAATAAATTTAAAAAATATACCCAATTTAAAAATGTCAAAAACTTTATATCATCATATTTTAATTTTTATATAATATATATATATATTTAGTAATTAATAATAGAGTAATTAAATTAAAATAAAAAACAAAGATAATATAATTCAGTCATTTTAATTCAGGTTAAATAATATTTTTTTTTATTATTCAATGATAAAATTTATATATTATTATATATATATATTATAGAAAAGAAGAAATATTCAATTAAATAAAAAATAATTTAAGATAAAAATATGATCTAATAAATATTTTAATTAAATTGAGAACTTTTAGAATAAATTATTTAATTGAATTGATATTTGTATATTAGAATTTAAAATAAAAAGGGAAATATTATAATAATTCTTCGATTGGGAATCGCTATGATAATTCATTGTTTGAAATGATTCCGCTAGGCCGACAGTGAGCCGCGAGCTGCTCTTGAATGAACAACACGGAGAATTATATAAACTTTAATAAATTAATTTCTGCGGTTATTGATAAGATATTAATAAAATTTATAGCCTATGTTACTCTAGAGGTATATAAGAATATTGTGATGTAATTTCAAAGAAATCGGTTCAGCCAATTCTGAGTCTATAAAATAGTAATTTTCCGGACAGACAGACAGACAGACAGACAGACAGACAGACAGACAGACAGACAGACGTGAAAAATTCTAAAGTCACTTTTGGATTCTAGAGGTCATGAAACGCGAAGATATGCAAAAATTTTTAAATTCTGAGCAATGTGCAGACAAAAACCTTTTTTTATATATATAGATTTATGATAATTTTTTAAACAAATACAAAAAAAGATATTTCGAATAATAAATAGTTTTAATGAATTTCAATAAATTATAGAATAAAAGTTGATTTTTTGATAAAACGTAATTATAATTTATTATATAGCTATCAAATTTAAGCTAATTTAATAAACCGAATAGACGCCATTATTTTTACCAACTCAATGACATTTTTATGAAATAAAATAAATGAAATCTTGAGTTCCCTAGAAGTAAATAAATATTATAATCTTTTTTTGTTATCAAGATGACAATAATTTTCAAATTCTTTATGTATGAATATTATGAGTATATTTTAATTTTAAATTAAATAATTGTTTTTAGATTACTGCAAATGATATAAATAAGAAAAGTTTATTATGATAAAAATCAACTAAAATCACATTTGGAATTTATTTATGTATTTTGGTCTTAGGATTCATTTCAATCTTTCTTTCATAATTCTGGGTGTGAATGAATGTTCTCGATAGGAGTTTTATGAACTTGCGGAGATCTAAAAACTTATTCTCATTTTTACTATCTCGCCACAGATAGTATTGCGATCACGAAAATTTTCGATGTTGAGATTTTGTTGTTTTTATACGTTTTGAAGGTTACTGAAGCATTTTCACTAAAGCTGAGAAAAATGTCTCTGTGTGTGTATGTATGTAACCATGATTACGCAAAAACGGTTTGAGCTAGAATGATGAAATTTGGTACATGGGCATTATTCAAAATTCATAGTTTTCTATCAACTTTTGAGAAATGTAGCTCAACCGGAAGAGGGTCATTACCTACAACGTTTTGATTTTCTTCTAAAGTGACCGTAAAAATAAAGATATATGTTTGATAATTTTTCACATGATTAAAAATTGTATAAAACTGCCATATATGGAATTTCAGCTTGATTGAATCGCTGAAAGTACCAGAATTAATTTTTTAACACTCCAAATCTCACGCGCCAACACGTGACGTGGTACCATCAACAAAGAGCCAAACATGCGCTGGTTTAATATTATTTATTAATTTTAATTTATAATTTAATTAATTTAATTTAATTTAAATATAATATATTATGTTATTTAATCCAATTCAAATTTGCGAGATAGTCGAGTGGAGACACTCCAGCTTTTTTATAGTTGAATAATTGAAAAGGTTATAGTATTATTTATTAAAAGTGGTATATTATCAATATTTACAATTTTTTAAACTGCATTGTATACACTGAATTTGAAAGGTCGGATATATTTTATTTGTTCGTCTTTATTATTTTATATTTTGAAAATTCTTCAACTTTATTTATTTGAAATTTGTTCCTTAGAGATGAGAGGAAACTTAAATATGATATTCTCTGTTTGAATAAATTCTTAATAATTGATAGGAGGTATAAAAATCGTCTGAATTCGAATTATTGAAGTGAGTGAATGTGAATAAAAGGTGAATACTAGTAATGAATTCATAAATTGCACAGCCGTTTTCATCTCATGATTAGCGGATTAGCATTTTTTTCCTATGCCGTTTCGTGACGTCTTTTCACGGCACCAATATGCTTGGCGTATGTCACCCCTGAGCAACGCACGCTCATATTATCTCGCTACTTAATGCATTTATGCCTGGCCCTTCATGAATATGCATAACAAACATTGGTAGGCTTCTACGTACGTTTTCATAAAGTTCAAGGTATTTTACTATTAATTATAACTCTATTCGTTTTAATCGTGCTATAAGTGTAATCTCAGGTCGTAAAGGGTGCAAGTATTACGGGAGTATTAAGGGAAGGGTTGACGGAACAAAAAAACCATAGGTGAGGGTAAGATGCACGCCATGTGATGTGATGCGTCACCCCACCCACCCTTCCTCCAAGTGGTCACTTGGGTCGGTGTACCTACCATACAAACTTACGCATAAAAATATAAACATAGACATTTTTTTTAGTTGATGCCACTTGGAGATAGTGACAATATGTGGATAAAAAAAGCAAAGAGGGGGTGGAAGGATTTCAAGGGGTTCATTACTACACGCACCCTCGACTGACTACCTGGCATGCCGACTATAAACTTTTCAATAAATTCCTTAAGCGAAACATTTTTTTTAAATTATGTTTTATAATTATATACATGGTATTTTTTTTTAAAAATTAGGTAATCATAACATGTTTGAAAAAAAAAAATTTGAAAAATTGCAGCAATTAAAATAAGTTATGGTTTATTATTATTTTTTTTTAAAAAATAATTGCTATGTATATTTTATTATAGAAGAAATTATTGGCGTTGAAAATAGGTTATGAAAGAAAAACCATTAAAATTACAATGTTTCCTTTTATAATTTTAGAATATCTATTATACATATAATATTATATATAAAAATCTAATAAAAGTAAAAAATACCCCCCCCCCGATTTATTTATTTATGATTGTTCATTGTTTACAGTTAGGTTAATTTTATTACCGACCGACGATAGTAAGGGAGGTATTGTTTTCACACCAAATTTCACATGAGGAGATTTTTACATATCTCAACGAATCATGCATTTTCTTAACAGAAAAAAGTATTTTTAGCATGATGTCTGTCCGTCCGTCCGTATAGATGTGTACAGCCTGAACGGCTCAACCGATTTTGATGAAATTTGGTATATTTACTTAATGCATCAGTGGGATGAATTGATCATCTTTTGGTGCAAATCCGGAAACCGGAAGTGGTAGTAATAGCGATCGACGATAGGAAGGGAAGGGTTATTTTCACACCAAATTTCACATGAGGAGATTTTTTTATATATCACCACAAATCATGCACTTTGTATTGGTTTTATCCTCGGGAAAATCATATTTATTAGTTTTTTCTTGATTTAAAATTATATGACGTCATCCAGCCATTCATGACGTCACAGCCTGGTCTTGCTTATATATTATAAATAAAATAAAATTTAAAATGTTTATATTTATTATTTATGTATCCATATCTGTTTTTTATTACATAAATAGATATATTAAAATTATTTGAAATTGTTTCTGTAACTGGAAATTAATTTACTTCAAACCGTCGGTGGGTTCGGACCTGGCCACAGGTCAACTTATTTATATAGTTGTTTAAAAATAACTAAAGATATAAAAGTTTAAATTGGAGATGGACTATCATTAGCTGCGATTTTTATTTTGGGGTAAAATTTTTAATAATTTTTATTTAATATCAATTGGATATAATTAAAATGACAAAATTTGGTTAAATTGAATTAAAGAAATATATTTTGAACATTAAATTTGTTAAAAAAAGGTGGAGTGTCTCCACTCGACTATCTCGCATATATGAATTGGATTAAATAACATAATATATTATATTTAAATTAAATTTAATTAATTATAAATTAAAATCAATAAATAATATTTATTAAACCAGCGCATGTTTGGCTCTGTTGATGGTACCACGTCACGTGTTGGCGTGTGAGATTTGCAGTGTTAAAAAATTCAATCAAGCTGAAATTCTAGATATAGCAGTTTTATACAATTTTTAATCATGTGAAAAATTATCAAACATATATCTTTATTTTTACGGTCACTTTAGAAGAAAATCAAAACGTTGTAGGTAATGACCCTCTTCCGGTTGAGCTACATTTCTCAAAAGTTGATAGAAAAATATCGATTTTGAATAATGCCCATGTACCAAATTTCATGATTCTAGCTCAAACCGTTTTTGCGTAATCTTGGTTACATACATACATACACACACACACATATACACACACATACACACACAGAGAGAGACTGACATTTTTCTCAACCTTAGTGAAAATGATTCAGGAACCTTCAAAACGTATAAAAACATCAAAATCTCAACATCGAAAATTTTCGTGATCGCAATACTATCTCTGACGAGATAGTAAAAATCCCTATAAACAACCGAAAACAAAATATTTATTTATATTAAAAAGAAAGAATAAATTAATAAATACAATATGAATACATGTAATATAAATGTAATAGAAATAAAATTAGATGTGAAGGCTTATGAAAGCTTATGAAAACTATGACAATGTTTTATCACAAGACAAGTGTGTATCAGTTTGCCAACAGTAACAAAATAAGGTATAAAACAAAAAAAAAAAATAACTACATTAGAAACTATTTTGTGGTAATTTCTTACAGCTTTCAGATTTGATAATTTATATTATAAATATGTATATTATAATATCGTGCCAAGATGCAAAAATTTCCAAAAGTATTATTGGTTGTTTCCAGCCATTACATTGCTGATGCAAACATACGTCACTAGTTTTTAAAAGACAAGCTCACAAACACTAGTTAACAATGAAATAATTATGAACAAAGTTATTTTTCAGTTTTTCATTAACTATTTCGTATAATCGTTGTGAGATATATTTTATTTACTTTTGGGTTATATATTTTTACCGACCGACGATAGTAAGGGAGGTATTGTTTTCACACCAAATTTCACATGTGGAGATTTTTACATATCTCCACGAATCATGCATTTTCTTAACAGAAAAAAGTATTTTTAGCATCATGTCTGTCCGTCCGTCCGTATAGATGTGTACAGCTTGAACGGCTCAACGGATTTTGATGAAATTTGGTATATTTACTTAATGCATCAGTATGATGAATTGATCAACTTTTAGTGCAAATCCGGAAACCGGAAGTGGTAGTATTAGCGATCGACGTTAGGAAGGGAAGGGTTACTTTCACACCAAATTTCACCTTGGGAGATTTTTTACATATCACCACGAATCATGCACTTTGAATTGGTTTTATCCTCGAGAAAAATCTCCTTTATTAGTTTTTTCTAATTTAAAATTGTATGACGTCATAGCCTGGCTAACATATATATTATAAATAAAATAAAATTAAAAATATTTATGTTATATGCCTATCTGTTTTTAATTACATTAATAGATATATTAAAATTATTTGAAATTGTTTCTGTAGCTGGAAATTAATTTACTTCAAACCGTCGGTAGGTTCAGACCTGGCAACAGGTTAACTTATTATTTATTTATTTTTAATATTTATTCACTTTAGCGTGAGTATGGGAAATTCCAGAAAGGATACAGTTTCTATATAATAAAAGTGGATAAACGTATTTATCTATCTCTGTGGCTCAACGGACTACGGAACTCGAAAGTTCTTTGCCGCAGAAACTACTTTCTCCAAATGCCCCTACCTGGGCCACAACCATCCTACCCTCTCCTATCTCTCTCATATCCCTTCCTACAATGTACATATAAATTATTATATATTGAATATTATATTAATTATTATTAATCAAATAATAAAATACTCATATTTTCCTCAACACTGATTGTTTACTTCCCTTATATTTACGATTATCGCCTGTGAATCAATAACTATAATTAAAACCTTAATTTTTTATTTGTTTTTTCTTAATTTTTTTGATTTAATCAGTAAAATTAAATTATGATAAAAACAAAATAAATCTCACATTAAACTTATGTATTTGTTTATAAATTTTTAATAGATTCCTTATGGGAATAATTGAGGACTTATTGTTTAAATTTTCCTTTCAAATTTCGAAATACAAATATAATCCTGGTATTAAATTAAATCCGTACATAATTTACGTAAAGAAGGGATCGTATGGAACTCTATAAAGGACATAGAAACTAAGTAAAAATTAACTCTTTTGGATAGATAGATATTATACCTATTATCAATTAATATTTAAATACTTATCCAAAAGAGAGGTGAACTTTTATATTATTTGAGCAAATATTAATTAATTATTACCTTACAATTATCTTATTAAATAAAATTGAAATTTAATTGAAACTATAACGGTTCTATTAAAAAAGTTGTTTTTTTTTTAAATTTCTTCTCATCTTCCCAAAAGGAATTCTCTATCATTTTTATCGTCCTTTGAAAATGTCCACTTGACACCCAGGAAACCTAAAATCCCCAACAACATTTGGTCCATCTCTTCCTTTGAAGTATGTCCTTTTTCTTTTCCGCCGAAAATTATGTATTATATTGAAGTGTGGGAGGAGATTACGTGACGTTCGTGTTCAAATCCATTACTAAAAGAGATGTCTTCTATTTACAGAACCAACAAAAGAACGGTTTTTTTTATCACTTGAAAAAGATTTATATAAAAATATACCTACGCTTTAAGGGCTTACATTTATTTTTTTTCGAATTGGAAAAGTAAAAAATAAATAAATAAATAAATATGTATAAACTTACTCATAGACGTTAATAATTTCTTATCGTTTGTCTGAAATTACCTCTATTGTTTGATCGAACTAATAAACTACCAACAGCGAATTTTTTTAAAAAATAAGATAATGCATGAATAATTTCTAGTTTAGAAAGAAAAAGGAAAACAATAATAAATCTATTGAAAAGGATAAGCAATTATATACCCAAAATTATCTCAAATCAAGATAAAAAGAAATAATATAATAAAAAAAAAATGTTCTTTAACGCCGAGATTCTATCTAAAGTGAATTACTCCACTCATTATCATTCAAGCAGTCATGATTTAATAGATATTGTGAATGTCGACCTGATAAGTTCCGAGTGGGTCAATAAAAAAGTGACTTAGAAAAAAAAACAAAAACGGGAAAGAAATAAATGATTAGATGTGATTAAGATTTTAATTAACTTTAAATTAAACTTCAATTGTTATCTGCAATTATTAAATTATTTCATTCTAAAAGTATCTATTAGTGCCTTAAAGTTATGCAACCCATTGCTACTAAACATACTCTTTTAGTATAAATATTTATAATAATGTACATATACTCTATTATGTATATTTTTATGGGTTATTAAAGTGCATTATATGAACTTCTAACTATACATACTTTACAAAATATGCATTATATCTGAAATATTATTTCAATTATAAATGCAATTTTTTTCAGATTACCATATGGTTAACATTTTTATTGAGTTTGCTTTTCATGTATATTAATTAATATCACAATCTTTTTCCACCACACTTTTTTTTCTAATCGCTTAATTTTTAATCTGAAAAATTAAATTATTATATAATTTAACTATTTGATAGGATTTTTTGTTACTTTAAAATGTGAATATTAAGATTAATTAAAAGATAATACTTGTTATATATAATAAAGAACGAATAAATAATTATTTTATTTTCCCAAGGACTACAAACAGTGGCGTACCTAGAACTTTTGCCGCCCGGGGCGATCTCCAGTTTGCCGCCCTTTTTATTATAAGTCAATCAAATAGTGGTATTTATAAATTAATGCACATAAATAAATTATTAAGTTATTTAATCAATATTAATTAATACACAGAGTAAATTTTTTTATACATATTTGTGTCCACTCGTAAACATATTTATATAATATTTACTCTTCTAGCTTTCATACTAGAAAAATCGTGTATAATGCTCTCAAAATTTATATTTATATTTTTTCCGCCGGCCCTGCTTTTCAAAAGAAAAATCGATGATTTAAAAAAATATTGGTATATCACTTCAAAGTAATCATATAAACTTTTCAAAAGAAATGACATTTATAAACTGATATCAAAAAATTTTAGTTAGGAAAAATTGCTGAACAAAATCGTAAAGATGCGTTTACGAATTCAACGAATTTTAATGAATACAATAAAATAAAATTATTATCCTGTTCTTGGAATTAGAATTCAAAATTTACACTAAAATGCATTCATATACACCGAGGAATAATATTCGAAATCATATAGTTAATCATAATTTAAATAAATCAAATAGTAAACTTATAATAATTATAATAATCATTTATTATTCAAGAAAGAAAAAAAGTAAATATGAAATGAATAAGTTGCTTTTTACAACTATAACTAAATATAAAAAATGCCGCCCCAAGATAAGTGCCGCCCGGTGCGGACCGCACACACCGCACCCCCCTAGGTACGCCACTGACTACAAATATTACTGTGTTAAAGAAAACATTGAGATAATTATAAATAAAATAATAAAATTTTAGAATTATCCTCTTTTTATGTATTGTGGAATCCTTATTAATAAAAATTCACATAAACAATAATTTGAAAAATAATAACAGCAATAAAAATAATAATTTTAAATATTATAAAGGAAAACCTCGGTACGAGGTTCAGTTCTATCTTTTAAAAGTTTAAAACGTCGGAATATAAGGAATTGAAATACTAATATAATATTATAACACAAGTTTTATTAACTAAGAAAAGAACATACATAAATTATAGCATATTATTATTAAACAAGCTTAGAATTTAATACAAATTCACATAAATATCCTGGTTCACTATGTTAATAGTATAAAATTTCAATTTAAAAAATTTAGCAGCATAAACTGGAAACTAAATATTATGATAACAATGTTTAAATTAAAGAAATAAAAAAATTGGATGTTCGATTATAACATTAAAACGAAACGACTCAATCCGAGACGGTGTTAAACGAGGTTTGCCTGTAATCTTAAATAATAATTTTAAATATTAATAAATTTAATTGTATTTACAAATTTTACTCAAATCAGGATAATCCCACTTAATCTTCAAATATTTTAGGTTTTTTAATTTTAAATTATTAAAGAGCTTTGGTGGTTGTTTTTATTTATAACGGAATTTTGTAAATAAAACCACATATTGATATTTGTTATTGTAAATTTATTCAAAAAAATACAAGAATATACACAACGTTTCGATTGCTACTTCTCGTTAACAAGCGACTGCACTGTTCGAGTGTCCAGTGACCAGTGACGAGTGACGAATGATACTTTCACGTTCCGAGCGCCATCTGGTTGGTGACCTAGGTCTTATATTAAGTATCATTCGTCACTCGTCACTGGACACTCGAACGTTGTGTATATTCTTGTATTTTTTTGAATAAATTTACAATAACAAATATCAATTTGTGGTTTTATTTACATAATTCCGTTTTTTAATTTTGTTTTATGTATTTTTGTTAGTATAATATATACATAATCCTGATAACTGACTTGACTGAATATTGATTGCAAAAATTAAAAATTCACAATCTAAAATTTGTCCAGGGCCATTGGTCCAATATTTAATTTTTAAAGATTTATCATGTTTTTTTAAATTAGGAAAAAGACAATTTTTTTAGTTAATCATATTTCGAAAATATGCCGGAACCGTGGCTGAGAAACATGTGTATAATTAATTATTGATTAAAAAAATTTTTCATATAAATTTTGATTTGGAGAAACTGGGATACTGGATTATAGACGTAATAATTATAATATAATAATAAGATTAATTATTTCTATCTTATATATTTATTTTTAAAATTAACATTGATTTTAGAAATTTAAAATGATTAAAAAAAACTGATATCTAAAATATATTACAAAAAAAAAGGGAAAGGGAACAAATGAATATTCAGGCTTAATTGAATGGTATAGTATTGCGTAATGAGTCTGTGAATGAGGGTTCTAGTCTCGTCAAGTTGTAAAATTATATATAATTAAAAAAATGATTCCTTGTCATTTTTAAAATGACTGCTTACAACCCAATAACATTAAAAATATTAATCTCAGGAATTTTAACTGTCGTCCACGAGCATTATATTCCAGATATTTTGTCCTTTACTTTCTTTTTAATTTTGTTAATTTTTCATCAAACTCCAAAAAATGTTTTTAATAAAAACTTCATTAAATTCACTCGTCCATTTACATGCATGGAACAACATCGATGACATTTTTTTTTGTATGTAAACCAAGCATTAAATTTAGAAGTCATGCTCGAGGAAATTTAACAAATAGAAAAAGCATATCAAGTAGTATAATTTCTTAAAAAAAAATCTATTGTAAAAGAGCTCTGTCATCACGAGCGCCGGTTTTGGACCGTTTTTCTGCTAAACCATGCGTGTGAGGGGTAAGTATTCGTTCGGTTTGTAGAGAGAGGCAAGTATATATACTTTCGTATGCAGTGTTGTGCGTGATTCAGCATTCCAGTGAGCCATGACCACAATTAACTCGGAACGAAAGATAATGGCCCTAATTAGAGAATATTCTAAGCATCTGGCTTTTACTTTTATTACATTCTACCCCTTCAAATATCTTGGCTGAACATTTTACTATTGCATTATTAAAAATATGGTCAGTATACTAGAACCTCTTCCCTCTATGCCTCTCTCTCTCTCTCTCTCTCTCCTTCACTCTCTTTGTTATTCACTAGCTAAAAAGAAAAACTGAACATTAATTTTTAAATTGTAATGATTTATTAATTTTGTTTATTGTTTTTATGTTGTATTTTTATAAAAGGTACACTGAGCTATCGCTCGACCCTTTAAAAATATTGATCTACAATTCTATCATTATTATTACAATTATTAAATGTTACATCATTACATCAATCTGATTAAATGAATGGAACTTGGGGTTCTCAATAATAATAAATAATAATAATAAATAATAAAATTAACTAATAAAAATTTATAAGAATTAACAAAAAATTAAACGACAAAACAGATTAAAACATTTCAAATATTTTAGAGAAAAATAAATACTTAAAAAGTATATTAACTAATTATTAAAATAAATATTTACTAATAATTAAAAAAATAAATGAAAAAGTTTCAAATATTTAAAGGAACAGGAATTAAAAAATTATTTATTTTTGTATTTCTAATTGTATTTAAAATTATTAGATCATATTTATTCAATAATTTATTTTAAATAAGATATTCTTTAATTATCATTTTAAATGAATATTAATTAAAGAAAGAAATTGTTTTTAAAATATCATAAATAATATGTATAATATGTTTTCAAAATAGAGAAACAGAAAAATAATTTATACTTACACGTACAATGTCTGCAAGACAAATTAGATTTTTTTTGGTGAAAGATTAATAATAATTTATTTCGTAATTAGATTCTAAAATATTATTAAAATAAATATTTTTAATTTTATTCCGAAATTATGTAAAAAATTTTAAAATATTTTAAATATAAAAAAATATTAATACATTTTCAATTAAAAAAGAATGGCAAGAGGGAAATATGGACGACGTAGTGACGCCATATTAAATTAAGAAAAAAATAATGTAGATGATTTATCTCTAGGCTGAAACCAATACAGATCGATTTGACTATATAAATATTATCAATGGAGTGAATTTCAAGAAAATCCTTCGAGCGGTTAATTAATAAATTAATTCAAAAATATACAAATATACTAGCAATAAGTTGACCTGTGGCCAGGTCCGAACCGACCGACGGTTTGAAATAAATTAATTTCCAGCTACAGAAACAATTTCAAATAATTTTAATATATCTATTAATGTAATAAAAAACAGATAGGCATATAACATAAATATTTTTAATTTTATTTTATTTATAATATATAGCTGAGGTAGCCTGCGTTGCCGGCGTTACCCGAGGCTGTGATGTCATGAAGGGCTGGGTGACGTCATATAATTTTAAATTAAGAAAAACATAATGAAGATGATTTTTCCCGAGGATAAAACCAATACATTCGTGGTGATATGTAAAAAAATCTCCTTATGTGAAATTTGGTGCGAAAATAACCCTTCCCTTCTTATCGTCGATCGCTAATACTACCACTTCCGGTTTCCGGATTTGCACCAAAAGTTGATCAATTCATCCCACTGATGCATTAAGTAAATATACCAAATTTCATCAAAATCCGTTCAGCCGTTCAGGCTGTACACATCTATACGGACGGACGGACGGACAGACGGACGGACAGACGGACAGACGGACGGACGAACAGACATCATGCTAAAAATACTTTTTTCTGTTAAGAAAATGCATGATTCGTGGAGATATGTAAAAATCTCCACATGTGAAATTTGGTGTGAAAACAATACCTCCCTTACTATCGTCGGTCGGTAAAAATTGTATAATAATATAAGATATATCTACTATAAATAATATATTTTAAGGATATTCTTTTATTTATTTTATTTTTACCGACCGACGATAGTAAGGGAGGTATTGTTTTCACACCAAATTTCACATGTGGAGATTTTTACATATCTCCATGAACCATGCATTTTCTTAACAGAAAAAAGTATTTTTAGCATAATGTCTGTCCGTCCGTCCGTCCGTCTGTCCGTATAGATGTGTACAGCCTGAACGGCTCAACCGATTTTGATGAAATTTGGTATATTTACTTAATTCATCAGTGGGATGAATTGATCAACTTTTGGTGCAAATCCGGAAACCTGAAGTGGTAGTATTAGCAATCGACGATAGGAAGGGAAGGGTTATTTTCACACCAAAGGAGATTTTTTTATATATCACCACAAATCATGCACTTTGTATTCGTTTTATCCTCGGGAAAATCATATTTATTAATTTTTTCTTGATTTAAAATTATATGACATCATCCAGCCATTCATGACGTCACAGCCTGGTCTTGCATATATATATATATATAAATAAAATAAAATTAAAAATGTTTATATTTATTATTTATGTATCCATATCTGTTTTTTATTACATTATTAGATATATTAAAATTATTTGAAATTGTTTCTGTAGTTGGAAATTAATTTACTTCAAACCGTCGGTCGGTTAGGACCTGGCCACAGGTCAACTTATTATTTTAACTTTCTTAACGAGAAAATTTACAATCTTAAAACAAAAATTAAATATTTCTGAAATTTTTTTTAACCATAGGCTCTCTTTTTAATATTTTATATTAACTTGAAACTTAAAAATATAATCTTAAAATAGAATAATGTTTTCTATTAAAGTTTTAAGTTAAGTTTCAAATTTTATTGATATTTTTTCATCAGGTGCATTTCGGTTGTCGCACCACCAAGAAAATCTTTCTTTGAATTGAGTAGACAGAAGAAGAAAACGAATAAAAAATCTTTAAGTTGTGAATTGAGTTATTATATTATATATAAATATAACATATCTTAGAAATATCCAAAGGCAGTGAGATTTGTGCTTATCTATAGAATAAGGAGGATAAAAAATTGATAAAAAAAAAATTTAAATAAATTTAATAAAATATAAGTTATTGGTATTCTAATATAATATAAATAATCTGATTATTACATTGGTATATTTATATAAAAATATGTTCTTAATAATCCTATTAGTTGGGGGTCACCCCACCCTCCTGATATTTGGCCCTTTTCTTCCGAGAAAAGATCATAAGCAGTATATGATGATGCCAGGGTTGGGAAGAGGATATTATAAATCTCATTTCGCCTTTGAATAGGATCAACTCGGGTGGCTATTCACTGTACAAAATGATAAGATAATCATCGGGAGATCCGATTGAAAAAAGTCCTTGTGTCGGGTGTCTCTTGCATTGGAGTCTGTGTATGTAATTTGCTCTGTGTCATTCTTTCGAATTGAAAAGAAGTGAATTTCAATATGAAAGTAGATGAGAGGTGAAATCCCTGGGCACCACACTGCAAATTACATCCTTCCAATATTCCCCCTCGCTATAAGCCTAAGATCATAAAGGAAAACATTTTTTTTTCATTTTCTTCCCTATTTTCTAATATGATGGAAAAGTCCCTATCATTTGTATATACGTGTAGAAATATTTTTACTCATACTTTTCATCATCTTTTACTCAATTATTCTTCAAAATCTCATAACTAGAGAGCGCAAAAAACTGGTAGATTTTAAAAAACGCCTTTTTCTCCTTTTTTCTCAATTTTTTTACATTTTTTTGCAACAAAAAATAATTTTTCTGTCATTTGAAATTTTTTTGCAAATTCATAAACTATCCAACTATTGCAATTTGACATTTTAAGTAAATATAATTTTGAATTTCCTTTAGAAATTAAAAATATTATATTAAAAAAAAAGAGTCGAAGTAAGAGAGGGAGTAGAGAAGTGGATTTTCGCGAAAATTTATATAGTTGATATGATTCAACACCAGACAGCAGTTTGAGAACCAGCCCAGCCATTAACACAAAAGATTGAAATCTGCAATATTCAGATTATATATTATTTAGTTTAAAACTCTTTTTATACATTTGGTCTTATCTATGATTTATTCTTGTGTCAATAAAAAACTCTATCGACATTCTATTTTTACTATCTCGTAAGAGATAGTATTGCGATCACGAAAAGTTTCGATGTTGAGATTTTGATGTTTTTATACGTTTTGAGGGCTCCTGAATGATTTTTTTGATTTTTTTTCCTCTAAAGTGACCGTAAAAATAAAGATATATGTTTGATCATTTTTCACATGATTAATAATTGTATAAAACTGCTATATATAGAATTTCAGCTTGATTGATTCGCTGAAATTACCAGAATTAATTTTTTAACACTGCAAATCACGCGCCAACACGTGACGTGATGCCATCAACAAAAAGCCAAACATGCGCTGGTTTAATATTTATTATTTATAATTTATAATTAATTAAATTTATTTTAAATATAATATCTAATCAAAAACATACCTGTTAAAAAGGGGGCCAAGTTCCTATCGGCTATTTGTTTGCCTAAAAAAGGGTTCAAATCCATCCCAATGCCAAGTTTAGGTGCACTTCAAAATCATTCATAATCATTTTTATCAACAGCCTGATCCACTGGTAAACATTTGGCATTCCAAAGAATCGCCACCACACCCAGTCCTTCGCCTCCTGCATCCAGGCACGCCACTTTATTCACGTCAACGGTCCATCTGGCCGAAATTCACTTTACCATATACCCAACTTAAAATATGGTATAGTTGTTAAAATACGTAGGTACTTGGTTTAAAATATCTACAATTTTAATACTTAGAATTAGCAGGTTAATTTATATATTTAAATAATAAATATAATTATACAATTAATCTAGTGTTACGTACAGAACGAAAACCTGCCAAGTTCAAATTTCTAAGTATTATAATTTTAGATATTTTAAACCATGTACCTACGTATTTTAACAACTATACCATATTTTAAGTTGGGTGTATGGTAAAGTGAATTTCGGCCAGATGGACCGTTGACGTGAATAAAGTGGCGTGCCTGGATGCAGGAGGCGAAGGACTGGGTGTGGTGGCGATTCTTTGGAATGCCAAATGTTTACCAGTGGATCAGGCTGTTGATAAAAATGATTATGAATGATTTTGAAGTGCATCTAAACTTGGCATTGGGATGGATTTGAACCCTTTTTTAGGCAAACAAATAGCCGATAGGAACTTGGCCCCCTTTTTAACAGGTATGTTTTTGATTAGATTTCAATACTTTTTTTTAAGAAAGCTTTCTATTTTTTCCTTTTTTTGCCGCACCTGCGTCCATTCTTAGCCTTTGAAGTAATTTTGTGTTTAAAAAAATTGCAAATTTTTTTAAATTAAAATTATATTTGTTTATATATTAAATATAATAATTTTATTTGTTCTTTTATTTTATAGTTCTGAATTTCCAACTTGTATTGAATAATAAATAATTAGAACTATTAATATTAATTGAAAATTATATAGAAACTGTTAAGTTATAACAATAAAAATAAACAAACTAATTAATTTAAATTATAAAGTAAAATGGTTTAACACTATTATATATATTTATAATTTACACCTAACGCTACTTGTATAGGTAAAATGTCACTTCCGGTAGTCAGATCATGATGAAATTTGGTATCTCAATTTTTTTCATAAAAATCTATATACAAAATATGAAGCAAATATCTCGAAGCAAACTGGTACTTTACTTGAAAGGTAAACGCAACCAGTGTAGGTAAAGTACCACTTCCGGTTAACCGATTTTGACGAAATTTTAAAAGAAATCTACAAACTGTGAATAATATCGGTGTACCAAATTTCGAAGTCCTAGCTTGATTAGTTTCTGACAAAACCAATGAATTCGTTTGAATTCGTTAAAATCGCATTGATATTCGATTATAACAACTCAAGCTTGACCGATTTCTTAAATTTCATAATTTTTTGTTAACCTACTTATAACACACGACCTGTCTGCCAAATTTCATGGCGCTAGGACAATTGGAAATACCCTAAGAATTTTGTTGACCAATCAGTGAATCAGTTCCAAAATAAGCTATTTTCACAGGGTCATATTTCAGGATCTACTGAAGCTATAACTATGAAATTTGGCATACTGCTTTAGTTCTAGTATATGACTACGTAGATAAAATTTTATCTCTGTACTTGCAATAGGCACTGAGATACAGGGGGGTCAAAAGTGACTCCAAACCATTCGTGTAAATATACTTACGGCATGCGCGCGGCTTGCTGGAACTTGGCCGGCGCACTGCCGTGCGCATAGATATTATGTTATTTTATCCTATTCAAATTGCGAGATAGTCGAGTGGAGACACTCCAGCTAATTTTTTATTACTCTTGTTACGATTTACAAACAATATATTTTTAATTCATAAAGGGACTATAGTTTAGAGGAATTTGTTCTTTTCATCACTCTATAAGACAATGTCCTCAAAACTACAGTATAATCTCTTTATATAATAAAATTTTATTTTACAAGCATAAGACAACCTTTTATTATTTCTTTAATTTATAAAAGTTCTGATACTCTGGACAAAAAATAACTTAAGTCTTGATTATCTAAAATTGAACATTATTTATTTTATTGTTAATTTCATTTTTTTATCAGCAGGTAATTCAAATGATTAATGTAGAAAATGATGCGCTTTCTCTACAAAAAGCTCGCAAGTTGATATTAAATTCTCAGCTACCCATTGATTTGATTTGTGTTTCTTCTAACTTCGGGTTCATCGCCATTGGATTTGGAGCTCTCACATCTTGTGATCTTGACAGATGATTTTCTATTTATAATAAACTAAAACATAGTGATATTATGGCTCTGAAATTTGCACCTCGAGAGGTCATTTGCTATTTATAAAAATATTCTGACCGATCGCCGAACAAATTTCACAATTCGAAATCTTCAAATGTATTTTGTGTGCAATTTCTTTATAAATAGGGATGATGTAACATCTGAGAGAGAACAGTTATAATAATTATGTTTTGTTTATAAATGGTTGTCAAATATCTCCCTTCCTCTTTTTTGCTCTTTATTCAATGCTTAGTGGATGATTCCCTTCTAATCCCACCAAACACACAGCAAAACCTTACTGGCCGTCAAGCCCGGCTTGGCCACTGTTTGGGACGATTCACCGGCCTTCGACCACGAACCACCTACTTTTTCAGGAACTTGAATTTAATTTCTAAACTCCTTACTCATAAATCTCGCAGTGATTTACCTAATTACATATATATATATAGCATCTGTGTATAACTATTTAAAAATATTTTACAATAACTTGAAAATAATTTTAAAAAATAATAATTTAAATTAAGTTTAATATGAATTAAATAAAAATTTTTATTTATATTATTTAATATGAAGAAAATTAGAAAAAGATAATAATTGGTTATGATGGAAATTGTGACTTACAAATAATTTTAACAAAATTATACAAATTTCATTTTGAAATTGTTTTCGTTTATTTTGCTTATTATAATATTATGACATATATATTAAGTATGAAAATATTGTTGATGTTTTGTATAATTTTAACTATTAAAATACTTTAACTATTAAATAACAAGCTTATTTCTTTAAAAATAAGCTGGAGTGTCTCCACTCGACTATCTCGCAATTTGAATTGGATTAAATAACATAATATATTATATTTAAATTAAATTTAATTAATTATAAATTATAAATAATAAATATTAAACCAGCGCATGTTTGGCTTTTTATTGATGGCACCATGGCACGTGTTGGCGCGTGAGATTTGCAGTGTTAAAAAATTAATTCTGGTACTTTCAGCGATTCAATCAAGCTGAAATTCTATATATAGCAGTTTTATACTATTATTAATCATGTGAAAAATTATCAAACATATATCTTTATTTTTACGGTCACTTTAGAAGAAAAAAAATCAAAACGTTGTAGGTAATGACCCTCTTCCGGTTGAGCTACATTTCTCAAAAGTTGATAGAAAACTATGAATTTTGAATAATGTCCATGTACCAAATTGCATCATTCTAGCTCAAACCGTTTGCGTAATCTTGTCTACATACATACACACACACACACACACACACATACACACACACACACACAGACATTTTTCTCAACCTTAGTGAAAATGATTCAGGAACCTTCAAAACGTATAAAAACATCAAAATCTCAACATCGAAAATTTTCGTGATCGCAATACTATCTCTGGCGAGATAGTAAAAAGTGATGCAATAATTTTCCTCAAAAGTTTATGAATTGAAGAAACTGAAAAATGATATATACTATATATATACATACCTATATATATATAAACCTATCAAAGTAAATGTAATATAATTGGTTAATGTTCATTGTGCTATTGATTTAGGGTCGTTAATTGGATCGAGATCCCTTGAGAATTGTAGCTAATGAGGGTGAAGAATCTCTTTCACAAGGGTGATTTGGAAACCCGAGAGTATTTTAATGAACTCTGCGAACACCCTGGGACGTCATTATGATTCCAAGAATGGAAATTGAAAGATTATATTTCAAAAACATCTAGGAATAATAAAGGACGTTGTTATTTAAAAAAAACGGTGACAAAAACGATATCGAGAGATGCAGTATGTTGAATAAATTTCCATTTTAATATGCTTAGAGAATTCAAATTATTATTAATTCTACTAGTTAAAGGTCATTTCACGACATTATATTATTAAATTTCTTTCACCATCACTAAAACATATAAGTAGACCTTTGATTTTTTTTTATCTAATTTTTTTTATATTATTTAATAATATACTCATATAAATATATATACTTAGAATATGTAATACGAATTTGCGATAAAATTCTATTTAAATTTAATTATCAAACTTAAACTCAAAATTTAATAAAATAATAAATTAATAATTAAGTATAAATTCATATTGCAACAAGATGAGGTCTTCAGTTCTCATTTGTCCATTGTTGTGTGTGTGTGGAGGACGGAGGGTGGACGATGACGACTTCACTGTTCAATAAAAGAAACCAGTCCCCTTAAATGGACCAATGACAAGTTTTTTTTATTTTTCAAATATCTCTTTAATATTAAATATTTATCTAGTATCTAGTGGTGTGCCTAGTATAGTAAAAAACAATATATATTGTATTATATATATATATTATCCATAGATCGTATAACAAATTTTCTTAAAGCACCCCAAGGATAGCAAACTTCACTATATTTATTTATATATGTATTATTGATATTGTTTAACCCTAGTTACACCTACTCAATATCAGAGAGAATAAGAATAGTACAAATTATAGAAAATTTCGATAATCTGGAAGAGATTGATCGGTTTGCTTAAACCTTTGCACGAAACACAAATTTAATTTGATCTTTTGATAGTATTTGATATAAAAATCTTTTTTTTTACATATTATTTAAAAAGTTATTCCTCTAGTAAAGTTTATTTACGGATTAAGGCAAAGGATTGAAATACTGAACATTCAGATACCAATGAGAAGGAATTGTTCTTACAATATAACTATTCTTTTTAAAAAAAAAATGAACTATTCTTCTTCTTCTTAAGACACTCTCTCTCTATAGAGGTTAGCGATCCATATGACAATACATCTTCTGGAAACCACAGCTCTAAAGATGTCAATTTATAAGCACCCAAACCATCTACGCAGATCTCCAAGCCATGAGTTCTGGTGCCTACCCACTGATCTCTTCCCCTCAATCTTCCCCTCGATAATAAGACGAAGAATTTTATATTTCTCACCACGCATGATATGACCCAGATATTTAATTTTTCTTTTCTTGATGTTACAAGGATTTCGGTTGTCTTCTTCATCCGGGTGAGGACTTCTTCGTTTGAAACCTTCTTGGTCCATGGAATTTTCAGAATTTTTAGGTACAGATACATTTCAAAAGCCTCAATTTTTTTCTCGAGAAAAGCATCTAACGTCCAAACGTCACAGCCATAGAGAAGAATCGGGGAAAACATAACACCTCAACATTCTGACTCTTAATGTGAGATTAATTTCAGATCTTATGAAGAATTTTTTTTCATATTAATGAACCTCTTTTTTGTCTGCTCTATTATTGGTCTTATTTCCTGAACTATGAACTATTACATAAATAAAATACAATATAGATCAGGAAATGTATATAAACTGAAATTATTTCCATAATTTTCTGTATATAGCTATCTTAATGATCCTTTATTTTTCATCGTTTTTGCTTTTAAGTAATATTCATTTTTTGCTTTTAAGTAATATTCATTAAAATTTTCTTGTAACTAATTCATTTTAATTGGATTTGGAGAAACTCGAAATTTTTTATATTGTTGGAAACTTCCACTTGATTTGAACTGCAACTGTTTTATTTAGGAAGCTATATCTAAAATAGAATAAAATTTTTAAATGAGTGGTCCTCTCTTTTTCAAAATTCGTTAATATATTTGTTAAAGTAATCATTTTAAAAGTGGACAGTTATTTAATGAAAAAGAAACCCCTCTGCTCTGCTCTTTTTTAGATTTAAGATCAAAAATGGTGTATGTATCCGCATCGGCCCCTGGTAATTTAATTATTCGACCATCATCATTTGATTTATAAAGATCCCAGCTGGCTAGGTGGTGTTTTTCCAAAGCACCTAGGGCTGTGTTTTATTTGTAGTAAATTAAGTTTTTGAACATAATACTCATACCAGGAATTAAAAGCGAGACTAAAGGGCATATGGCACTTGAGATAGAGCCATCCTGCCTATTAAAGAGTTCCAACTGCCGAAGGCTGAAGGGGATAGCCGGTCCATTCAAGAGCATTTCGATACAATAACAATAAACCACCTCAAATTCAACAAAAAACATGTTTTTTTTTTTATAAAAAAATACTTAACAATGAATGGTTAATCTTTCATACTTGAAGTTTAAATTATTTTAATTTTTTTTTTGTGTTTTTCTATTTTTCGATATTAGGTAAATTAATTATTAAAATATAGAATTATGTAATATTAGCTTTTATAAAGTGTGACTGAAATTTTATTTAAACTTCTCTGAAACCGTTATTTGAATGAGCATTAAAACCCAATTCAGTCTGACCTAAAATCCAAACTTAAATATTTGTAGGTGGATAATTCTATATTTACACTTTGAAAATCATTTAAATAAAATATTGTAAAATGAATAAATCAAAATATTTTAATATATTTATATAATATAATAATGAATCATTGGAGTGTAGGGAAATAACTTTTAGAAAAATAATAAATAAACTAAATCTTCAGAGAGTTTATTTAAAAATTATCTGTTAGTTAACCTAACTTATTAAAATATTTCAACTAGTCTATAAAGTTGAAATTATTAATTTCATAAGTAATCTTCAGTCCATATTTTGCAAAAAAAATTTTCTTCTCTAAAAATTAATCAAGTTTTTTCCAATCTGATGTTTTGAATCTTTTGTTTAAAAAAAAATATCTTTTTTTTTTTATTCTATTACTTTCACTGATATAAACATGTAATGATCAACCACTAGGATGATATTATAAATATTCTCCAGAATATTCATATTTTATATGATGTATGCAGATATTCGCATCATCAGCTTTTACATAAACTACATATACCGATATAATGAATTCATATCTTAAAATGAATACAAATAAGGTGGAGTGTCTCCACTATCTCGCAATTTGAATTGTATTAGACAACATATATTATATTTAAATTCAATTTAATTAATTAAATTGCAAATTTTAAAATTAATAAATAATATTTATTAAACCAACGTGTGCTTGTCTCTTTGTTGATAGCACCACTTCACGTGCTGGCGCGTGATTGAAATAATATTATTACTACGTTATAATATATTAATATTATTTCAATATGATTTGATTTTGCTCTATCTATATATAGTTCTTGGCCATAGAACCACAATTCAATTTTATTATGATAATATATAAAAATGTGGCTAAAATGGGAGAAGATAGAATAGCGAAAAATATATTGGTAGGGAGACCGAGTGGAAAACGTCCACTTGAAAGACCAAAGACACGGTGGGTGGATAATGTGGGAAAGGACGTGAGAGAGATGGACTGGAGGGTTGTGGCTCAAAATAGGAATACTTGGAGGGCTGTGGATGCTGCAGCCAAGAACTTTCGAGTTTCATAGAGCCACATAGATTTTTATTTATTTATTTTTTTTGGGGGGGGGGTTCAGGGGGGGAAATCTTTTCCGACCATACAATAATCGTCATTACTGCTTGTGTGGTGTAACCACTAAAAATCCCTCCACTTCAGAGCTTTCTACCCTGGAACCGCGTTAACATTACTTCGGGGTAGGGGCCTATTTTATATTTTTCATGGAAATTTCTACTTATGCGCCTACGTCCAGGCGCTAGAGCCACATAGATAGATATATAATATATAAAAATAATAATAACATTATTAACAATAATATATCTATTTTAAATTGTATTAAATTTTTGATCTTGATAAAAGAAATATTTTTATATTTTATTAATTGGCACTTGTAATGCTATTTTTTAATGATCCCCAACGATAACAAATTGTTAATAAGCCCGCGTGAATTTTCAAGTGTCTGGACCGTTTGTTTATCGCAGAATAATAGAAAACCCGTATCTCTTGCATCTCAAGTATTCCTAGGCAAACGAACGCAGTCTGCCAGGCATTGATGAATATTTAGAGAACCCTTCAATGTGGAAGAATGCGGGTGAAATGGCCTTCCGTCATTCCAGCACTACCATCATCACAATACATATCGAAATCTAGAGGATACTTAACGAAAAGAGATAAAAATGAGATAAGATATTACTTTTATTGATATTTATCACCTGGATGATTCAAATTATATTACTTTACCGATAATGGATTTTTATTAAATATTGGGTTTATATTAAATATTAAAATCACATTTTATAATTGAATTTATACATTTTCTAATTTTTATTATTAATTCCCTGAGTGAGTTTCAAATCTTATGATAAATAAGTTGACCTGTGGCCAGGTCCGAACCGACCGACTGTTTGAAATAAATTAATTTCCAGCTACAGAAACAATTTCAAATAATTTTAATATATCTATTAATGTAATAAAAAACAGATATGGATACATAAATAATAAATATAAACATTTTTAATTTTATTTTATTTATAATATATATGCAAGACCAGGCTGTGATGTCATGCATGGCTGGATGACGTCATATAATTTTAAATCAAGAAAAAACTAATAAATATGATTTTTCTCGAGGATAAAACCAATACAAAGTGCATGATTCGTGGTGATATATAAAAAAATCTCCTTTGGTGTGAAAATAACCCTTTCCTTCCTATCGTCGATCGCTAATACTACCACTTCCGGTTTCCGGAATTGCACCAAAAGTTGATCAATTCATCCCACTGATGCATTAAGTAAATATACCAAATTTCATCAAAATCGGTTGAGCCGTTCAGGCTGTACACATCTATACGGACGGACGGACAGACATCATGCTAAAAATACTTTTTTCTGTTTAGAAAATGCATGATTCGTGGAGATATGTAAAAATCTCCACATGTGAAATTTGGTGTGAAAACAATACCTCCCTTACTATCGTCGGTCGGTAAAAATATCTGGAGAAACACACAACTTTCATTTATCACCCTACTTTTTCATTTTTAGAAATTATCTCTTGATATCAATCATCAATTTCGTTAAATTTATTATTTACCATCTTTTATGATTAGAATTTTTAAAATTCGTCATTTAAGCTTTTTGAAAGTACACTTGAAAGTGAATAAAATATTATATTGATATTAAAAGTAATTTAATTAAAAAAATGTTTTAAAATAATGCAAAAAAAAGTGTAAAACCACTGATGTAACATTTTTGATTAACTGATTTTAACAAAAACTTTGCTATAACAACTCAGAAACTTATCTTAAATATATAAATCCAGTTTCAAACGGCTTATTATGGAACAATAAAGTACACACAAACTATTAACACCCAACCAACACACCCATCGAATTTTAGACCGGTCGCGATCCGTAGTTAAGTATGTAAGTGAACAAATGTTTGTTCATAATTTTATAGATTATGTATATAAACGAACCCAATTAGAGAAAAATCCAAAAATGAAGAAGATAAATAATAAAATTAAAAAAAAACATAACTAATAAATAATAAATAAAATGACATTTTATTATTTAAATATTTAATTTTTTTTTTTATAATCTTAATTGATATTGTATTGATTTTAAAAGGTGACTTACTCATTGAAAATGGATATGAATTATTAATAAGTAATCGTTATAAAATGTATTTTTTTAATGAGTACCTCGGCTAATAATCCTTTTACTTTCTTTAAATGAGGGATGTTTTGGTGGTGGCGTCTCGGCACAGATGGTGTCTTTGAAAGAACGCTTTGTCCTAGAAAAAAGGGCTCTTGATCAGTCAAACCTCCCTCCCAGCTGCCAGAGCTCCTATCAACAAAAGAGTTGTGAAAATAAGTGTTAGTGAATTCGAGCAATGGTGCTTGGTAACGATCTCCGAGGCAAATGGCACTGTTGGATTTAATGAGCCTTTCAATCCGCAAGGGGTTGCCCTCAAGGGATGTTGGTTGTTGTCGACAAGAGATAAGTTAACACCTTCGGTATTTTCAATTGCATTTCAGTGGCAATTCCTTTACTTAAAAAAAACCAAAAAAAAAAAATTGACTAAGCTAAAAAAGCAGCAATTAAATATAATTAAATTAATTGATTATTTGAAATAAATTAAAAGACTTTTTTAATAAAAAAAAGGAAATATTTATAAATAAATTAATAACTGGAATTGAGATTAATATATTGTATAAACGAAAATACGTATGTTAAAATATTTAAATATTAAAATTATTAACTGAGAGATAAATAGAAGTATTTTTTTTGTTTTTTACTCATGAATATATAATGTATACTCATGTATATATAATGTGATGTAATTATAGGTATATTGTAACTAAATCAAATCCAAAATAGAAGAGAGAAGGGATTGAATAAATAAATATTATATAGTGTACATTCATAAGAATAAAATAAGAATAAGTAATGTGTCTGTCCGTCCGTCCGTCCGTATAGATGTGTACAGCCTGAACGGCTGAACGGATTTTGATGAAATTTGGTATATTTACTTAATGCATCATATGATGATTTGATTTGATCAACTTTTGGTGCAAATCCGGAAACCGAAAGTGTTAGTATTAGCGATCGACGATAGGAAGGGAAGAGTTATTTTCATACCAAATTTCACATGAGGAGATTTTTTATATATCATCACGAATCATTCACTTTGCATTGGTTTTATACTCGAGAAAAATCATCTTTATTAGTTTTTTCTTAATTAAAATTATATGACGTCATCCAGCCATTCATGACGTCACAGCCTGGTCTTACATATATATATTATAAATAAAATAAAATTAAAAATATTTATATTATATCCATATCTGTTTTTTATTACATTAATAGATATATTAAAATTATTTGAAATTGTTTCTGTAGCTGGAAATTAATTTATTTCAAACCGTCGGTCGGTTCGGACCTGGCCACAGGTCAACTTATTTTTATTTAAATTTAAATTTACTCTACAATTAAAATTATTTTTTTAATAATAGAAAAATATTACTAAAATTTTATTTCCACTAAATACATAGAAAATATAATATATTATTTATATGAACTGAACAATTTAAAAATCTTCGTTTCTTAAATATAATATTATAAATTTTAATCTTTACAAAATCTAATCTATAAAAATTACAAATAATTGGTAACTTTGAGTAAGTAAAATTTTTTTTTAAAAGAATTGTTTTTAAAAAAAAAATATTTTAATTATAAACAATTACATTGAAAAGTTGTAAAAAATGAAAATTAAAATTGGCATTTCAAGAATTTTATAAAATTATTCCTGATTGTCGAGAGTTCAAGCGAAAATCCTTTTTAATTACTTCTTTCGTGTTTCTCCACTTAGCTACAAAAATAATAAAAGTATAATTAAGATATTTATTCAAGTGTATTAAATATCACTCATGTGGAAAAGTTAATAATTATGAAATTTTCAATTAATATTAAGAAAAAGATTTTAGAAGAATACTTAAATTTATACTTTGTTAAAGGACAACTAAGAAATGAGATTATAATTTATAGTTTTAACTAATAAATAAATCTGTTTGAATACTTATTTACAAAATTTTCAATAAACTGATAATTTCTTTGAGTAATTTAATAATTTAAAGAGGATTTTTATATATAAATGTAATAATTAAATTTCTGGTCTCAAAGTTCAAAATTCGAAAGTGTTATTGTCATTTAAGTAACTGAAATTACTAATTGCTGATTTCTAATAAAAACATCAAAATCTCGACATCGAAAATTTTCTCTGGCGAGATAGTAAAAAGTCAGTACTCAAAATTTACCATTATATTTAGATAACCTAAGTCCAAAGGTTCAGTGCGATATATGTAATTTAGATAGAATTGAAAAAAATCAATATGTTGATATCTCATTTTCAGACAAATCTCGACATCGAATATATTCGTGATCGCAATACTATCTCTGGCGAGATAGTAAAAATTACAAATTCTACTTTGTGTGATAAATCTTAAAACAAGGTTTCAAACATAAACTCACGTTGCAGTCAGGGCAATAATGCCGACTTTCACGCCGAATTTTCTTCCCATTCTCATTTTGTTTACTGAAGCAGACAGCACTTTCTTTTTGTTGGAGCCGATTTCTTTTCGGTTCTTGGAATCGGTTCCAAAAAGTGACGTCCTGTCAATCTTAATGGATTGCTCTTGCTTGGAAGACCACCTTTTGATGAATATTGAGGATCATGATATATTTCTACAAATTTATCGATGTGCTGTTGCGGTGTATATACCTCTTGGAATTTCCTATTTAGGTGAAAATATACAGGCCAAATTTTGTTGAGTTTTTTCTATGAATGTATAACGGGGTCTTATGTTGCAAAATGTAGGTATGAAAATAAATTTTCGATGTGACATCAACTTAGCATAAAACGATGTTAAAATTGACGGTCTTCTAGACCAGTACAATTTTTCTTCTGGTTTTTTGCCAATACTCATAGCCATGGCAACGGCAAAAAATCCTCATTTCTGAATTGGTGGTAGACCATGTATTTTCATCATTTTCGGAAGAAGTTGATGGTCTTTCTCTTATAGTTTGTATATAATACAAATTTGTTTGGTCTACAATATTTTGTACTAGTTGAAAAATTGACTCGGTTCTGTAAACGATAAAATTTCCTCATTTATCTGCGAATTTGCAGTAATGTCAAAAGATGTTGATGCTGCAGGTATGTCGGTTTCAATATTTATTTCAGTCCATTCGTTGGATATATCGTTTTCTGATTGATTTGAATCTGTTACATTGTCGGAATTAGAATAAATGTAAATTGTTGAATATAGAAATTGATGTATAAATATAAAGTAAAAATTATTTACCTTTCGATCAAAAACAATAAATAAAAAATATTTGCAAAATAATACACTTACAATTTGCAAAATTCAAATATAAACATTGTTCAGTCGTGAAGTCTCACGCCATCTAGTGGTTCTTGCACGATTCACCGTTCCCCCTCTTGGCCTGATTCCGGCCGGCCGTCGACAGAGCTAACACTTGACTCCCACCTCTCTTCGCAACCACATCGCCTCCTTGAATACCTTGTTTCAAGGAATCCCTCAACCGCCATCTTCGTTTATCCCTTTAATACAATTATTTATCCCCTTTTTATCACTCACCACACCACACCACCCCCTCGTCTCTCAGCCAACCCTTGTTGCTGAGAACTCCACCGCTTCCAATTACGTTTTCCAAATCTCTCATTATACACATCCACACAACCGCTATCTCTCTCTCTCTCTCTCTCGCCCTTATATACCACCCGATTCGCACCCTATCACCATCCCCTTTGTGTCCTTTCTCTCGTAATTTGTACATAACTCAACTCGCTGTATATATAAAACCTGGATTGTTCAAATAAACAATTCTCACCACACAGATCGCCTTTTTATTTTAATTTTCTTTTTTCACCCGGCCTCCGGCCCTTTACATGGTCCTTCGACACACCAGATACCAGTTGGAAATACAACTTCTATCGCTAGGTAGCTATTTCAAATATATTATTATTTCTATCAAATAATAAATTGTTTAATTTTTTTTATGTATAAAATAAATACAATTCTATTTATATATAATAAGCATATTATATATTTATCTTCTTAATACTTATATTTAAAATTTATAAGCTTTCATTTCAAATATTTTCTTATATTATATTTAATTTCATAATCTTTAAATTCAATTCTCTTATATATCCCATGGTTACATTGTTTAATTTTTATATTATATAAAAATTTCTTATTCGTTAAATACAATTCTATTATATACCATACGCATATAGTTACCTTGTTAATTCCTTATATTTGAATTGTATAGTCTTTCATCCCGAATATTTTCTATATATATATCTAATTTCACATACGCCATGGCTCAACCCACAACTAAAATTGCCAAGCAAGAGCGTGAAGGCAACATTTGTGAAATGGAGTTGGAGAAATTGTTGTCTTCGGTCACTTACCTGTCGTCTAAGGAGCAGGAGATCACTCCAGCTAACGCACATTCCTTCAAATCCATTCTCACCCGGCTTTGTAATATGTTGGATCAATTAGATCAATTGACAAAGCGGTGTATAGCTCATAACGCCTCGGTGGAACCCGAGAATCGAGTTAAATTTTCCCATATTCAAATCCAAATCCTACAAAAGGTGTCGGACTTTGAACTTACATATAATCGGTGCTCTGAAGATCATAAGGTTATCCCACCAGTTCCTCATTCTGATCCTTCGCCTCGACTAACTGAGCTCAGGCTTCCTACCTTTTCAGGCAGTTTTCGTGACTGGCCGCAGTTCAAACACATAGTTTCCGAGATGCTTCTCAGTCACTCTACCGCCTCGGAAGTTCAACGATATAATTGCCTTTATTCGTCAGTGCAAGGGGAGCCGCGCCAACTTATCACCTCTTTGGGTATGGTCGCTGACTGCTTCTCCCGGGCATGGAAGGTGCTTAGCCTCCGATATGATCAACCCAAATTGATTAGCTATTCATTCATGGACGCTTTATTGAACATCTCCCCACCTTCATCGCAGAGTCCTGCTCAATTACGTCCGTTTATTAATTCTTATTATGAGAATATGGAAGCCCTTCGAGCTCAACCTACCTTACAGACTGTCGTCGATTCATGGGGCATTCTCATTGGCCGAATCTTAATGCGACAACTCCCCGGTGAACTCCGAAGGAGGTTCGAAGAGTTTTACGGCTCAGAGGCTTTACCCACAGTCAATGACATATTGTCATTTCTAGAACGCATCTGCCGAGCATCAGAGGAAGCTTCAGTCACCAAGGTTCCTATTGTTCCATCTCGATCGAACTCGTGCAACAAAACTCAGGTATCCAAAACCTCTCCACCTTCCATCCCTTCCAATTACTCATCAGTGATGCAAACGAGGCATTCGTTGAAGTCCAGTAATGCCACTAACTATGGATTACCCTGTGTGTTTTGTCAAGGTCGTCATCATCTCCGACAATGTCGTGAGTTTCGGAGCTTGACTCCAGGTCAACGCGCACAACTTTGTGGAGAATTTCAGCGATGCTTTAATTGTTTAGGTTCACATCATATCGATCATTGCCCGTCCCATGACAGATGTCATATTTGTCACGCACATCATCATACTCTCCTTCACACTCCATCACCTCAATCCTTACCTACAAATTCTGCGACTCCCCCCTCACAACCCTCTATTCTTCCGATGTCACCCCCTCCTTCCCCGCCGTATATATCTGAGCCGTTCGCTGATCCCTCCACTACGTTATCTACCCCTTCCCAATACAATATAACTAATAGTCCACCTCCTCATCTTTCACAACATATTGTCCAACAGCATCACCAAACTTCACAAATGATTAATCAACAAAATCCTTCCCAATTGAGCAGTCAACAACAAACACATAGTTCACAAACTCATCAGCAAGTTTCACAAACTTCTCCTCAACAACATCTTACTCAACATCAACAGCCATCTCCACATTTAGGCCAACAAGGCCCTTCTTCGCATATTGGTCAACATCAGCCCTCTCAATACCTGGTTCATCAAGGAGGAGGTGCGCCCCCGTTGCAGTGAACGTTGGATCCTATCATCAACGTTACTTCGGGACCGGATGGCGTACCAGAAGTCTTCTTCGCTCAAGATCAAGGCACACTCACCCGCGCAGTGTTAACCCCTGAAGAACAATGCCCTCTTCCTCAGCAATAATAATAGTTGAAAGAAAACTCATCTTTCAACGGCCGGGGAGGATGTTCAGTCGTGAAGTCTCACGCCATCTAGTGGTTCTTGCACGATTCACCGTTCCCCCTCTTGGCCTGATTCCGGCCGGCCGTCGACAGAGCTAACACTTGACTCCCACCTCTCTTCGCAACCACATCGCCTCCTTGAATACCTTGTTTCAAGGAATCCCTCAACCGCCATCTTCGTTTATCCCTTTAATACAATTATTTATCCCCTTTTTATCACTCACCACACCACACCACCCCCTCGTCTCTCAGCCAACCCTTGTTGCTGAGAACTCCACCGCTTCCAATTACGTTTTCCAAATCTCTCATTATACACATCCACACAACCGCTATCTCTCTCTCTCTCTCTCTCGCCCTTATATACCACCCGATTCGCACCCTATCACCATCCCCTTTGTGTCCTTTCTCTCGTAATTTGTACATAACTCAACTCGCTGTATATATAAAACCTGGATTGTTCAAATAAACAATTCTCACCACACAGATCGCCTTTTTATTTTAATTTTCTTTTTTCACCCGGCCTCCGGCCCTTTACAAACATAATATTTATAAGTGGCGAGAAGTACTCGGGATAGCGCAAATTGAATCACATTTGATGCGCGAGAGAGCCTCATTCGAGATCCTTAAGTGGTAAATAATATAGTGAACAAAATAATAAGTAGAACAAATAAATCTTGACTTTCAATTATAAACATTATATTTATTATATAATTTTTAAAATAATCGATTAAAAATTATAATAATGATCTCTAATTTAATATTTTTATATATTTGTATAGCACAGGGAAACAAATTTTAAAATTACCACCATAAAAGAATATATCTATATAAAAATAAAAAAATAAATATTATTTCTTTAATTATTTTTCGATAACATGTACAAATTACAATTTATTATATCTTTTATTGAATACTCACTTGGAAATAAGTTTATATTTCAACTAATACATGTAAAGTATAATTTTATCCATCACTATGCTCTGATTTAATTATTTAAAAAAAAACAATTTTCAATAGATTTATTAGACTACTAAGAGTTTTTAATTTGATTCTTCTAATATGAAATAATAATTTTCTTAAATAATAGACTTTTAATAGCATTCTTAAATATTGTACAAAAAACTTCAGAAAACAATTACTTTAAGGTGAAAAAAATCTAAATTACTTATTTTACTCTTTTTCTTAAAATAATAATAATACTTATAAGTGCATGTTTTGGAATATTTTGTAATTTAAAAGTTACAAAAGTAAAAGGAACAATTTATATATATATATATATATATATATATAATATAATCTGAAGAAAAAAATGGTAAAATTAAATTAATTATATTAGTTAAAAGTTTTTCTGAAATTTTTTCAGATTTCTCCTTCTTAGTGATATTGTACTTTAATAACTCCGTTGTGGTGTAAAAAGTAATAATAATATTAGTTCTTTTCAAGTAGATGAAGGTAATTTACCCGTATCGTTAATAAAAATCAACTTGAAAAGTTTGAAAGTATAGAAGAAATAACTCAAGGGTCACACAGGTAATAAAGGTTACACCCTAATAGACTTGAATAGCTTGCTTGGGAAAAGATGAAGAAGATTGTAAACGAAGAAGGGTAGGAAAGAAGGATGGCTACCGGACATAGGGGCGCATTGATTCCGCGACACTTGTTGAATAAATTGCATTGTATGCAATCAATTGATACAACAACAGCTACAAATGGAGAGAGTGGCTCAGGACAAAGAATATTGAAAGAAGGGGAAATTTCCTTCTTCTTTCTATGAGAAAATTAACTAAACAATACATTTTTAAACCAAATAAATAAAAAATAAATCTGGAGTGTCTCCACTCGTCTATCTCGCAAATTTGAATTGGACTAAATAACATATATTATATTTAAGTTAAATTTAATTAATTAAATTGCAAATTTTAAAATTAATAAATAATATTTATTAAACCAACGTGTGTTTGTCTCTTTGTGAATGGCACCTCGTCACGTGCTGGAGCGTGATTTTAAGTGTTAAAAAATTAATTCTGATATTCTATATATAGCAGTTTTATACCATTTTTTAATCATGTGAAAAACTATCAATCATATAACTTTATGTTTACGGTCACTTTAGAGGAAAAAAAAATCAAAACGTTGTAGGTAATGACCCTCTTCCGGTTGAGCTACATTTATCAAAAGTTGATACAAAACTAAGAATTTTGAATAATGCCCGTATACCAAATTTCATTATTCTAGCTCAAACCGTTTTTACGTACTCTTTTCTACATACACACACACACACACACAGACATATTTCTCAACCTTAGTGAAAATGACTTAGGGATCTTCAAAACGTATAAAAACATCAAAATCTCAACATCGAAATACTATCTCTGGTGACTTAGTAAAAAAGGGAAATAAAAGAAAACATGGTTATGTTATTTTAAATTTTTAATTATATTTTAGTAGTGTGCTTCTATTTTATCCTCTTTGATTTAAGTAAATGAGAAATAATCCTTTGGTAATCTTTGTGGTTGCAAGTTTATCTGACATCAAGCAAAAGTAGAGAGCGATGAAGTGGGAAGAGGTGCAAGGGGTGGGGAGGGAGTAGATTCGATGAAATTGTTTGGCTTTTGAGCTAATGGATTGTGAAAGTCGGCTTGCAACCCGCTCAGGTTTCCGTCTACGAAATCTCTTCTCTTTTTACCCTCCGGGGAGAATTCTACCCCTAAACCATTTGCATCCCCATTCTAGAACAAACCTGTTGCATGTTTTATTATGCCATTTACTTACACTTTCTTCTTCATCATATTGAAAATAAAAACATTTGATATATCAACTATGTTTTACAAATCGAAATATTTATATATACTATATACATATATATATATATAAGATTGTTTTAAACGATAATGTACAATTTTATTATTTATATCGAAAGACTTCACATCAATCTCTCTCTCTCTCTCATTAATAATATATTTTTTTAAATATTAAATAAATACAAAAGATATTTTGGAAAAGAAAAATATGTGTTTTGTAAATAAATGTACATATGAAGTCAGAATATCGATTTATTTTCAATTAAGATATTCTTGGAGATATAAAGTCCTTTAGTCTCTCTCCCTCTTTAAACTGTATTTTTTATTCCTTGCTGCTTGTTAAATGAATGATAAATAAATCCCCCATTTGAAAATATTAGTAAATAAAAAATCATGAAAATAATCTTATAAATCGAATTGAATAAATTTATACTTGATAATATGATTATTATTTTTGTCACATGTTAATATACCCTCAAATATTAATATTTTCTTTAAATATAAATTAAAAATCTGTAAATAATGTAGATCAATAAAGTTAAAAAGAAAAATTATAATATAAACAAAAATATAAGTAAATACAATGGTTGTGATAATAATAAGTTGACCTGTGGCCAGATCCGAACCGACCGACGGTTTGAAGTAAATTAATTTCCAGCTACAGAAACAATTTCAAATAATTTTAATATATCTATTAATGTAATTAAAAACAGATATGGATAGAACATAAATAGTTTTAATTTTATTTTATTTATAATATATATGTAAGACCAGGCTGTGACGTCATGAATGGCTGGATGACGTCAATTAATATTAATTAAGAAAAAACTGATAAAGATGATTTTTCTCGAGTATAAAACCAATGCAAAGTGAATGATTCGTGATGATATGTAAAAAATCTCCTCATGTGAAATTTGGTATGAAAATAACCCTTCACTTCCTCTCTTCGATCGGCAATACTAGCACTTCCGGTCTCCGGATTTGCACCAAAAGTTGATCAATTCATCATACTGATGCATTTAGTAAATATACCAAATTTCATCAAAATCCGTTGAGCCGTTCAGGCTGTACACATCTATACGGACGGACAGACGGACAGACGGACGGACAGACATCATGCTAAAAATACTTTTTTCTGTTAAGAAAATGCATGATTCGTGGAGATATGTAAAAATCTCCACATGTGAAATTTGGTGTGAAAACAATACCTCCCTTACTATCCGCGGTCGGTAAAAATTATAATGAAAACGAAATTTTATCGTCCTGGAAGTTCTAAGTGAACTTTACCAATCATTTGCCAGTCCTTGAAACAGTTAGACAAGTGTTTTTTTTTTGGGAAGACCTTTAATTCTATTTGACTTGAATATCTTCAACGAGTTAAAATGGATTCTTCGTAACGGTGAATTGGTTTGGTAAATTTATTGAACAGTAGTCACATGGTGCTAAATCAAGCAAATACTGGAATTTTGTAACAATATGGGTCAAGTATTTGTTATAATGTTCTTTAAGAGTAGCTTGGAACATTGCATTATTATCTTCTCGTTTTACGCCACAAATGTTTAACTCATAATAATAATATCTCTTGTTCATAATTTGAAAAAAAATTATACTAATAATATAGCCTCGATATTCAAAAATAAAAAATATACCTTTTTTATGATCACGTATCTATAAGCAGGTATAATAAATGAATGAAAGTGATCATAAATACAGATTTTAACAAAATTTAATACAATTGAAAATAGTTTTTTTACTGTCATTAAAGTCCTTTGAAAAAATGATACAAAGAATGAACGTCGGAGGGTTGTGTGGTGGGTGTGTTTGGAAAGGATGAGGAGAGGGAGTCAGAGAGCGAAACAACCCTCACATTCCAAAAGCGTGACACAATCATTTAGACATTATGCCCTCTGGTTTTGATTCATTTGAAGGGGAATGAAATGACAAACAGATAAAAGTTCTGCCTCTCTATTAAGTAGCTGATGCAGCTCTTCATTGAAATATACGACCTTAGATCAAACTCCCTTTGAGTTATTAAATGCAATTTTAGTTGATTATTCGTATATTCAACCTAATTAGGACATTGGATTGATAAAACTAATGGAAAAATTGGTAAAATAACGAAAGGCTTTTGATCAAGTTAATAAAACTGAATTATTTGAAGATATATTAATGAAATAAAAGCATGCACTATATTCTTAATTAAGACAAAATAATATAACAATTAAAAATTAATTAATTTTAGAATATGATCAAGGAAGAAATAAAAAAAAAAATATGTTCATTTAATGAATATATTTTTGGAAATGTACTTCTATTATAAAATGTCCTATAATTATAAAATTTTTTAATATTATGATTTGAATAATTATTTTATGTAATATGTAAAAGGTCGTAATAATCATAATAATAATAAAAGTCATAGGGACATAATGAAACTTTCTAGAAAATATCTAATCAAGTGGTTTTTAAGCAAAATTATTTTCTTTTAACAACCAAAGTCTTTTCAAATAGAATTGTTTTAGATGGACAATGAAATGAATTATATAATTATTTATTAAAAAATAAGTGGTCATATACCATCATTAATCGATATTAAGTATTTGTCCAATCAAGAAATAAAATGTTATAAAAAGAATCAGATGCACATTTACAGAAATTTAAAACTACAATTAAAAATAAAATTAAGACTCATAAAAAAAACACTTGACACATTTAAAATAATTAATTAAATATGTTTATTATTAATCTTGTTAATTTTAATCAAAAAAACTAAGTTAATATTTGTTGTTGTAAATTTATTCAAAAAAATACAAAAATATACACAACGTTTCGATTGCTACATCTGCAATCGTTATCAAGCGACTGCACTGTTCGAGTGTCCAGTGACGAGTGACGAATGATACTTAATTTATAAGACCTAGGTCACCGACCACCGATGGCGCTGGTCGCTTGATAACGATTGCAGAAGTAGCAATCGAAACGTTGTGTATATTTTTGCATTTTTTGAATAAATTTACAATAACAAATATCAATATGTGGTTTTATTTACAAAATTCCGTTATAATTAAAAACAACCACCAAAGCTTTAATAATTCAGTTGATACATTTTATTGTTAATCAATATTAACACTAATTTAATAATTTTTAATATTTTTTATACATTGTCTTTCAAAATGTGTGAATTTTTAGTTTTCTGTAGAGAATATTCTTTTTTTTTTATTATTACTAGTCTATTTTATAAATGTTATTGCAGATCATTAATTTAATTTAATAATACTTCTTAATTGACAATAGATTAATTTTTAGGGACCAACGATAGGAAGGGAAGGTATTGTTTTCACACCAAATTTCACATGTAGGGATTTTTACATATCTCTACCAATCATGCATTTTCTTAACAGAAAAGAGTAGTTTTAGCATGATGTCTGTCCGTCTGTCCGTCCGCTGTGTGTCCGTATAGATGTGTACAGATTGAACGGCTTAACGGATTTTGATAAAATTTTGGTATATTTACTTAATGCATCAGTAGCATGAAATCATTAAGTTTTGGTGTATATCTGGAAGTGGTAGTTTACAAAGAATTAATTACCGACCGACGATAATAAGGGAAGTATTGTTTTGTATTTATTGTCAGAAAATATTTCACTTAAAATATTATTATTATTATTATTTGCGGATAGACCCTGAGGATCACGCAGAGCTTTAAAGAGAAATGATTAATTATTGAATTTCTCTAGGCCCGAACTAAAATCTTAAGTGTAGTAGGCTGTCGTGCTAACCACTATACCACTGAAGAGTCTTCACTTAAAATATAGTATTGATAAATTAAACTAAAAATAAAAACTAAGATAATATAATTTAGTCATTTTAATTCAAGTTTTAAAAATTATGTTTTTTTTTACTTTATATATATATAATGTTTTTTGGAAATTAATTTATTTCAAATCATCGGTCGGTTCTGTGCCTGGCCACAGCTCATATTTTTCTTTATTATTATTATGAAATTCAGAGAATCGACTAGAACTCCCTCTGTTATTAAAATAAAGAACATTTGCATGTAGATAGAATGTTAGGTAAAAGGAAAGGTAATTAAGTTCACTAAGGGAGGGGAAGTTGCTCTGGAACAGACAAGCTGAAAAGAGGAAAGAGTCCCCAACTTATAGAATACATTGTATTGCAATGTATTGATTCGTGAATAACGTTCAACCGGATGAGTAACAAGAAATTGAGACCCACCTGAGTTTTTATTTATTTATTTTTTTTTTTGAGGGTTTAAGAGGGTGAGTGCATGCAAATTACAGGCAAGGCACGTGCGCCACACGTCGCTGACTCACGGCTGATTCACCCACACGGGCAGATGGTCTCTAACCCCCTCTCCCTTCCTCCTACCATCACCTCACTCAATTCTAGGGAGTATGTAATTGCGCAGAAGGTTGGGCTAGAATATCATTGGTACGTTTTGGTATTTCTAATCCACAAGAATTAGGAAATTAACATAAAGAGGATTTAGTATTAAAAAAAACTAGACAATTCAACAAGATTGATTAAGATTGATACGAGCTTCCTTTCCCTCCTCTCAATTTACATCATTGACAGTCACTATTTAATCATAAAACAGAAAGTTTAAATATAGTTAATAAATTATAAACTCCACCAGTTATTACTTTTAATAATAAAAAAAATATTTCAGAAGTGTGGTGAAAAAGAACTTGTAAATTAAAATTAACATACTTCTCAGTTTGTTCCCTATTGAAGAAAATAACTATGTTAATTTTATTGTGTTTCCTTTAGTAATTTCTATTGAATTTGATTAGTGTGGGTCAGAAATTAACTTTTTTTTGGGAAAAAGATATCAAGTTATCAAGCCTCCCCTTATTTGGGGAAAATAGCATTACCATCCATTAGACTCGGTTAGTTTATATGTATAATTTATGAAAATAAATAAAATAAAATAATTGAATTCACTAAGCGATTAAAATTTCTATTTTAAATTATCTAAATGTATAGAGGAGTTGCGAATATAGAAAATATTTTTGAAAGGAAGGGGGTAACGAGAGTTAACAATTTATACAAAACAAAATCCAAGATTCTATTTTTATTACTATCTCACCAGAGATAGTATTGCAATCACGAAAATTTTCGATGTTGAGATTTTGATGTTTTTATACGTTTTGAAGGTTCCTGAATCATTTTCACTAAGGTTGAGAAAAATTGCTGTGTGTGTGTGTGTGTGTGTATGTAACCAAGATTACCCAAAAACGGTTTGAGCTAGAATGATGAAATTTGGTACATGGGAATTATTCAAAATTCATAGTTTTCTATCAACTTTTGAGAAATGTAGCTCAACCGGAAGAGGGTCATTACCTACAACGTTTTGATTTTTTTTCTTCTAAAGTGCCCGTAAAAATAAAGATATATCTTTGATAATTTTTCACATGATTAATAATTGTATAAAACTGCTATATATAGAATTTCAGCTTGATTGAATCGCTGAAAGTACCAGAATTAATTTTTTAACACTGCAAATCTCACGGGCCAACACGTGACGTGGTCGAATCAACAGAGCCAAACATGCGCTGGTTTAATAAATATTATTTATTAATTTTAATTTATAATTTAATTAATTTAATTTAATTTAAATTAATATATGTTATTTAATCCAATTCAAATTTGCGAGATAGTCGAGTGGAGACACTCCAGCTTTTTTTTGTTTTAAATATCTTTTATTTATAAGAAATCTCTTTATCCTATCTATTTTATCTTACAATTTATTTAAGTTAATTTATTTAATTTCTCATATATTAGAAATAGTATAGATTTATGCTAATTTTTTCTATATTTTTTCAGGGGGGTAGACGTCAAGTAAATATAAAAGTTTTAGGGATGAGGGACAAGCAACCCATGGCCCGCCAAACAGATTTGCTAAACATAATCATATCATTTTATTGTTGTCCTAAACTTTTTGTGGGCCGCTTGATTACTGTTAAATTAAATATATACTATAAAAATCGCTACAACAAAGAAACGATTTTTTGAGACATAGAAAGGTGTGAATTGTTCATTAAATATTTCATGTTTAATAATTTATTAACTTCTTTTTTTTTAGTCTCCGCCCCCCAAGAAATGTTGCGGCAAGCTAAGAAATGTCGAACTTGGAAAAAATTGGTTGCTAACCCCTAATTTAAACCTATGATTAAAAAAAAAATTATAAATATAACATTTTTTAAATATATTTAATTTTAGAGGGGCACTTGTAATGATATCGCATCAAATTGTTTAATTATCAAATATCTAATTTTCCTAAACACTTGAGTATAGGGATTCTTAATGCAGGTGTTCATCTGAATCTGCACAAGTGTCTTATGGGCAATGTTCCCGCAAGTCTATACCCTTGCTTCCGGACATACGGACACATCCGGTCAGCTGCATTCGAGCAATACGATAGAAAAGGGTTCGTTGATAATTAAAGTAATCAATGCTCAATCAGATAAACCAGTGGGCCTTCCTTTTCAAAACACTGATTAAAAGAAACGGAAGGCCAGATTTGGAATTATATAACAGAAAATAAATAGATATAAATAATGTTAATTGAAAAGATAATTTCACAATCTAAAAATACTAATTGTCGTAACATAAGACACTTTATTCAATTGATAAAAAGTATTAATCAATTAACAATTTAAAAGATTCTAAATCTGAAGCTGAAATATATCATTTTTGTACAAAAATTAGTTGGAGTGTCTTGGATTAAATAACATAATATATTATATTTAAATTAAATTTAATTAATTATAAATTATAAATAATTAATATTAAACTAGCGCATGCTTGGCTTTTTGTTGATGGCACTACGTCACGTGTTGGTGCCTGATTTGTAGTGTTAAAAAATTAATTCTGGTAATTTCAGCATATCAATTAAGCTGAAATTCTATATATAGCAGTTTTATACAATTATTAATAATGTGAAAAATTATCAAAGATATATCTTTATTTTTACGGTCACTTTAGAAGAAAAAAAATCAAAACGTTGTAGGTAATGACCCTCTTCCGGTTGAGCTACATTTCTCAAAAGTTGATAGAAAACTATGAATTTTGAATAATTCTCATGTACCAAATTTCATCATTCTAGCTCAAACCGTTTTGGTTATATACACACACACACACCTAGAGAGACATTTTTCTCAACCTTTGTGAAAATGATTCAGGAACCTTCAAAACGTATAAAAAAATGAAAATCTCAACATCGAAAATTTTCGTGATCGCAATACTATCTCTTACGAGATAGTAATTAATGGTCAAAAAGTTCTCTAATACTACTATTTTACTATATTTTATTTTAATCTTTTTAAATAATAAAATAACTTTGGTATCTTTAATTTGAATTGAGTATCTTATTGATTTTATTGGAATTTTAATCTAATCTATATTGTTCTTCTTTCTCTTATAAAATTTTATTCATACATAAAAACTAAATAAATAAATATAAAACCAATTGATGTTTAAAAAAATGCGTATATCATTTGTTTATAATAAAATCCGTGCGTGTATCTAATTAAAATAATTTTTAACGCTAAGTGTGTTGATGATTTCAATTATTTTAGTTAATATTTAATATTCGTTAGAAAATATTTTATTAAACTAGCTTTATATATTAAATACAAGAAATGTGATAATATAATCTATGAGAGTTAAAATATGAGATATAATTTGTAAACTAAAGTTTGGGAACCAATACAGCTGCAATAACGACGTGTTAGAATTGTTCAAGATAAAAAGCCACTTATACACCCCTCTAGGGGAAAGAGATAACATAGGTCATACACCGTCTAGACACTGTCTAGAATTATTTTATTAAAATAATAATTTTGATTTTTTTAAATATTTTTGGCTTTATATCCATTTTCGAATATATGTATTTAATTATTTAATTTGAAAACTAAATGAATGTTAGACCTTAGATTTGCTAGAAAAGCATTATAACCCTTAACTAGCCATCATGATTTAATAATTGCTTATTATTTTAATCTATATACATAAAAAAGCTTTTTGTCTGTACATTGCTCAGAATTTAAATTTTTTTGCATATCTTCGCGTTTCATGACCTCTAGAATCCAAAATTGACTTTAAAATTTTTCATGCCTGTCTGTCCCGAAAAATTGACTGAACCGATTTCTATGAAATTAAATCACAATATTCTTATATACCTTTATAGTAACATAGGCTATCAATTTTATTAATATCTAATCAATAACCGCAGAAATTAATTTTTTAAAGTTTATATAATTCTTCGTGTTGTTCATTCAAGAGCCTGGTGGCGTGGCCCACTGATCAGGCGGACTCATTTTACACAACGGATATAAATTTCTCTAGCAATTCCCAATCAAAGAATTATTATAATATTTAACTTTTTATTTTAAATTCTAATATTCAAATATCATTTCAATTAAATAATTTATTCTAAAAGTTCTCATTTTAATTAATTTAAGAAGAGGAGGCAATTTATAATTTTCTTCTAATTCAGATTTAGGACAAATCCGACATTATATCAAATCTCGCTAAGAACATTTAATATTTCTGTACACAAATTATTCAGACAGAGTCTTGGCAAAGCGTATGACTCAGTTTAAATTAAAATTTATATAAATTAACAAAGTGAAAATTTTTATTTGTTTAAATTTTATTATAAAGAATCAAAAAAAATTAAATATATAGATCACATGATTAAGAGAAGCAAGAAACTTGAAAGAAAATAACTGTTGGATGGAGGTCGGACATGACAGAAACTGTAAGCGAAATCTTCATGTTGCGACTAATAATTTTCAAATCTCCTACCACCACAGAATTAGATAAATTTCTTTTAAGAGAGGTAAATAACTATGATCTAAAAAAATTAATAAATGAACACTTAATAATAAAAAACAAATAAATCAATTAATTTAAATGAATACTATTAATGAATGTATATATTGTTAATTTATCTATAGTTTTATACCGTTAATTTTTATAAATTGTCTCAAGTCTCTAACTTTGCATTTTCTCAAATTTCATTATAATTAAAAATATTCAATAATAATCAAGCAATAAAAATAAAATATCAAAATGAAATAATCAAAAAATATTATACTGTATTTCTATTATAACATATACAATACTTACGAACCATAGGCGGAGGAAATATTAGGAGATATCATTGCGCGTTCAGGCCAAATCGATCAACATTAATTAATATATTTTCATTATGACAGATATTAGGAAAAAAACCACGAATTCAATATTTCAGTGATTATTTTATTAATAATTAATTATTAATTATTATTTGTAGATTTTAGTAAAACATACGTATGACTCAATAGATTCGGATAAACTTTTTCAAATTTTGATCTTCAAATTTGTCTTGAAGGTAGTAAAAAAAGAGTAAGATGCGGAAATCAATTGTAAAATATTAGGTTACCCAGACTACTTAAATATAATAGGAGATTCGGCAATTGCAATTACAGATAGCGAGGAAAAATTAATGGAGGTAGGAAAATAGATGGAGTTTGAAATTAATAGTATTAAGAAAAAATATTTCGTTACAAAGAGGAACAGTATTAACATACAAAATGTTAATATACAAAATGTAGAATTTGAATATATAGAAAAATTGAATGTAATCACGAAAGATAATAATATTTGAAAATAATTTAAATCGAGGTTGCAATCGGGAAACGCCTGTTGTCATGCAGTAAAGAGGCTTATCTCATCAAAATTATTATCATAAGGAATCAAAATTAAAATATATAAAACAATTATTTTGTCTGTTGTATTATATGGGTGGGAGGCATGGTCTATGACCCTGAGATATGAGAGTAGATTCAGAGTATTTGAGAATAGGATTCTTCCCAGCATTTATTGACCAAAGAAAGATGAGGTCACCGGGGAATGGCGGAGACTGCATATCGAGGAATTGCATGACCTCTGCATCTTCAGAAATAGTTAGGCTTATAAAACCGAAAAAGTTGCGATAGGCAGGGCACGTGGCTTGAAAGGGAGAGGAAAAAGATATTGGTGGGGAGACCGATTGTTAAACGTCCGGTTGGAAGACCAAGGAAGGGACGGAGAGATGGGACAAGGGCTCAGGATAGGGACACTTGGAGAAATGTGGTTGTTGCTGCCAAGAACTTTCGAGTACAGTTGAGTCACATAGATAAATAGATAAAACATATACAATAATAATATATATAATTAATTAACTGATTAAATTAAAATATATTTTAAATAAGAACTCAAAAAGAAATAAATGTTTTATGTAATATACTGATTGAAACAAAATGGATGAAAACCTTTTACTACTCTTAACCAAATACTATGTACCACTCGGGAGTACAGGGGGCCGAGTCCCCGTCTAGGTGTGAAGAGCGCTGAAAACAAATAGATTAATATTAATACATCAGTATGTTAATTTAAAACTATGCAATTTAATTATTGTTAGAAATGTAAGGAATTATTAAAAAATATGAAATTTACTGAATATATGGATAATAGTAGTCTACACTAGAACCCAATCATTTTGAAATATTTTTACCTACAGAGAAGCGGAAATAAATTGTAAAGGAAAGAATTACTATCATGATAAGGAACCAATTATAACATTTTGATATTTATATATATAATTATTTAATGAATATTTTTTTATTTTTTATTATATGTAGTGATAAAAAATAATATTTATAATAATATTTTGTTAGTTTATGATTTTTAAAAAAATAATCTTAACAGTTCAAACTTTTTAAATAGAATAACCATTTAATTTTACTTAAATTGCTTGTTTTAGAAAATTACTATATTATTTTATAGGTATATTATTAAATAACATGTATAGATTGATGAATTTTATGATTTATGAATTATTAATGCATTTAAAATAAAAAAAACATTTTTGCCTGCATACTTATTTTATTTTTTTAATGCTTACCTAAACCGTGTGCTTGTAGATTTCCTTTTAAGTATGCAAATGAATCAGGGGCATAATTACCAATGAAATCATAGAACGTTATCGTCAACTAAAATAAATTAACCCAATGCTAAAAGCAATAAACTATATTTAGATGGCGAAGTGAAAATGAAAAACAGCCCAATATGTGCAATGCCGTTGCTCATAAAAAGCAATTAAAGGGAAATAATTTCAGTAGTTGAAAAATGTTTGCGCAAATACCGGGGGGCGGCGAGATTTTTATTATCCTGTTGCGAGATTGTATTCTGTGTGCAAGTTATTTTAGGTATTTCTCACTCCATTTATTTTCCGAAAAATCAATTAGAGCTGCCTGCCATTTTGGGTTCAGATGTTGTCCACCCTCAAACGATTACATTCTTTTTCTTGGAATTTTTGCTATTAAATTACCCGAAATAATGTCCTCTTTTATTAATATATATACTTATATCTATTAATATATATATATATATGATTTTTTTATTTCTTGATTAAACAATATCTTCCCTTCCTATCGTCTGTCGGTTAAAAAAAAGAAAAGAATATTTCATTGTTTTGTAGGTTATCTAAGATGCAGGGGTTTTGTATTTTTTCATTATAATATGCATAGTTCGTTTTATAAGTCTGATAATAATTTTTAAGAACCTAATGGAAAATAAAATAAAAATACAATTATTTATTATTATTATTATTAATTAATGAATAATTACTAATAAATAATTATATTAACAGCAGTCGAATAAATACTAAATAATAAATATTTTTTTTTAATTTTGTTATAATAAAATATATTATATTGCCACGGTGTCCAAATAGTCAAATACTAAAATATAGAAGGGTGAAATCAATAATATATTTATATATGTTCTTAGATATATGAAAGATGTGTTAGTTTTAATTATTATAATAATATTAATAAAAAAAAATTGTAAATGGAAGGGCTGTTATTGTTCATTTAAATTTATAACTTCAATTAAAATAAATACTTTATTTTGGAATCGATATGATATGAGAGGAGGGGGAGGTAGAGGCGAAATTTTTTAATAAATTTAAAAATAATATCCCGGGTAGCGAGTAGATTCTTTTCTATAATCCCAGTAGAAAAGAATTCTATTTCAGGGATTGGCGTCCCTGCCCTCACGTGAGCTCATGATTTCTTCTAAATCCCTCTTCTACCTGGAGGAATCATGTCCTTTACCCATTGACGCCTTTCCATCCATTCCCTTACTCTTACTCTCCCCCTCCCCCCTCCCCTGACCATTCAAAAAATCAAATTTATTTGGATGAAGGAGAATACCTAGCATAGCTTCATTAAAAAGAAAAAAAAATTGAAATCTTGTCTCTTATAGGAGACTTTTAAAGAGTCTCCTATATATATTTGAATTAACCCCCCGAAGGGGGGTTAATTCAAATATATCCAGATCACGTCAACCCTTCGACTAGCAAAACCCCGTTTATTCACGAGTGAGACATGTCTTATGTGCCTCTGAGAGGACCCACCTCTCCTACGCTTCATATTAGTAAAAACTTGGAACTCATATTTATAGTACGATTTGGAGAACTAGAAAAACCAATCAAATCAATGTTTTTCATTTTGTTAAAATTTTTGACTAAATCTTGTAAATTGTGACCAAGACCAATCCATTGACCATCATTTTAGTCAGATTCTAAATAAAATTGATTTTTTGTATCAATAAATGGAAATTTTTATTTAATTTTAATATTGGTTTATTTTTACAATTCAACAAAAATCTTGCCTCATAACAAAGATAAAACCTATACGAATCGATTCATCATGAAACGTAGATTCATTTTCACTACTATTATATAATTTTACGGTGCTTCGTTGATTAAATATTAATTATTGAATTTTGACAGATTGAAAAGATTTGCCGCCATGATGGCCCCCCTCCGCCACCTCATCTCACCTCACCTCCCCCCACCCACCCTCCCTCCTGGCCTACGTGCATGTCGGTGTGCTTCGAGCGGATTCAGTCCGCATTCCCTTTTCAGTCGAAGACGTTGACCGGCGTCACCACCGAAATCATCCCTCAATCAAGAATTATTCCTATTAATTTAAATGAAGTTTAATAAATTTTAGAAAAGATTCAAATAAAAATTTAATTTTATAAAATATAGATTTTTAACTTTTTATTGATATATTAATTATATTAATATATTTAATAAATTTCGCGCCCACCTCCAATGCTTTGCTTCTCGGTGACCTTGAAGGGGACAGCATAGCAATCTTTTGCTTACCCCCAATGGATGAGATTCAAATGCCTTTAACTTTATTTTCAAAATAAATTATATTATTTCCCCTTCGTTAAATGAAATTATATACAATTTAATTATACTACGTATTATAATAAATCGATTTAACCAACTTTTCCATCCCAATCATTCTTTCTTTGTTGTATTTTAACATTGAAACATTTTTCTTGCTATTCTATTCTATTTTCAAATTTTATATTCAAAAATAAATAACTTAAAATAACATAAAAATTACTTGAAAAGGAAGGAAATCATTTTATTGTTTTTATATATGAAGTAATAAGAAAAAATTGAATAAGTTTCATGAAATGTAAAATTAATTTTTAATAAATTTAAAAATAATATCCTGGGTAACGGGTAGATTCTTTTCTATAATCCCAATAGAAAAGAATTCTATTTCAGGGATTGGCGTTCCTGCCCTCACGTGAGCTCATGATTTTTTCTGCCTTCCCTCTCCCATGGAAAAATCATGTCCTTTACCTTTTAACTTTTCCAACTTTGGCTTCGCGGGCTACTTTTAAAGCCTTTTGCGGTCGACGTGTTGGCCACCCCTGCTATAATGCCTATTTTGGCCAATTCTGGGTTTTAGTGCCTATTTCATTTATAAATGCCTTTTTTTAGTGCCTATTTTAAGTTCAAATAACCAATTTTCATTTTTTACGAGCTATACAGCCTAAATTTAAAATTTTTTTTAATCAAGAAAATATTTTGAAATAATCATTTGTCACGCCAGGTCGCCTCGTCGCCACTTAGTGTCTAGATCATAAGTTTCCAAACTTTGTTGTTTTCGGTTTTGGGTAGACCCCCTAAATTGATTTGTAAAAAAATTTTACCATTTTTTTAGAGCCTTATTGAAAAATCAAAAATGTTTTAAGATACCATTTTTTTTGAGAGCCATATTGAATTGGAAGATGGTATAATGTAAGTAAGTAGTCTTGAGATCCACTAACGTAGTCCCCCATATTCATTTTATGGACCCCCAAATTTTTTATTCGCTACCGTAGACCCCTTGCAGGCTGCCATAGACCCCCGGGGATCGATATAGACCACTTTGGGAACCTCTGGGCTAGATGAACAAATTAAAGCCTCTTTTGGGGAGTTCACCTAAATTATTCTCATTGAAACCAACATCAACCAAAGAAGTCTTATTTCGGCAGTGGATAAAAGGTGAATTTAATTTTACAACGGATTTAGCAAATATAAAGTGTAATTTTAATATTATCTCTGTAACCATTATAGAATTAGAAACAAGAAATCTCTCTTTGATTGAGTCTGTAAAAATATTCCAGACATTTCAAGAAAATATCAAAAAAGCACCTGGTCCTATTACCTTCGAACTGACTAAAGAAATTGAGAAATTAATAAAGCGGAATCCTGGTTGGACAATAATAGAAAGATTATTTAGGAATTTAGGAGGGTATAGTTTTACAGAAGAAGAAAATTTAACACCATCTGAAATGGCTAATTTAAAATTTAGTTCATTAACCTCTTGTGAAGTTGAACACACATTTTCAAAATATAAAACAATTCTTTCAGATAATAAAGAAATAGAGCATATTTTACCAGTGAAAATCTTGAAAAATATATAATAATAAATTGTAATTCCAAATATTTAAACAAATAAACATGCCAATAAACATTTTAAAATTTCACTCAATATTTTACTATTATTTTCAAGTTTTACTTTGTTTTTTAAATGCCTTTTTAAGTGCCTTTTTACTATCTCGCCAGAGATAGTATTGCGATCATGAAAATTTTCGATGTTGAGATTTTTTAATAATTTTTAGTGCTTAGTTGCCTGTCTATTTTCAATCATTATTCATATTGACTTAACAATTTTGTTTTTAATTATTCTATATATTTATTTACTTCTAAACTAAAAAAAATGAACACTGTAGTAAAAGAGTGGAAATTAGGATAAACTCCGGGTTGCGTGGGCGTTCCTTCAAATGCTAATAAACAGATTAAGCGTTGGTCAAAAGGATTGTGGTCGTAGCCTATTGGTGAAAAGGCACAGGGCTGAAGGAATGTTGAAAGCTACGCGCATGGGCGCTCTCAGGGAGACGGGTGTGGCTTGGGAGGCTGGAGGCTGCGCTGCTCCATCGGCATCCGAACTCCGCCCCCGCGAAGTTAAAATGGCTAAAAAGCAACTTTGACCTTTTGTCGACAGTATTCATCGATTAACAAAAAAGAAAAAATGAAAAATATGAAAATTATCAAAATTAAAAAAAAAAATAAAAAAATGAATTAAAAAGGCATGTCAGAAAAATTTCCTTTATCTGTAGTAATATGGTGGTGCCAATCAATATTTCTATTGACTTTCATAAATATTTAAAGTATATTCATTTAAATAAAAAATATATATATGTATATTATAGGAAAATATATATACTATGTATAGGTATATATGTTTATGTGAGTATATATATAATGTTTGAGTTATATATATACAACAGTTGTATATATAATATATTGTTTATGAATTTGATTGTAAATATTTATTTAAATATTAAAAAGTATACTCTATTTAATGCATTAAGAAAAATGCGAGAAATATTTTAAAAGATTTTTCTCTCTAAATGACGTGAGTAAATTTTATTATAATTGAAATGAAATTTCCAGAATTCTAAGAATGAAAATAATAAGTAAAACCTATCATTTTGATTACCTACATTTATATAGGTTACATCTAGGTACAAGTATGTTCGTGTTTTAAATAAAATGCATACAAAAACTCACATAAAATCCATATATTCAATTTATTTACAGTAAGTCATGAAATTCTTTCGTACTGTCTCTCACAGGATAATGACCTTATCAATATAAAAATAAAAAGATTGAAAACATCTGATAAGAGTATTGATTAACGTATAAAAAATACATTTCAGAACAGTATGAATAGATTCATTGAAATGAAAAAAAAAAATCTGGAGTGTCTCCACTCGACTATCTCGCAAATTTGAATTGGATTAAATAACTTATATTAATTTAAATTAAATTAAATTAATTAAATTATAAATTAAAAGTAATAGATAATATTTATTAAACCAGCGCATGTTTGGCTCTTTGTTGATGGCACCACGTCACGTGTTGGCGCGAAGAGATTTGCAGTGTTAAAAAATTAATTATGGTACTTTCAGCGATTCAATCAAGCTGAAATTCTATATAACCGTTTTTGCGTAATCTTGGTTACATACATACACACACACAGACATTTTTCTCAACCTTAGTGAAAATGATTCAGGAACTTTCAAAACGTATAAAAACATCAAAATCTCAACTTCGAAAATTTTCGTGATCGCAATACTATCTCTGGCGAGATAGTAAAAATAGAAATTTTAAATAATAATAATTTATTTTAAAAATTGAACAATTTAATTTCATTAATTTTAAAATAAATTTTATTAGCTTTTTCGATTCTATAAATATAACCATTGCATATATCTATTAATCTATCTCTGTGACTCTTTACCGCACCAACTACATTTCTCTAATCATGAGCCACTCCCATCTAACACCTATTTTTACACATCTCTCTTACGCCTCTTTCTACATTATCCACCCACCGCGTGATCTTCCTACTGGCTATTTCTCAATCGAATTCCCAAAAATATATTTTTTGCCAAACTTTCATCTCCCATTCTCACTATGTCGCAACTATCTCGATTTTATGACCCTAATTATGCCTGGAGATGCATAGAGGTCATGCAATTCCTCGTTATGCAGTCTCGCCATTTCCGGGTGACTTAATCTTTTTTGGTCCATCAATGATGCGATGAATTCTATTTTCAAATACTCTGAATCTACTCTTGTTTTCCAAGGCCTTAGACCACGCCTCACAGAAATATAACACAACCGGCAAAATAATTGTTTTATATATTTTATTTTGGATTCCCTTTGATAATAATTTTGAAGAGATAAGCCCCCTTACTGCATGAGAATAGGCGTTAACTTCAATTAAAATTTTTAATAATTGCATATATACATATGATTATAATAAATAAAATCAAATATAATTAAATTGTAAAAATCAATAAAATTAAATAATGATTTGAGTGTTTTCGATATATTTACAAATTTATTTATTGGTTTAAGTGGTTTACAAGTTACTGAATTATATATATACATATATATATATATATATATATATAGATAGATATATTTTATGAAGATTTAATGAATCAATAAATTGTAGTTAATACAGAATCTTATAATGTGAAAATAAGGGAAATTGCGTGCCTGTGGTGATTCGCTTACCTTCTACGACGGAATATATAAATTGATCAAAGAACCTGTTGTTTATTTTATTGTGAAAATAAGCAAATTGTCCTCTCGTAACAAGAAACCGGTGATTTGTTCAATTAGGGAAATTTCCCCTCCGGAATCCATTTAATATTCAATTGCTCACAACACCTATTAATCATAAAATATAGAACTAAAAATTGGATTTCTATTATAATGATAAGAAATAAATGCCATTTCATCAAGTGATTAACTAACTATCTATCTATCTATCTATCTATTTCTCTTTATATATATATATATATTTGTTTTATTATGATTTTTATTAGCAAGATAACATAATTAATGTGTTTATTATACATATTTATTTATAAAATAACATGAAGTCCTTAATTATTGTTATAAATAATACTGTCAAAGGGTAAATTAACTTGATGATGATTTGATGACTTTAAAAAGAAGCAAAATTAGGATTAAAAATTAAATGTAAAATATTAGTTCAATTAACAATTACATTGAATTAATCAATTTAAACTTAACTAATAAACATTTTACTTTATTTAAATACATTAAAATTACTATTTTTTATTTTCCGCCCCCTGTACCCCCCGAGTGTCCCTATTCTGAGCTATAACCATCTAACTCCTAACCTGTCCCATCTCTCTCACGTTCCTTCCTACATTGTCCACCCTGTTCCCAATTGGTCTTCCATACAGACGTTTTCCAATCGAACTCCCCACCAATATATTTTTTCTCTCCCATTCTAGCCATGTGCCCTGCCGATCCCAGCCTATAAATAGAGATATTTTATGACCTATATCTAGAGATGCATAGAGGTCATGCAATTCCTTGTTATGCAGACTCCGCCATTCCCCGGTGTCCTCATCTATCTTTGGTCCATAAATGCTGGGAAGAATCCTATTCTCAAATACTCTGAATCTATTCTCATCTCCCAGGGTTATAGACCATGCCTCCCACCCATATAATACAATTAATAATTTAATAATTTTGATCCCCTTTGATAATAATTTCCAGATTGCAACCTCGATTTAAATTCTTTGCAAATATTATTCTCTCTGATACTAATTATTTTGTCTTATCACTATTAATTTCAAACCCCATCAATCTTCCTGCCTCGATTAATTTTTTTATGCTACTTTAAATGTTTTTAATTTATTTAAAAAAAATCAAAGTAAACAAAATAAAAATAAAATATAAAATTAGCATAACACTAAACTACTATAAAAATAATATTAAAAAATATATTATATATTAAAATCTTACGTGAAAATCCAATTATGAGATCAAATTTTCTTAATTAAAATAATCTTAAAAATTAATAGTATTAAATTATAGCCGTAATGTGAATGTTTTCAAAGTTTAAAAGGCCAATAAGATCAATTGAGATATTGTAAATATCAATAGATATATAAAAAGATTTTTATCTGCACATTGCTCAGAATTTAAATTACCGCCAAATTATCGCCACCAGCGCCTCTATGATCTAGTATGGTAACTAAACTATTTTTAATTAATTATTCTTTATAATTTTTTTAAAATTTTTATAATTAAAAAATCGAAAATCGGGCTTCGAGGTCTTGTGCCCAGCCCCTTTGTGCTTCCGTGTAAAAAATTCCAGGTCCCTGCGTGCGATAGATTTGCCTGGAGAGCTCGGTCAGACAGACAGACAGACTTACAGACACATTACACTTGCTTTTATTATAATAGATTACAAATTTATCAAAAATTGTAATATTTATAATATGGTTTAGTGATTTCTTAAAATTATTTTATATAATTAACAAATTTTTATGAAATTTCAAATATAAAGCTGATAATACAACACTGTGTACAAAATAAATTGGCGCCACGTTTTATCTTTTTTTATTATAATAAAAAAATAGTTTGAACAATAAATTGTTTCAAAAAATAACGAAAAAATATAATTAATTAAACTATAATTGAATGACATTTTAAATAAATATATTTATAATATTAAAGACGAAATTCAACTTACACTCTGTGTGTTTTACACTCCCACAATTGTTTTACTACTAGTATATTACAATTGAATACGTCTTTTGAATACGCACCTTTATCGTGCGGCATCTTTACCGTTCGGCGCTTTTATAATTCGAAATCTTGAGCTTCGATACCGCTCGCACTAGCCAAGCTACGACTCTGTTTTTAAATAAATTTTGAAAACATCTTTGTTTTAAAATGATTATTATGAACTTATATATATGCATTCTTATAGTTTTATTAAAAATTAGAGTAGAATGAGAAAATCATCTGTTAGAAGTTGTTGCTCAATTTTAAATGCTATTGACCTAACCAATTTAATCAATGGTGCCTCATGACCTAAAATAAAATCCAGTTTCATTTAATAAATTGAAATTATATTTTTTAATTTGTTATTCATTTAAAATTTTTCCAATAAATAATGAAAAATTCGATAATACAGTCATTATCATTTTTATTTCAATATTTTTTTACCAGTCTTTGTGCCTATATAACTATACGATATACGATAGACTTTTTGTTATTAAAATCATCAGAGGCTTTTAACATGTATTATGTCCAGATCAGATTCCCTAAAACAAATGATACTAAATATATTCTATACATATATTTATATATTTAAATTCATTTAATATATTGAATCAGTAAAAAAGTTAATTCGTTCATTAAATTTAATTTAATTTTTAATCAAAAAAGAATTCTGATGGATTGAAAAATTTTGAAGCTCACATAGTTTTACAAAAAATAAAAAAAAATTAATTAAATTAATATTAATATATTTATAAATATATAATTATTTATCAAAGATGTGATATTTTTGAAAATCGTATGAGAATCAAAATATTGACCCTTGAAAGAAAGTGACATTTCTTTAATTATATTTTTTTATAAATTTTACTGTTCTTCATATAATTGTTGGTGAATTTGAAATAACTTCCATTGTTGACTAAACATCAGTTAACAAAATTATTTTTAAGTGGTTTAAACAATTTTTAAAAGATTTATCCTTAAAAATTTTATTTTGGTTACTATAATTGTAAATTATAAGGTATTTGAATTAATAATGAGCGTTTTGCACAAGAGGCCGCCTCTAGTGTATGTTTCAATATTCCAGTTTGTAATGTCTTCCCGCTAAAATCTACAGTCTATGGTCGTCTTGAATAGCTTGTATCATTTGGTTGAAAAGTAAATAACAGTACTAAATATTGTTTCGAACATGTCCAATTTCGAACCAGATAAAGTGTTTTTGCGGGAGTTCTTCTTCATTATTTTAATAATGTAGAAAAGTGCGGCCGAGAGTCATCGAATCTTATTGGAAGTTTACAGCGAGTATGCTCTATCTGAACAATCGTGTGAGAGATGGTTTGGTCGCTTTAAAAGTGGTGATTTTGAGCTCGAAGATAAGGAACGGCCGGGTCAACCCAAAAAGTTTTAAGACGAAGAATTGGAATCACTACTCAATGTAGACCAATGCCAAACGCTTCAGGAGTGCGTTTAAGCCGCGCACTGAAGCAAAAAGGGCCGGAATTCGAAGAAAGGCACGACAAGGTGATTTATCAGCATGACAACGCTCGACCACATGTTGAAAAACCGGTGAAAACCTAACTAGAAACACTGAAATGGGAAGTGCTACTACACCGCCGTATTCTCCAGAAATTGCTCCTTCGGACTATTACTTGTTCCGGTCGATGACACATGGTCTGTCCCACCAGAAGTTCACTTCAAATGAACAATGCAAAAAATGGGTCGATGATTGATTGACGAGTCGTTTTTTCGAGCTGGCATCCGAAAATTGCCAGAAAGATGGGAAAAAGTAGTGGCCAGCGATGGACAATACTTTAATTAATATATTTGTAACCATTAATTGAAAATAAATCCGTAAATTTCGAAAAAAACTTACATTATTAATTCAAGTTTCCTATATTTTTCAAATTTGTAGTCTAAAATTAATTTAATTAATATTTATATTTATTTATTATTAATTTATAAGGTGGTGTGTGTACTTTGCTCATAATTTAATTTTTGTTGCTATTATTTACGGTAATAAATAATACAAACATTTACAAAAAAAACGAAATGGAGTATTGACTTTTGTCTTCAAGAATATACTATTTACTCTGTTACTGAACTGAAAAGTTCTTGGCTTCAGAAATAACATTCCTACAACCGGGCCTATTCTATCTCAGTCTAGTTTCTATCTCCTTCCAATTCCATCTCATTTAACTTTTAAACACTATTTATCGGGATTTATTTAAATTGATTTTCTCGAAAACAAACAAATATATTATTAATTATTAATTAATTATTTGGAAAAAGGATAGACATGATAGTTAATTTAATAAAAATAACCAGCCTGTTGGTTATGCAACTACAATTCTCAAACGAAAAAAATAATTTGATTGTATAGCATATATCCAAAGGGAAATTTTTCTTAGATGATCATATAAACAAACACACCATTGTTCATTATATTGTTATAATATATAAGACAAGTTTTTAATTATTAATTATTATTATTATTCAGATCGAGGATATTGCGCGTGATAGAAAAGATGAATTTTATAAAAAATAAAAAAAATTAAAATAAAAAAAAATTTCGATGGATAAATTAGGGGGCCGCGATGGGGTGTCCGTTCGGGGGGCCAGAGCAGGTGGCGTGAGGCGACGTGGAGGCGCCGCGACGCCGACGGCTCCTGAATCGATGGCACCGCTCTGAATATTGCAACGGATCCGACGCCAACTCGTCTACATGCCAACACACACACACACACATACATCTTAATTAATATTAAGCATAACTTACTTTTATATATAAATAGAAAAAAAAATATTCAGAATTCTTGATTATAATTTTTTTTTTATACCTGTGTGTGTATTTTATTTTTAAGAATTTAATCATATTTCTTTAATATAATAAATATCAACAAAAATGAAAAAATAATTGAGATAAGAAAAGTCAGTAAAATGCTCAATGCTGAATTTCAAAGAAAATATTAAAAATTCAAATACTTAATAAATAAAATTTTTTCTATTTCAATTTTGCATCTTAATTTTATAAAAAAATATTCACATTTTTATTATATAAAATGGAACTGAATCAGTGGTGTATTGGAAGGGGAACGCGGGGGAACGACGTTCCCTTACCTTTTTTCAGAATCGGAACGCGTTCCAGTACTTTTTCATTTCTCGACAACTCCCACTTAAATCTACTGTTCGAATTTCTAATTTTTGTGTTCTTTGATATTTTGTATAGTAAGAATAAGAAAAAATAAAAACTTTTATATAAAAAAATAGTTTGCTGAAAATAGGACAATGCGTTCCCTTACTTCTTATTTTATCAAAACTGAATCGAATAATTTTATAATTATTATTATTTTATTACTTTATTTTATTTTTATTTTATTTTTTTTAGGTTTTTAATGTGCGATTTGTTAACTAAAAAAATATTAAAAATTGTGATTGATACCTCAAATTGCTAATTAGTAATTTTTTAAAATTATCTTTTAATTTAAATTATTATTAAATATTCTATATATATATAATATTTTACTTTCACTCTCCATAAACTTTTTTTTTCTATTATTACTGATAATATCATCAGTTAACAATTGATTGAGCATTAAAAACAAATGACATGAAAGATTAGAAAGAAATGATGAAATTTGATGAAATCATTAAACATGCATGATTCATAATTATATAAATATATATATGCATTTATGTAAATATACTAATGAAATCAAAATTAAATTTATATTTAATCAGACAAAGTATCATCGTGTAGATAATAATTCATGTCAAAATAAATAAATAAATAATAATAAAGTAAAAAAGTTTGAAAATGTAAACAATTTGGTTGGTTTAAATAAATTCCATGCACGAAAAGACTTTCTTTAAACATTTTTTTTTAAACATATATATATATATATATAATCATTTGAAATGCCCTTAGTATGATAAAATCTGTTAAGAAAAAAAAATGCGACACGCAAAATTTCACTATTTTTCTTTCTTATTTATTAAACTACTTTAAAAACTACTTTTCTGCTAAATACTTTAACTCTGTGCATTTATATATTCGATTATAAGTACAATAAGAGCTTTATTTTTCGAAAAATCTGTCCTTTTAAAAATATGTTTTTCTTCTCTTTTAATAAAATTTATTTTAATGTATTTTACATAATAGAAATTATTTTTTCAAGATATTGATTGACTGAGTATAAAACGTTTTATTATTTATTTTTTAAATTATTTCAGAGAAAATTACCTTAAAATATTTGATAAGTTTTGAAGCTAGGTTGTTAATAATATAATAAATTACAAATTAACCATATTTAAAAAAAAATGTTTTTTTTTTCTTTTCAAACTTTATACTGATTATGAACTGAATTATGAAATCATGCAGAAGCCATTATACCTTATGAATATTAAACAACGAGAGTTTAAAAGAAATTAAAAAGCCATTTTAAAATCAAATTTATATATATATATATATATATAAATAAAAAAATAAATTTACAAAACATGTATACCTAATGTGTATACAAATCTTTCGAAACCTTGGAATTAATATTTGTTCTATATTTTCATCAAGATACTAATATTTAATTTACATTTTTCTATAAACGATCCATGACAATGTTTAAATGGTCACATGAAATAAGCTTTAAACACTTATACCATTTAAAAAATTTTAAATTAAAAATGAAAAGAATACAGGTAAATCTCATGTAACGTCGAGGGTGAGTTTGATCGCTTACGTTGTAAAACAAAAACGACGTAATATAAGGTATTTAAATAATGTTATAACAAATGTTTTATTATATATGAAAAAGTACATATTAATAAACAATTTTATAATTAAATTCAAATTAATAGAATAAATATAATATTTTTTCTATTTTAATGGTTTAAATTTGAATTCTCGCCAAGCTCGATTTCTGTTTTACAAAACCTATTCAGATGCAAGTTTATTTTTAAATTTAATTTCGATTAAAATTAAAAATAATGACAATTTCTATATAATTCTCATAATTAATTTTGAATTCCGACAGATGAAAAATAATGAGATCCGGAATTAGAGATAAATTTATGTTCAATCATTTAATCAGACAGGGGGAAGGTGGATGCCCACCTGAGACCCCCACCAGATCCTCTGGCTGAATGACAGCTGACCGGAAGTTGTCGTGCTGAGGAAGATGGCTCACTCACCTCTTCCTCCGTCAGTGTACTCTAAAACCACTTTCCACCCACAGCCCCTTTCCGGAAGCAAATCAGCTGTTGGAATCCCCTTTTATTAGGTCGAGGGCTCTCATTACAGGTCGCTAGCCCATTTAGCAGACATTCCAACACGGCTTCCTATACGGGCATATTGGATAGCCGTTTGACATGAATCTGAAACAAAATACCAACTAATAAAAGATCCTATCGATAGATACATAGATACATAGATTTGGTATTTTTTTTTTTTTTTGGCTTTTTCGGAATATATCTCCATTTAGCCAGCTTTCTCAGATTTGTTTATTATTTTTATTTATATTTATATTTATATATCGATGCACTCGGCGAGGTTTGAACCCTCGAACTCGAGTCGGCGGACCGGTCACTATAACCTCGTGGCTAATTAATTAATTTAATTAATTAAGATATTAAACTAATAATCTCTGTGATGCTTGAACTCGAATTTCTAATTCGAGATCCAAATCCTAATTTCCCTTAATTTTCTACACTCCATCTTTATATTGTCGACCAAAACGTCATTGGCCTATTTATTTCAAAATTGTTTTTTCTACAACGTCTCACTGACATTTTCTCTGTTCCCTCTCTACCTATCTATGTATTACAGTATTGAGGATGCATGGAGATCATGCAATTCCTCGATATATAATTTCTGCTATTTCTTTGCAATTTCTTCTATTTTCAATTATGAAGAATTTTATCTTCAAATACCTTAGAGCTATTCTCCTTCCCCAATGATCATGATCAACAAATGATTGCAATGATAAAATATAGTCTAAGCTCACAAAGAGGAAGGCTGGAATCTTATTAAATAAAACTCTAAAATAGTATATTACTCTATATTTAAAATTAACACGAAATTATTTTCAAAATTCTCAAAAAGAAAAAATTGAAAATAAAATCTAAACAACAGGTAATTAAATTTTTTAATAAATTTTTTAATCAGTATTAATTTAATCATTTTTATATTTATTAATATATATGTTTATAGAAAATAAGTTATATCAATTTTTTTTTACCAATTTTCTGTTGAATGAAAACTAAATTATAAGTGATTTGATAATATTTAATGAATCTAATAATATTCGAAATTATTTATTTATAAATAGAAAAAATGTAAAATAATCTATTTATATAAATATATAAATGAATTAAAGGAATTTTTTGATAACGATTTCATTTCATTATCATTTGAACAGTTTCAAAAGGCATAACTATCTCAACTCAAGGAAGGTTTCGATTTTATTGGGCCCGCCCTCGTGACAAGTGCCTCGACTCAATTCTTAGAATTCGGTACCAATGTCAAAATAGTCGATAAAAAGTCTCCCAGTGACGGCATATTATTCTATTGAATAAACAAATACATCTAATTTAAAAATATACGTAAAATTTAAAAATGTAAACATTTAAAAATATAAAAATTTAAAAATATATATAGTATATATTTTGTAAAGTTAATTGAAATTAATTAATATAGGAGAAACTCAACATATATTAAATAGAATGTATTTTAAGTGACTTAATTTAAACATTAAATATTACTTTTAAATACTTACACAATAAATTTTAATTTAAAAGTTTATTAATTTATTATATATATTAGGGTAATCATACCATTTGGAATGAAACAGTACCGTTTTTACATCTTTTTAATAATAATGTCAATTTTATCCCGTTTTTAATAAACTATAGTCAAAACCAAAGTTATGTAATGGAGTGGGAAGTTTTATTCAAAGGAGTTAAAATTAATCGAAATTTGATTTTCTAAATATTTTTGGAGTGATTGTAGCGAAATACACCCCATAATTTGTATATCGGTTCTTTCACTATGTGTCAATAATCGTTTGTAGAATTAATATCTTTATTTAATGATTTTTACCGACTGACGATAGTAAGGGAGGTATTGTTTTCACACCAAATTTCACATGTGGAGATTTTTACATATCTCCACGAATCATGAAAATTTCTTAACAGAAAAAAGTATTTTTAGCATGATGTCTGTCCGTCCGTCGATCTGTCCGTCTGTCCGTCCGTCCGCATAGATGTGTACAGTTTGAATGGCTCAACGGATTTTGATGAAATTTGGTATATTTACTTAATGCATCAGTAGGATGAATAGATCAACTTTTGGTGCAAATCCGGAAACCGGAAGTGGTAGTATTAGCGATCGAAGATAGGAAGGGAAGGGTTATTTTCACATCAAATTTCACGTTAGGAGATTTTTTACATATCTCCACGTATTATGCCATTTATTAACAGAAAAAAGTATGTTTAGCATGATAACTGTCCATCCGTCCGACTGTCCATTGTGTGTGCGGATAGTTGTGTACAGCTTGAATGGCTCATCAGATTTTGATAAAATTTGGAATATTTACTTAATGCATCAGTAACATGAATTCATCAACTTTTAGTGTATATCCGGAAACTGGAAGTGGTAGTTTACAAAGTAGTAATTTTATATTCTTTGTCGGAAAATATTTCACTTAAAATATAGTAGTAATTAATATTTGAGTAATTAAACAAAAAATAATAAATTAAAAATAAAAAAATAATAAACTAAAAATAAAAATAATAAGTTGAGCTGTAGTCAAACACAGAACCGACCTGAAATAAATTAATTTCCAGCTACCTTTAGCTACATTGAAATTTTTACTCAAATGCAGTAATCAGAGAGATTTTTCATGCATTTTATTATATAATTTACATTATTCTATTTATCTATTATATTAATTTAAATTATTTCTTTTAAATTATTTTATTGTTATTTGATATTTATAATTCTCTATGTCACATTTATTTTTGATGCTATAACAATAAGATAATTTAAAAGAAATAATTTAAATTAATATAATAGATAAATAGAATAATGTAAATTATATATTAAAATAATTAATAATATATTTTAAAATAAATAAATTACCATTTTAATTTTTTATCATCTTGATTTTTATTTTTATTTTAAAAGTTCAAAATTAGAATGGGTCTTTGTAAAAATTTTTATATTTTTTTTTCTTTTAATTCTCAAATTTTCATTTTATTTCACTGTCTCAGACAAGATGGTAACCCAGTGAAATAAATATATATATATATATATATTTAGGTATTACCAAGACCCAGAAGGTATATAATTGATTATTAATCTCTAAAAAACTTTGAGGCACTTACTTCATCCCGAATGAGATAACTCCAAAACAACTTTCGATTACTATTATATACTATTATATTTGGAATTATTTGGAGCTTATAAGCAAATATCCATGATTCGTCATCTATCTAGATCAGGCCTGGCCAACCCGCGGCCCTCGGGCCGGATGCGGCCCACGGTGAAAAATTGTGCTGCCCGCCATTTAACTTTATATTTCTTTTGTACCTTTAATTTCTCATTTGTATATTCAAAAACACAGAATATGATTGAAATAATTATAATTAATTAATAAAGAAAAACAAATTTCACATTAGATAGGACTACAAATTTAATTGAAACAATAAAGTGTTTATTCGTAAATTACGTATTTTAATTCTTTTACATTTCTAAAAGCACGTTTCCTTAAAATGCGGCCCCTGTAGCATTGCTTCTAATCAAAGAGGCCCATGGAGTTATTTGGGTTGGCAAGGCCTGATCTAGATGTTTTTCACAACCTTTGATACCCTTCGAACGGTACATATGCATATTTTTTTACATTTATTTTCACCATCAAACGAGCCTTATTTTGAGCTGTCTTTGTGGGATTCAACTCAAATAAATATATTTTATAATCAAATATTCATGGTATATCTTATTGATGCTTGCGATTTATCACACGGAGATCTTATTTTATCATCGATGTTCCTTTGACATAACAAATAATTTTGGATGACCTGTTGAAGTGGACATCATCATTTTTTACTGTGCTGTTTGATGGTACTTTATCGTGATATAGTGAATTAAGTAGTGCAATGAACTCTTGTCCACGTCAAATGTTAAAAATAAACAACTGTTGATCCATAAGTGTTTTTATTATTATAATTCTTTAATCAGAATGGTAAAATTGGTTCAAACGTATATAAAACTGTAGTGATCTTTAATGAGTATATTTTGAAAAAGAATAAATCCATTTGCGATCATAGTTATTTGTTTTTTTTATCATTAGACAAAACATATAAATAGCAAACTTTGTACATCTACGATATATGAATAAATTTATGATAATCTATTTATTTAATTAAGTATATATATTATTCTTTCATATTTTAATTTATAAATATTTTTCATATAAAAAATTAATAGGAGTATGAAATTACTATAGTATAGGTATATAAATAAAATTATGCCATGAGAATTTACATGAATTTTGATGATATTAATCATAAAATGAATAATAGCCATAGGGAATATATCTCAACATGCCATGAGATAAACATTTCGATTTTACGTTTCCATTGTAGGAGAGTATTATATATATATATATATATATATATATATATATATATATATGTATATAATATGTATATATACATATACATATAACTCAAGAGGTCATCACGCAAAACTCTAACAACTAGGCATGTTACGCCTTACTTTAACACCAAATCCCTAGAAATAATTTGAAAGAACATTTTTATACCACTATTATTTGATTAATTATGATTAATTAAATGATTTAAATATATTACGATAATAGTATATACAATAAAAAATAAAAAATATACTTTTATCTTAGGAAAATATTTTTAATGCTCAGAAACGACTTCAACAGGTCCTTTCGAATATTTTCTTGTTTTTTTTTTACTTTCTCTTTTTATTTTCATGAGCCCTCCAAATGTAATTTAAAATATTGCCATGTTTAAAAATATGTATATGTGTTTGTGCTGAATATTGTTAGATATTTTAGGGACACGAAATTTCCATTTGAACAAAATCTGATTTCTCTAATGCTACCAATCTTTTTTACAATCTCGTAAGAGATAGTATTGCGATCACGAAAATTTTCGATGTTGAGATTTTGATGTTTTTATACGTTTTGAAGGTTCCTGAATCATTTTCACTAAGGTTGAGAAAAATGTCTGTGTGTGTGTGTATGTGTGTGTGTGTGTGTGTATGTAACCAAGATTACGCAAAAACGGTTTGAGCTAGAATGATGAAATTTGGTACATGAGCATTATTCAAAATTCGTAGTTTTCTATCAACTTTTGAGAAATGTAGCTCAACCGGAATAGGGTCATTACCTACAACGTTTTGATTTTTTTTCCTCTAAAGTGACCGTAAAAATAAAGATATATGTTTGATCATTTTTCACATGATTAATAATTGTATAAAACTGCTATATATAAAATTTCAGCTTGATTGATTCGCTGAAATTACCAGAATTAATTTTTTAACACTGCAAATCTCACGCGCCAACACGTCTAGTGATGCCATCAACAAAAAGCCAATCATGCGCTGGTTTAATATTTATTATTTATAATTTATAATTAATTAACTTTAATTTAAATATAATATATTATGTTATTTAATCCAATTCAAATTGCGAGATAGTCGAGTGGTCTCCACTCACTCCAGCTAAATTTTATCTAAGATTTTGCATCTATGTTTAAATAAACTTTTTTTTATAGAAAGACATAAAGCGAAATATTTTTGTTTAAAATGCCATTTTACTTACATAAATATTACAGTTTATGCTTATATTTCATTTTGTTTTTGATTATAAAAGGGTAGAATAATATAATTAAAGAAAAAATATAGTTATTTAGCAATAACATTTATTTCTATGATAACATATTGAATTTTAGAGGAAATAAATCAAACATTACTATAGAACAATGAATGGGGCATCTATCCCTATCATTAAGTACATAGTTTGGTTTTCCGCATAAATTTTCCCACTAGAAAAATGTACGAGACAGGAAGGAAACGCAACTAAAAAAAAGGAAAGACATCTGGCACTACGCAACAGATTGCCATTCACTATTTATATTAATTGATATAAATGTAATGGAAATAAAAAAAATTGATTAGATTTAAAAAAAATTATTTCATTTAATTTTACATTTTCAAATCTATATTACATTATGCTTGGTATATATATACATTATTAGTTGTAATTACATTCTATTATTAATACTTTATGATACAAATAACAAATTATTATACATATTAAATAATATTAAATAATTTTTCTCACCTTCTCAAAAATTAAAAATCCGTTTCTCTGACATTCTTAACCAGTGGCGTACCTAAGGGGGGGGGGGCGGTGGGTGCGGTCCGCACCGGGCGGCACTTATCTTGGGGCGGCATTTTTTATATTTAGTTATAGTTGTAAAAAGCAACTTATTCATTTCATATTTATTTTTTTTCTTTCTTGAATAATAAATGATTATTATGATTATTATAAGTTTACTATTTGATTTATATAAATTATGATTAACTATATGATTTCGAATATTATTCCTCGGTGTATATAAATGCATTTTAGTGTAAATTTTGAATTCTAATTCCAAGAACAGGATAATAATTTTATTTTATTGTAATCATTAAAATTCGTTGATTTCGTAAACGCATCTTTAAGATTTTGTTCGGCAAAATTATCTTCGTTCTACAATGGGTCAATTAAGACTACAAAATCTTGCAATATTGTCAATAGAACAAGAAATTACAAATAATATAAATTTTGAGAGCATGATACACGATTTTTCTAGTATGAAAGCTAGAAGAGTAAATCTTATATAAATATGTTTACGAGTGCATACAAATATGTGTAAAACATTTACTCTGAGGATTAATTAATATTGATTAAATAACTTAATAATTTATTTATGTGTATTAATTTATAAAAACCACTATTTGATTGACTTATAATAGAAAGGGCGGCAAACTGGAGATCGCCCAGGGCGGCAAAAGTTCTAGGTACGCCACTGTTCTTAACCGAATCAACCATGTTTCTCTAACCGTTCATATCCTAATTCATTTCCATCCAATATCTACTATCCCTCAATTCTTCCTAATCTACCTTTATATTGCTAGTCCAAAGCATCTTGTAATTTTTTAAAAATTTATTTCAAGTTATAATACATTATGTTATTAATATAATAAATTAAAAATTACTATATATATACACATATATATATATAATTTAAAATATTTCAAATATAATAGATTTAATAGTTTAAATATCTTTCTAAAAAATTTGAATAAGTTTGGTATGAATAGAATTTTTAACGTTTCTTTATTTATTACGTAATCGGTTTAACATTTCATGTAATATAAATAATAAAACTTTGAAATATTATTAACTATTAAAATAAATATAATTTAAAAAAATATACTAATAAATAAGTGTTTTTTTTATAAATATATATTTTCAATCTTGATACGTTTTATTTAGTAAGTCATTTATTTCATTGCTGTCCATTCTTATTCAGTAAAAAAAAAATTAAAATAAATATTATTACTTTTAAACTTTATTTTCAACTGAAATATATTTCGTTTAATGTACATTAATTATAAAAATTTCATTAAATTATAGAACAGTACAGTTAAAAAAACTGTTTAACTTACTTATCGAAAAATTTTCACAATAGAATCAAATTATGAAATGCAAATGTGTTGTTATCTTGCATATTTAATTCATTCCTCTTTCTTGCATTTTTATGCTTAATAAACAATCCAAGCTCACCCCTTCACCTCACGTCCAGTCTCGCTTATTACTACTCCCTAACCTTTATATAAATAAATACTGTTATATAGCAGTAAATTTAAATAATTAAATATAACAGTCAATTTATTGGAAAATCTTAAATATTTAAAAAACTATGGTATAAATATATGTATATTCATAATATATATTCAAGATAGAAATTATTTAATAATAACATAATATATATATATATATATATAATAATATTAATTAAAGAAGGATTATTGAAATTCTATATGTATAACAACATTAAATTAAAATTTATTATTATTTAAAATTACTAACTATTTCCCACAAAGACTTAATAACAAACCATTAATAACTTCCAATAAATAAAAATAATTATTATTTCATTTATTAATATGTATTCATTTGAGATAATTGGTATTGATATCTTATTATAATAATAAATATAAATATATATTAAGTAAAAAAATAAAAATAAGTAAAATTAGATTTTTTTTTAATTCATTTTTTCATTGATTAAATGAATTTTTGAAACAATAATATATTTATAAGACAATTTAATTTTGCTATTGAAAGAATACGAATTTATTTTTTAATAAGCGGGAGTGTCCTCCCCTAGACTTTCCCGCATATAAATAGGTATAAAGAGTTGTGAATGAATATTTAGAATGTGTAAACTTGGTATTAATAAAGAGCCAGTTCGTATTAGTTTATTGGTGTCAAATTTGATATTTGGTAACATTTATATATATATATATATATATATATATATATAGAATAAAGTGCTACTTCCGGTTAACTGATATTTTAAATGTAAAAAAAAACAGATATGGATATAATATAAATATTTTTAATTTTATTTTATTTATAATATATAAGGGCTGGCTGTGACGTCATGAAATGCTGGGTGACGTCATATAATTTTAAATTAAGAAAAAACTAATGAAGATGATTTTTCTCGAGGATAAAACCAATACAAAGTGCATAACACGCGGAGATATGTCCTCACGTGAAATTTGATATGAAAATAACCCTTCACTTCCTCTCTTCGATCGGCAATACTACCACTTCCGTTTTCCGGATTTGCACCAAAAGTAGATCAATTCATCATACTGATGCATTTAGTAAATATACCAAATTTCATCAAAATCCGTTGAGCAGTTCCAGCTCTACACATCTATACGGACGGACAGACATCATGCTAAAAATACTTTTTTCTGTTAAGAAAATGCATATGTATAAATCTCCACATGTGAAATTTGGTGTGAAAACAATACCCTCCCTTACTATCGTTGGTCGGTAAAAACTATACAAATATTATACATGTATTTATAATCATAACTCAGAATAAATAAGTTTTATGAATATACAACGAACTTTTTAATTTAATTTTGCTTCTAGATAAATTCTCAATCTTGCTACCCCCTTAATATTTACCCCTAACTCATCAAAACACATAATAGAAACGAATATTAATTTAAAGCTCATCACAATTCGATTCTCAGTGAATTGATATTTAGTTTGTACTACGTAGGCATATTTTAACCCTTTTTGTAACATTTAATTAATATCCGTTACATAAACTCCTAAGGGAGCGGGAGATCTGTAAAAAGGGAAATCGTCTAAAACCCCCATGAGAAAATTCACCCCCAAGCGGATAGTGAAAATTATTTAAATTACAGCCTAGTATTGTAAATCTGTTTGAGAGATTGTTTTTGTCTGGTTAAGTGAACAGAACAGGTGGTTTGACATTTTCAAATAGGACACATGGACAATCAAACCAGTGAAGATTTTATCAAATGGTTGTTATGAAAATTCCCATAGACATAAATATTATTTATTAATATGAACATAATTTCCACTATTCTCGATAATCAAACATTAATTATTATTATTATTATAAAGGTTATTAGGTTCATCTCAAGAAAATTAGTATCATTCATTAACAATCCATTCTATATGTATATTAATTACATCATTATTCATTTAATTTACTTTTCAATTACTCATTTCATTTTTTAATAACTTAGAGATTTCATCAAAGAATAAAGAGCCGACTTTGCCGGGGCACAGTCAGGCGATCATTGAACAGCATTTTGAATTTTCTAATAAATAATATTTTACTTACACTTAGATAAAAAAATTAATAATTTATACATTATTCATAAATATTTTATTGACATTTAAAAATAAAGCAAATATAGTTAACAATATCTAAAGTCGGTTTTCTTTGAATATATATAAATGAAATAAATTTAATGAGACCTTATTTCTTAGCATTTATCCTGATCTAACAGGATTTATTTACACCATTTATTTGAGCTGTCGTCCAAATTGGCCTGATAAGTTCTTTTGCTCATGCATGTCAAGAAACCACCCTTCCAGTTCACAATAGAATAAAAAAAATTGTTTAGATAATTATTTTATTTTTGTGATTTTGACATTATAAAAAAAAAAATGTAAAACCATATTTCTCGTTATAAATTAATTTTCTATTTTTTTTTAATAGATTTGGTATTTATTTTATCATAAAATGTTCATCGCGTGAAATTAGAAACTTTATTGCATCAATTTTATTTTGGATTAGTTTTTTTTTTGTTTATATACATGCTATTTAATTAAAACAACCAGTGTCATGGAATTTGTTTGTTTTATTTATCGGAAACAAGTTTCACGAGCATAATCTTTTTACCAATCAATTTCATAAACAAGGTTATTTTTTAGTTAATTGATTTATATTTTATCATAAAACATAAAGAAAAAATTAAAAATTAGTAAAAAATTTTTGAATTTTCATGAAAATTTAGTCCAATAAAATTGTGATTATTTGGTAGAAAAAAATGTTTCTTTCACTTTTTGAATTGCTCACATTTTCGTGAATTAATTAAACTTAATAAACAAATAATAAAAATTAATAGAATTTTGGTAAAAGTTTTTAAAATTTATAAAACTAAAATAAGATTAAAAAAAAAAAATAATTAGTGGGAATATGATATATTTTTAATTTTGTTTTAATTTTATTTTATAAGAAATATGTTGATCATGCAGGCTATAATATAAAGGAACCAAATAAAATAAATAATTTAATAAAATAGATAATTAATCCCTGACGTTCTTCTTCAATTTAGATCAAATATGAGTGAGGTAGATATATATTATATTTTCTTTATATACTACCAATAAAACTTATTTTTTAAAATAATTTATGTATAATTAATATATAAAAGATGGGGGAGACTATACAAGGGGAGAGAATGTACAGTCAGATTTTCCCGACCCCTCTTTGCATTTTCGTGTTAAAATAATTTTGTCATGGTCCATTATGATGAACATTTCAAATAGTTAAAATGGCCGAGATTCTCTAAAATTATTCGAAGAAAATTCAAAAAATCTGATTGACCTCTGACAGTTTTCCAAAGTTTCCCATTGGCGCTTTGCGCCTTTAGTATATTGGAAAATTTGTACTTTCAGCTATTACATATTTTCATCTTTTAGTTTTTTGATCAAATTTTTAATTGTAAAATTTGTTTCCAGTAAATATTTTACCAAAAAACTTTATCATTTACTCATTTCGACTACAATATACTATATTTTAGTGAAGATATATCCATTTTTCAATATATATTGACAATTTCTATTTATCCAAATGCATCAATTGATGATATTGTAAACCTTCAAATAAATAGAAATGATATTTGGGCCTCACTAATCAATTGTAATGGGTTAAATAGGACATCAATATAACTAACACAACCTTACAACTTTTATCATGAGATTATTAAACGCTACAGTTTGAAAATAAATTATTCAAAATATCAAACAAAGAATTGAAAATTGGGTCGAATTGTCTTTTTAATGTTAGAATTTTTAAAAGGAACGAGGATACTATTAATACTGATGTTGACTCCAATAAACAACTAAAATCAAGTTCAAAATGAATTAAAAAGGTTTCGTAATTCAATTTTTATTTCTTTTGAACAAAATATTCTCTTTGTGAGTGAATGAAAGTGGATATTCAGGAAGTTAAGTCCATTCCCTCCATTTTTACAGTTATGATTTATAGAGCATAATATTACAATTATTAATATTATTAATCAAAGTTCAAAAGAAGTTCGCAGTTGACAACTGAAAATAAATTATTAATTTACAAGCAAGTACTAAGCCCAGTGTGGAAATATGGACTACAACTATGGTGTTGTACAAAAAATCCAATCTAAACATTATACAAAGCTTTCCAAACAAAGTACTACGATGAATAGTAGATGCTCCTTTGTATATCAGAAACGACAACTTGCACAGAGACCTGAAGGTGCAATTAGTCAGTGAAGTGGTGACCAAATATGCGAATAGTCATTCAAAGAGTGTCCTGGGCCAGTTAATTCCTATTATCCTTAGCATATTGGATGAAACTCCACTCATGCTATGGAGACTTAAAAGGCTAAAGCCACACGAGCTGATATCACAATAAAGATAAGAGATAATAATTTGGTCGAAATGACAAAAATATAATAAAAATAATAGGGGTTAGCCACTGAGTCTGATCCTGACTCTTGAGATATCGACTATGAAAGAAGATTTTTAAAATAACTCTATTTAGTTAAGAATTTTTTTCTCAACATAAGTTGTAACCATAGGGAGGTGTTTTAAGTGGGTTCCACCCCCACACTACTAGGTTTCTAGTGCCTGTTGGAGGTTTTCACCTACCCTATAGAAACAAAATTAATGTTTAATTTAAAATATTGTTATATCAAGATAAATAAAATCTAGCTCTTTAATATTCACAAACAATTTTCAAAATAATTTCAATATTTATTTAACTGTAACTGTATATTTACTTATTAGAAACACTAAACAAGAATTATGACTATTTTTATAACACTTGTCAATCTAGCCTCCGAACAAATGTTAATTAATAACGTAGAATGGTTTCCCATTCAATTCGTTAACCGATGAAAAGCTACTCGTCAGTGATGAATGCTTTTCTTAATCAAATGTGTACAAATGCTCTGTGGGTTATGCTAATTTCATCGATTCCACTTTTAACTTCTCGATCATTAAATCAAACCATTCAAGGCTATTATCGTGAATGAAAGGGAAAAGAGAGGGAGGTTCTAGGTCTTTTACCCTTTCAACCATCTGTTCTTTTAAGAGTAGGGTTCTTTCACTTTGAAATCAGTCACTTATTCCACCAAAACATCTTTTGAGCTTTTATTTTTGTTTACTCAACCGAAAGAATGTTCTTAATAACATAAATTGTTCTATTAAACAAAGGTTATCTAACAATAGTTGAAATTGAAATTTTTTAACACAATTTTTAATTTTAAAAATTTTTATGAATAATTTTACAATGTTTTGTATACGAAAAAAATAAATTTTTAATTCGTAAAAATATCTTAAGTCCAAAGTATATCTAGAAGTTAGTTTACTGAGTAACCAAATGGGAAATGAATGTGTCAACCAAGTGTCAGACAATAAAAGGTTAGATCCTATAAAGAATTGGGAGATGGAAGTAAGTGGATCAGGATTAGTTCAACGTTTGGATTAACTTGGCTGTACAGTCAACAATTTCCGAATTGAGTAATGTGTAATTAGAACTAATAATCATTATTTATTTATTTTATATTTAATTTTTGATTTTGAAAATGGGTCTAATTGTAAAGATATATAACGATTTTTTAACTCTTTTTACCGACCGACGATAGTAAGGGAGGTATTGTTTTCACACCAAATTTCACATGTGGAGATTTTTACATATCTCCACGAATCATGCATTTTCTTAACAGAAAAAAGTATTTTTAGCATGATGTCTGTCCGTCCGTCCGTCCGTATAGATGTGTAGAGCCTGAACGGCTCAACCGATTTTGATGAAATTTGGTATATTTACTTAATGCATCAGTGGGATGAATTGATCACCTTTTGCTACAAATCCGGAAACCGGAAGTGGTAGTATTAGCGATCGACGATAGGAAGGGAAGGGTTATTTTCGCACCAAATTTCACATAAGGAGATTTTTTTACATATCACCACGAATGTATTTGTTTTATCCTCGGGAAAAATCATCTTCATTATGTTTTTCTTAATTTAAAATTATATGACGTCACCCAGTACTTCATGACGTCACAGCCTCGGGTAACGCCGGCAACGCCGGCTACTTCAGCTATATATTATAAATAAAATAAAATTAAAAATATTTATGTTCTATCCTTATCTGTTTTTTATTACATTAATAGATATATTAAAATTATTCGAAATTGTTTCTGTAGCTGGAAATTAATTTACTTCAAACCGTCGGTCGGTTCGGACCTGGCCACAGGTCAACTTATTGTATGTGTATATTTGAATATATTTGCTAATTAATATAGGATAGGACAATTTCATTTAAATTAGAAATTCTATTTTGATTTGAACACAATTAAAAAGTTGTTTTATAATTATTTTAATAAATAATATTTTTTTATTATTCGTTTTATTTAATAATTATTGTTTAAAGAAATTTCAAAGAATTTTTAGAAAAACTTATTTATTCTTAAAATGGGAAATACATCGTAAATGCTAAGTATTATATGTCCAGGCCACGGATGGCGAACCTTTTTCAATGTCTGTGCCACAAAATTATAAAAAATCTTTTCGAAGTAACTAACGTGCCACACAAAATTGTCATTTTTTTCTCTGCCCCTTTTAGCTTGAATAAATAATCGAATATTTTTGTATAACTTCTAACTATCCTGAATAAAAGTGTATTAATTTTAAATATTAAACTTTATTCCAAAAAAATAAAATGATTATTCAAAAATTTGGAATTTATTTTTGGTAAAAATACCTTTACTAAAATTTTATTTTTTATTTTTATTGTATTGAAATTCTTTAATTGATTTTAGTTTGTAGTTTTTAGTTGTAGATAAAAAAGCAAAATTTATATTTGATACCGTGAACCACTTACATTTTCTTGTTTTGATAATGATATGTTAAATTCTAGAAAAAGATTGCGATTCTGGCACTATTCTCCAACCGTCCTATGCGTAAAGTATAAAGCTTGATAATTAATTTTTCTTTTTTTTTTTAATAAATATTGATAAAATTTACAGCATATATTAAAATAAGATCATTTAAGAATTTTCTGGTAATAGGTGTATTTCATCGCCCCAATCCATTTGGAGTTTATAACTTCACAATTTCCCAGACAAACAGACAAATAAAATGACAGACACGAAAAATACAAAAGTTATATTTGGGTTCCCCAGGTCATGAAGAGTAAAGATTTGCAAAAAAATTTAAATCCTGAACAATGCTATTTGTACGGTAACAACACGCAATGACACAATCGAAGTCCAAACGGTATACACTGAGTCTATCTATCATGAATGTTTTTATACTGCGAGGGAATTCAAGCGATATTTCAGCTTAATAAAATGAATATAATTTGCCGGTTTCATCTCTCTACTAAGATAGATAAATAAATATTCAGTACTTCAAATTTCATAAATTTTAATTTTAATGTGATTTATTCATTTATAATTGATTTCTATTGTAAAAAGTTATAATTATTATAAAAATAATTTTGTCTTTATGCGTGTCATGAAATTTTTCAAACGTGCCATAGGTTCGCCATCCCTGTCGTAGGTAAATGGAAATTTTAGGAAAATAGTATTTTCCTAAGCCAAATAATTTCAACTATTATTTCATTTCAATTTGTTTAGGAAAATAGCATTTGCCTGTCATCGGTTCAATCAATGTCCGTCATTCTCTGAGCTATTTCCTTAGTCAAATTGAAATGAAATAATAGTTAAAGCTATTTGGTCAGGCAAGTGGCTTTTACCTAGGTAAATGCTATTTCCTAAAATTGCTATTTGCCTGCTACATATACAAAGAAAGAAAAATGATAATAATACTTTTAGCAAATCATGCGAATGCTATTATTGAATAATTTCGTTCGTTAGTTCTCTGTCAGAAAGGGATGATCCGACCGATTAGCATTTAAAAGGAATGTTGCATGCAACAAGAAATCAGCTCGTAAAAAACCGTCGAGGCTGGTCACCCTGGAGAGTGGTGGGGTGGATTGTAGCAATGTGCCTCGGTCGCGTGTGCGTTGCATTGTCTAATATGCAAGCCGCCAGCATTCGCTCTCCTTCTTCCCCTCAAATTAAAGACCCCCTTGTATACTGAACCCTACACTTTGATGGACTCGTATAGCTCGTACATCTGCCCAGATCAGCTGCCTTGAACGCAGACACCCATCCAGACATGTAGCAAGCCTCAACACAGAACACCCAGCGTGCAAACCGATCATCTTTCGATATGCCACGCGCCATAAGAAATGGGGACAAAAAAGAGGATGGCCTTCAGGGGTTTCCTTCCCCTGTATTGTCTGGCCTCGTTGTTTTAAAGCCCACTTTCACTTCCCCCAAGATTAATAATCCTTTCATTAGCTTCCATAGAAAAGAATAAAAAAAGAATAAAAAAAAAAAAAAAATTAAATCAAAGAACAAATTCCAATTTAGATGATCTCAAAATTTTATGAAATTAATGTTGAAAAAAAAAATACTTTAAAAAAACAAAATTCTTAACTAAATAGAACTATTTTTATAGAAATTATTTTTCACTTTGCTTGTTTGTTATATAATGCTATTTGCTAGTAGAGTAATAAGTGGGATGAGATTTATTAAAATGCTTTAAACAATGTGAACTGATAATATAATAATGAAATGAGACTACACCCTCCATTCCAAAAGAAACCGAACTTTTAAAAAAAACAAAAAAACAATGTACATTTTGGAACAAATCATTTTGATTAATCAATGTATTCCCCTTCTGCATCGATACACAAATTTGCACGCTCCAACAAGTTGTCAAACGACTTCTCCATGTCCTTTATTGCAATGGTCTTTAGGACGTCGGTCGCCGCCTTCTCAATGGCTTCAATCGATGCGTACCACTTTCCTTTCATCGCCAAATGCAGTTTAGGGAACAGATAGAAGTCGCACGGAGCCAGATCTGGTGAATAGGGCGAATGATGCAAAGGAATAACGTGATTTTTGACCAAAAATTCAGTTACAAGTCGCGAACGATGTGATGGTGCATTATCGTGAAAAAGTCTAATTGCCGATTTCTCGATATTCTGGCCGAATACGACGAATTCTTGCCAGCAAACACTTCATGACGCTCAAGTAAAACTCTCCAGTGACTGTCTGGCCGGGTGGAACAAATTCTTTGTGGATAATTCCTTTTGAATCGTAAAAATCCGGTTCTGGGACGTCCTGATCTTTCGTCATCATTCTCTACCCGATTCGAATCGCCCGAACCACTCGTAAACTTGCGTACTGGATAGACAATCATCACCATTTGCATTTTGTAGCATTTGGTGCGTTTCAGTAAAAGTTTTACCAAATTTAACACAAAAATCAATTGCAGCTCTTTGTTTGAAACTCATTTTCCGACCGATGTACAAAACGCAATAACTTTTGATGTATGCATCCAAATGTCATGAAATTTATACCAGTTGTCAATGAGGGACTAAGCCATCTACGGGTAAAATATTACAACACATGGCATAAGTGGAACTATTTTTTTTTAAAAGTTCGGTTTCTTTTGGGATGGAGTGTGTATACACCATTTTATTGAGATAGATATATTAGATACTATTAAATAATATGTTAATCTAAGAATACGATATGCTTTGACAAAATAAATTTTATTTATGAATATACAACCAAAAATTTTAATTTTGACAAGTACATCAACGATTTTGCAATTATATTAATAATAATGAATAAAAAACGGTTACTTTGTAATAATATATTATCTATTTATCTATACTTATTTTTCAAAAATGAAATTGAAAAAAAATTTCTTAAGGACATCTGCCCCGGTGGAAGTAGAATCTTTAAATACTTATCAAATTTCAATTGTCTTTTAACTTGGTGCACAATCGAAGATGAAACGGGTCGGAAGTTGTATTTCGTCGTCAGTTAGAGAACAGTTATGCTTCGTATTAGTCTGAACACAAAACAAGACAGGAAGCCGCTGGGGGTGGAGGATGTCGATCAGCTTGCCTTGAACCTGAGCAACCTGCACGATAAAAATAAAGTCTTATGCTAGAGAATCAGCTGGGCGCGTGGCAACAGGTTGCCAGCTGCTTCTGGGCCCTTTTCTCTTTGCCCTTTTTCTAGAGACAGCCACATGCCAAGACACATGGTCTAGTCTCTCCAGAGGCCCATTCACAAACGCGTGCCCCATAGAGTCGATTTAAAAGATAATCGACCGACAAATCGAATGTTCCATTTACACCCTCCAAGATAAGGAGGTGACCTAGAAACCACCAATTACTAGCAGTTGAAAGGATGTTGTTATTTAACTTTATTTAAAACCTCTTTTATATAATATATTATATAATTTATTTAGAATATTATTGAACACAAAATGTGTGTTTAACGATTAATTATTTCTTAAATGCCAACATAGAAAATCTAATTAATTAAAACGATTATTGGAATTAAATCATGGTATTATTTAATTATATAAAGAGCGTAATTGAGTGAAAAATGCATAACTACTGAACTTGATGATGAAGGTTCAAACCCCGCTAAATTCACAAAATATTTAATGTTTTGAAAGCATATGATTTAAGCAAATATAAAATTTTAATTTTATATAATACATTAATTAATATTTATAGAACATGTTTGTATTTAATATAATTTTTGACCGTTTGAATGTCCACAACAACAAAATTTTTTTATATTTTGAATCCTTAATCTTAAGTAATAACAAACTAATTTCTAAATTTATGTAAATTAAGATAAACATTATATAATTACTTCATTTAATCTTATAATAAATTCTAAGTAAGATGGTATAACTCGATTCTATCTCTTTACTAATTTTCCACTATTGCCACACATAAATACAATTTTCTGGAGAAACTGAAATATGAAAACTTTTTCTTATTGTCCAAAAATATATCCATATCTATACCTATATTTTAAAGTAATAAGTAAAAAAATCAAAGAACACACAAAAACGTGACTAACTTTTTCAGTTTTAAAAAACAAACTACTAATCCAAAATGACTGATATGTCAACATATGAGAAACATGTGTACCATCATAACAAAAAGAAAATTATATTTAAAATCTTAAGTAATAACAAACGAATGTACACAGTCCGCGAAAATTCAAAATTCACCTTTTCTTTTCAACACACCTCATAGAAACCGAGGTGGAATTATAAGATAAGAATAGTAGAAGGACTTTCATTATATACGCCACATCAAATTTATAAATATTCCCAAACAACCCCTAATATTCCTGAAACAATATTCACATTCCAAAAAGAATCACTCTTTTAAAGTGTCGAGAGGCTGCTTGATGAACCTGGTACTTATTTATTATTTGATTTTTAATATTATTGCGATTGTCAATTTTTAATTCATAAATATAAAATAATTTATTAATATATATTTAAGTCTATTACTTAAAACAAATCCTCCTCATAACATGAGTTATAATAATAATAATAGTGTAGGAGAAATACAAAAAGAGAAATTATGTCTATAATTGATAGGAGAATAATTTCCCCTGAATGGATAGGCCACCTTCAGCTCCTTGGGTGTCATTTAATCGTTGAATTTTTTCATTCAATGATAATTACAAGAGAAACGTAAGAAATCGATTTTTACTTAAATAAAGCAATTTTTCCTATCAACTATTGGTACTTTATATCGAGTGTCATTGACTTAAGTCGCTCAATCGGTCTTCGGACGTCAACCTGGAATAAATGTTTCAAATAAGCCCCTCTAACCCAAAGAGGTCAAATTATTTACTAATTAGTTATTAACGAAAGGTTTTAATTAGTCTATATATGGTATTTTTTTATATTGAGATACTTATTAATTTTCTTTTTAAAAATTCTCTTTATTTCATTTTTAAAATATCCAAAAAAATATTTTACTTGATGATGATATTTCAATCCATTATTTCATTGAGATTTACTTAATGAATACACTTTTTATAAAAATAAAACTTATATATAATCAACACAACACAACATATTACATTTTCTATATTAAAATAAATTTTAATTTACAAATTTTCAATTGATTTAAAAAATATAATTATATATCTTTGATATTTAATGTATGTATTTGGAAATAAATAATTAAATTTTAAACTAAGAATTATAAATTCTATATTATCTATAGGTCATCGAATTTTATATTTCCGAGTATTCATCTTTGTCGGTCTTGGCTATAAAAATATAAATAATTGATTAATCTTTCTATGTAGAAAATGAGAAGCCCTGAATACTAATATTTAGAACTCATATACGCCTTTCCCTAAAAAAGAAAATTTATAGTTGAGTGAGCACAACATCTATATATTGTTATATAATTATTGATATTTCAATTTTGGAGTCGTAAATTTCCAAAAGAACATTTCCTCTTACCCACCTCCTGAGGGGTATGCCAATTAATCTTTATCAAATCTTACAAATTTAAAACAATTTTAAATATATACAATTATTTTAAATATTTTTTTTTTCTTATTAAGTTACTAGTTTCCCAAAGTATACGGTGATACACGGACATTATTAAAAATTTTGAGAAATAGCTCAAATCGCTCATTCGGAAGTTGAGCATGACCTACACCACGTTTTCATTTTTTTCTCCTCTAAACTGACCGTAAAAATAAAGATAAGTATATGTTTGATAGTTTTTCACATGATTAAAAATTGTATAAAACTGCTATACATAAAATTTCAGCTTGATTGAATTGCTGAAATTGCTGGAATTAATTTTATAAATTTTGATTTAAAAATGAAGGTTATTTAAGGTTTATTTACGTGATTAAAAATTGTATAAAACTGCTATACATAAAATTTCAGCTTGATTGAATTGCTGAAATTGCTGGAATTAATTTTATAAATTTTGATTTAAAAATGAAGGTTATTTAAGGTTTATTTACGTGATTAAAAATTGTATAAAACTGCTATATATAGAATTTCAACTTGATTGAATCACTAAAAGTAGGGGAATTAATTTTTTAACACGTTGACTGCCAATCACGCGCCATCTCGTGACGTGGTGCCCTCAACAAAGAGCCAAACACGCGCTGGATTAATAAATATTTTTAATTAATTAATTTATAATTTAATTTAATTTAAATGTAATATATGTTAACTAATCCAATTCAACTTTGCGAGATAGTCGATTGGAGACACTCCAGATTTTTTTTTGTAATTATCGTGTGAAATTATTACTTCTTATTTTCTCTTTTAGTGTATTCATAATTTCTATAGCATATTTTTATAGCAATATGAATACATAATCATTGAGCATTTATAAATAAAGTTACTATTTGAGATTTGACACAGTTAAAGATTTTGAACACAAATGTGAATGTATTCATAACCACATGGTTCTAACTTAGTCTCATATTCACTTTTTAAAAGAACTGTTTGTGATTTTTAATATCCTCACACACAGAATAATAATAATACTAATCCTTTTAATAATAATACTTAACAAATCATGATTGTGAGTGTAATAAGTAATCGGTGAATAATGTTTAAAATAGTAAAATGTTGTCGTTGTGAAAAACTAACAGTTTCTTTTATTTCTTTCAACAAACTTTAGGTTTTAATTAACATACAAATCATCATTATATATATATATATTCAGATGAAAGAAATAAATACTCGGGAAAAATTATATACATACATACATACTATTAATCAATTCAAAGAAATTATATACATAAATATTAGGTTTAAAAAATAATTGTAATAACCACGCAAACATTTTAAAACAATTAAAAGTTCATTTTTGTGTTTCATGAGTTAAAATTTTAATTTATTCTGCTTTATTGATTTTTTTTCCAATCAAGTTTTATAATTTTATATTTTTATCATATTAATGTATTTACATTTTATATAGAATACAACAACGGTATATATTATCCCACCTAAATATTTTTATTATATATAGCATTCATTTATTTAGGTATATTGCTAGATATAATGCAATTTCGAAATGCTCTGGATATACTTCGTGTTGATTTTAAAATGAATCACTAAGTAATATTATGTTTATATCAGAGTTGTGTTTTTTTAGCTCACGTGTTATTAATATAGCACAGGAGTGGCCAAACTTTTAGCTTTTAGGGGCTACTTTTTCAATAAAATATAGTCTGCGGTCGACTATGGATATGGGCAAATAGATTTAAAATTTTAGAAGATAATTAAAGAAGTCATTATATCGCCGATTTAAATTGCAAACCTCCACTTTTGGTCAAAAATTATGTAATTTCACACTATTAGAAAGAGAAAAACACCTTACATTGGCTATGAAACACCGCTTTTATGCACCTATTTAATTGAAATCACGTGACAAGCAAAAAATTTATGCGTTTTAAGAAAGTTGTGCAAAATATGCTGAATATGATTTAGCAGGTTTGCAAGGTTAAATCAATAATATATTTATATATGTTCTTACATATATGAAAGATATGTTAGTTTTAATTATTATAATAATATTAATAAAAAAAAATTGTAAATGGAAGGGCTGTTATTTTTCATTTAAATTTATAACTTCAATTAAAATAAATACTTCACATTTTGGAATGGATATGATATGAGAGGAGGGGGAGGTAGAGGCGAAATTTGGGAAGAGTAGAGTAGTCTAGGACTAAACGGTGTTTTGAGAAAGGGAAGCCCTTGGATAAAAAGTATATAAATTATCGGAATAAGAAAAATATAATAAAATATATGGTATATAAAAGATGTAATAACATATAGGATGATTATGATCTAAAATTATTTTTGAATAAATTTAAAAATAATATCCCGGGTAGCGAGTAGATTCTTTTCTATAATCCCAGTAGAGAAAAGAATTCTATTTCAGGGATTGGCGTCCCTGCCCTCACGTGAGCTCATGATTTCTTCTAAATCCCTCTTCTACCTGGAGGAATCATGTCCTTTACCCATTGACGCCTTTTCATCCATACCCTTACTCTTACTCTCCCCCCCCTCCCCTGATCATTCAAAAAATCAAATTTATTTGGATGAAGGAGAATACCTAGCATAGCTTCATTAAAAAGAAAGAAAAATTGAAATCTTGTCTCTTATAGGAGACTCTTTAAGAGTCTCCTATATATATTTGAATTCACCCCCCTTCGGGGGGTGAATTCAAATATATCCATATCACGTCAACCCTTCGACTAGCAAAACCCCGTTTATTCACGAGTGAGACATATGTTATAACTGCCCCTGAGAGGACCCACCTCTCAACGCTTCTTACTATTAGAAAATTTGGAACTCCTATTTATTGAACTCTTTGGAGAATTAGCAGAAACACTTCTATTCAATTGGATTCAGTTTATACAAATTAATAACAAAATTTCATAAAAAATGAATAAAAGTAAAAAGATACAACAGAATTTTGGACAGAAATTTGGTAACATGTTTACACTTGAAATAAACATTTTCTGATAACAATATTTAAAACGCATATCAAAATACTCGTTATTCAATGTAGATTCATTTTCACTAGCATTATATAATTTTATGATGCTTCCTTAATTAAATATTAATTATTGAATTTTGACAGATGCAATGTGATTTCGACTGCCATGTTGAATGACGTCGAATCTTTTGATTAAATATATTAAATGATTATTCTTTGCATATCTCTTCTCTCAATACAAGATTATTTTTGATTCTTATATTTCTTGTATTATAACTATTTCCATGATCATTTTTCTTTGTTTAATCAATATTTAATGAATAAAGTCTTTGCCATGTATTGCTTATGGGCTGAATTTTCGTAGCCTTCAAGTTAATTTCTTTCCTCTGTTTTTCCTATTTGATAAAACAGTCGCAGCGGATTGTACTATGACTAGTAATTCTTTTGTCTGAGTTCAAATCTTTCAATTTGTTTATTTTTTATAATTTTATTCTTTAGATTTTTAATTTTTAATAATATAATTATAAATGTTAATATAATATTATTTAAATTAATTATATATTACGAATATTAATTAATTTTATTAGTATTATGTTAATTAATTAATTCCTTAGATAATAAAAATACAAAAGAAAATTAAAATATATATATACATATACATTAATATTTATTTATTTATTTTATCTTATTTTTTCAAATCATCCCTTTTTAGATTTCAAATCGATTCTATCACTAATTTTGAAAATATTACCTTTCTTATTATAATATCTAGTCAATCATTTATTAAAAAAATTGTAAACCGAAGGGCTGTTATTTTTCATTTAAATTTATGAGATTCAACTGCCTTTGACTTTATTTTCAAAATAAATTATATTATTTCCCCTTCGTTAAATGAAATTATATACAAATTAATTATACTACGTATTATACGACAAATAAATTAATACGAATTATATTTATAAATCGATTTAACCAACTTTTCCTTCCCAATCATTCCTTCTTTTTTGTATTTTGACATTGAAACATTTTTCCTGCTATTCTATTTTATTTTCAAATTTTATATTCAAAAATAAATAACTTAAAATAACATAAAAATTACTTGAAAAGGAAGGAAATAATTTTGTTTTTATATATGAAGCAATAAGAAAAAATTGAATAAGTTTCATGAAATGTAAAATTAATTTTTAATAAATTTAAAAATAATATCCTGGGTAACGGGTAGATTCTTTTCTATAATCCCAGTAGAAAAGAATTCTATTTCAGGGATTGGCGTTCCTGCCCTCACGTGAGCTCATGATTTTTTCTGCCATCCCTCTCCCATGGAAAAATCATGTTTTTTACCTTTTAACTTTTCCAACTTTGGCTTCCCGGGCTACTTTTAAAGCCTTTGCGGTCGACGTGTTAGCCACCCCTGATATAGCAGATTATTCATTTCAATTATTAGATAGAGATATTTATTCTTATTAAGCTATGACAGCGAGAATACCCATTTTTTTACACAATTACACTTTCATGAAAAAAATGAGATAAAATAAGATGACTCAGAATCATAATGCTTTTATATATATATATAAGAGAATGATATGTGCCCTTTATTAATTCCCAAACGCAAAGAATACATCTTGCAAAATTCTGAAATGACGGTGTGAGATTTCAAAGCTATCAGAGTGAAATGAAACTTGTTACAAATATATTCTACTTTAACTTTTGAAGACCCATTTTTTTACACAAAACATATATTAATTTAAATTAAATTAATTAAATTATAAATTAAAATTAATAAATAATATTTATTAAGCTGTTAAGCGCATGTTTGGCTCTTTGTTGATGGCACCACGTTATGTGTTGGCGCGTGAGATTTGCTGTGTTATAAAATTAATTCTGGTGCTTTCAGCAAATAAATTAAGCTGAAATTCTATATATAGCAGTTTTATACAATTTTTAATCATGTGAAAAATTATCAATCATATATCTTTATTTTTACGGTCACTTTAGAAGAATAAAAATCAAAACGTTGTAGGTTGAGCTACATTTCTCAAAAGTTGATAGAAAACTATGAATTTTGAATAATGCCCATGTACCAAATTTCATTATTCTATCTCAAACCGTTTTGCATGCTCTTGACTACATACACACATACACATCAATTTTTTCAACCTTATTGAAAATGGCTCAGGGTCCTTCAAAACGTGATATCAAAAATTTTCATGATCGCAATACTATCTTTTGTGAGATAGTAATAATATTAAAATCTATTTATATATCAATGATAAAAAATAAATATATGTGATTTTCTCCAATAAATTTCTACCTTCTGTAATTTTTAAAATTAACCCTTCAATTAGAAAAATTCTATTATTAAATGAAATACAATTATTAGGTTTGTATTAAAAAAAAATTAACTAAATTAATCACCACTCCGGTGATGTATATAAGAAGGAAATCCCTTACGCTCCGTCCTTAGCCTCGAAAAGAACCTAAGGCGGTCTGAGTTGATAATTTAACTTAGATATAAGTTTACTTGATTTTATAAATAATTTAAAAAAAAAATACATCTTAATCTTTTATTCCTAGTCGATCATGTCGGCATGAATTTTAGTAAAAATATTTTTTACATCTTTTAATTTTATTTTTATTTTATGTTCCTATTTAAAGAAAAGAATTAATTTTTTTGATGGTTTTTTAGATATGAAGTGAGTGACATATGCTTGATGTAGCGATTAAATTATAAATAAATAGTGACTAAGCTTGAAATAACTGAGGAGTGATAGAGTTATTTAAGAAAGTTATTCGTTATCGTATCAGGTAAACCCTATATAAAACAATGATGAATTAGATATTCAACGAATCTCGTCTAAATATAATACACATATCATAGTGTTATTTAAAGAGAAAAAAAAAATATAATTTTTTCTTGTATTTTTTTAATTATATAAATCTCCATCAATTTACATTTGACTTGAATTGTTGAACCTATCCATCAAATGTAGTTGGTGTGAATGGTACTATCATTTCCGGATATTCATTCATTACAACTTAAGGGTAAAGGGAAAAATATATTAAAGACACATGCAAAATGATAAAAGAAAGTAATAAATTAAAAATATAACTAATTTTCATGATACTAAATATAATAATATATAATATATCTTATCTTATACTAGCAAAAATTGTATATATATATATATTTGTTTTTGGGATATATTAAACCCGTCTTATGATTTTTTTGAAATAGATAATTTTTATAAAGAAAAATCGATTTTATTAGTTACAGCCTCGAAAAAAATCATCTTCATTAGTTTTTTATTAATTTCAATTATATTTGTCGTCACCAACTACGTCAGTCAGCGCTTCCTTATATACAACTTATATTATAAATAAAATAAAAATATTTATGTTATATCCATATCTGCTTTTTTTCATTAATAGGTACATTTAAATTATTTGAAATTGTTTCAGAACGTTTATTTGTTTTGTCTGAATTAAAATAGGAAATCTAAATGACGTCATCAACTACGTCAGACAACAGTTCCCTAAATACAAAATATTATAAATATAAATAAATTAAATTACGGAATTATATATTATTTGATATCAACAGGTTATGCTTTTCTGTTTTTCTCAGTGCATTAATACGTACGTTTAAGGAGTGTATGTTTTATGACTAATTTTTTTTAATTTATGTTCTTATTCAAGCGTCTACCTGTTGAGAAATACCCCCAATGTTGATATCTCCGTTTCATGCCCAATTTTTCATGTAGGATATTTTGAGATGTTTACAATGTCAGCAATTTCTCTGATCTTCACCCGGCGATCTGCTAACACGATATCATGGATTTTGTTAACCATCATCTCAATTGGACGCTTGAATTCATTAAACCAATATCTGATGGTCCTTATAAACGGCATGCAAATTCACTTTGATTTCCTCACTCGTCTTCCCATCCAATAAAAGAAATCGAATCGATATTATGTTTTCTCCATGGTTGCAATTTGACGACTTTCACACACACACACACACACACACACACACACACAATAGCTACCAAAACAAAACTTCTCCATAAATCTGTCTGAAATTTGGACAGTAATTGTTTTAAAGATGGCGTTAAATGATGACATACACCTTTTTCGTCAGCGGTGACATCAGTCGCCAAACACGGGTACTTATCATATACCCCTCGAATATATATATATATATATGAAATATATATATATATTTGTATTTTTGAAATATTTTGAATTATTAAAGGATTTTTTTTGAAATTCAGACCAAAAATATTTATTTTAATAATATTTTGTAATCAAATTTCGAAATATATATTATGTTATATCCACAGGCCATACTTTTCTGTCTTCCAGTGCATTAATTCGTACGTTTAAGGGATGTATGTTTTATAAATAATTTTTTTTTTTAATTTATGTTCTTTTAAATGATTTGAAATTGTTTCATATATTTTGTCGTTTATTAATTTTAAATAATAATCTTAATCTTAAATATTCATAGTTTAAAAGGAATAATTTTTTTAAAGTACCTGCTCGGTGAACCAGGTACTATAATATGATACCAAGTATTAATAAAGCAAATATCTTTTATTATAAAACAGTTGAATTTTATGGTGATACTTTAAAAATATGTTTTTGTTCTTATTTGTTCATCTTCGTCTATTCTTTTAGTCATTTTTATCCTATTTTATTTGAACATGTCAACAGGAATGATAGGCATTTGATGTTACGTCAAATCGAATCAAATTTATCGATCGGCACTGAAAGTCAATCAATCACAAAAGGGAAGTAAACAACCCAGAGGGAGTCTTTCGTCCGCGACAAAAAAACCTTTGGCGCCGTCGGCAATATGGTGCAAATCTTGTTCTGGAATGAAATGAGAGAACAGATGGGAAAAGATAGAGATATTGACACGATTATCGATAGCGGTCATGTCTCTAATGTATAACTCTCTACCTCCCCTCCTCTGAACTTGTTGCTAAAGAATAAAAGGATTTACATGCACTTGATAGGAATCTGTGATTCATTCTAGAAAACAAGTTGAATGATACTTTAGACATTTAACCGGCTAGAATAATAATATAGATTTTTATTCCACCAGAGAAGGAAAATTTAGAAAACACAATTTCTTACTATAGATATTTTTTAAAATATTGTATACTAATAATATTTAAAAAAAAATACTACTAAATAAATTAATATTTTTGTGATCTGATGTAAATTAAATTAAATTCCCACAAAATGATTTTCATTGGATTTTATATAGAACAATCGATTATAATAATTTTTTTTATTTAATTGTATTAAGAGATTAAGGTTATAATATTAGTTTACTCTACAAACTTCAAAAATTTTCTGGACTATAAATCTTTACAGAAAAATCTGGTTTCCTTATTCCCCTAGGATTACAAATCTTAATATAGAATTATAAAACATCATTTAATTTACTACAAGTCCCAAATGTCAGAATGCATATTTAAGGATTTCAGTTACACATGCATTTCTAATTGAGCTAAGGAAAAAACATAATACGTAACCAAACACGTTTATTTTATTATTTTTTCTAACGATTTGCAGCCTAGAATCAACACACTTGACTTTCAACCTCGTGGTCCTCTCCCAGACCTGTCAAGCGAATCAGTCTTTAACTGGGATCTAAGGGAACGAGGTCCTGAATGATCAATGGAAACAAAAAGTAAAGACCTCCGATCAATATAAAGATTGAGAGGACCCGTTGTACTGATCATAAAACACCTTTATCTCACTTAGGCGGCAGCCGGCTTGATAGGCGCTGTTTTTTTTTCGTATAGTGTCCAAAAGTCAGAGTTCTTTTATTGTATTTTTTCTAAGTTTTGAAATGGTGAAGAAAATAGGAAACTCTTCACGAGAGGGGAAGAGAGATTATATTTTTAATTTTAAAAATATATCATATTTCTATAATTTTAAATATTAATAATATTCAGTTAAGTCACTCGGTCAATTCAATTTATGTCAGTGTTTAATTCTCATTCATGAAAATATTAAATGAAATTAAATAATAAACATTATAACTATATTAGCTAACAATAAGAGTTATTTTCAGAATGCTTAATAATTATACAACTAAATATTATATTGGTAAAATAAATCATTGATTATATCATTCGCTAAATCAAAACAAATTATACGTATTTTCATGATAATATCAAATCTTTTTGAATAAAAAAAATGGTAATGGTAATTTTTTCTAAGTTGAGAACTTAATAAGTAACTTTTTATATCCAACTTGAAGGATGTTGATCATTAAAGGCCTTCATTGAAGGCATCAAAAACATATTATTTCTTTGTGTATGAATGAATGAGACACCTGAATGTTGAAAAGAAACACAATGGCATGACAATTATGAATTATGCCCGTATGAAGTTTTAGCCAAAAAGGAATACTACCATTAATAAATGATTAGGTTAATTTTCGAGGCAAATATTCATATCTGTGGTCACGCCTGTGACCGTGTAAATGGAAAATGGTCTCATTAGTATGGGCAGCTGCTGCTTACTCTCTATCAAATACATTCATGCATATCTGCACAGACACGTGCCTACTGCCCTTATCTCCAGGCAGCCGGTGAACATTTCCATCACGCGGAAGGAGATAAGCAATTCAGCATACTTTTCAACAGATTGCTCTCTTAAATACTACCATTAAACATTTTATAAATGGATTACCGAAATAAGATAATGAAATATCCTAGAAGTATATGACAATCAAGCTTTCCCATGAGCAAGTACTCCAAAATTGGATTTATTTAATTAGAAAGAATTATCACTTTTAAATACTTGAGTGAACATTTGTCATACTATTATTGTCTTATATTTATCAGCAGCATATTCTCTTTCCCTTTATAATTATAGATAATGAATTATACCTATATATATATATAAATGAAAATATTAGTAATTTAAAATAGAAAAATTTATTTATGCATTTTAATAAGAATTTTAGTTTTCAAAATAATTTGAGAATATATATAGGAAGTTATGATTTTTTAGTTTGAAGATCAAATTTTTATTTTTTTGTGATTTGAAAAATAATCAAATATTAAATTACCTTAGAATGAAAAAAAAAAACAATTTAAAAAGATTCTGTATCAAATCGAAGGTGAGGGATCTACCCAATCACTATGTTCATAACGATAAGCCTCATATCTATGAGGCTGAGATATCCGGAGTTCAAAATCGGATTAACGCCTTGACATAGAGCCGATTATCTCTTTCCATAAGAAAAAAAACTCAATGAAAAAAAAAAGTAACTAAGAATATGAGATTTTTATTAATTTAAAGTTAAGAAGAAAAAAAAATTGCAAAATATTTTAACAAATATTGTATAAATTCTAGTAATTAAGAAGATAAATGAATAATTAGTTTTTATTTCTGTCCCATTTACCAATGTATCAATTGTTTAGAAGGGGATAATTATTTGAATTGAAATTCCACAATTAGAATTTCATTATTTATATATTCATTATTTTATGAAATTCTATAAATATGAAAATAATATTCATTATTTTTTTAATTATAATCATTTGTATTTGAAAGCAAAATTATCATTTTAATTTTTGATAAGGATAACTTATGCCGAGTAATATATCTATATAATTAAAAGACTACGCAATTCTAAACTCCCTCTAAACGGCTTCATGGATCCTAATGGTTCGGGGATTATTAGAACCGTCATCGCCCAAGGATAAGGTATAAGGTTGGAAAATTCAAAAAAGTAGATCCGTTCCAAAGTTATAGGCAAAAAACCGCCCCAAACAAACAACGATCCATGTGGCGCCTCTGATGGCTCAGTTAAGAAGTTGACCTTCAATATAAAAATAATAATTCTAGAAATTTCCTTACAAAGAATGTTTATCTAATCTTATTATGCTAGCTAAAATTGTATATAAGTATGTATGTATATATATTTGTAAATGGGTTCTCGATTTTTTTGAAATTCACACCATAGATAGTATTTATAAATAAAAATAAAACGCTTGCATTTAATTTTTAATTTTGTCACCATTTTTAATTTAAATGCAAGCGTTTTATTTGAGAGATCCCTAGAAAAGTAATTAACTAATTCATTTTAATTAGGCTCTTTATTCAAAGAATCTAGACCATTGTTGTTGAAGTGGTAAGTAGGCGGACCCTTATAGAACACCATCATGAAGAAGAATATACTTATTGAGGCTAAGAGAAAAATTATTTTCTAGTTTTTAGTGCATTATAAAAAAAACACTGTAACTTAATTTTTTTTTTAATTATTTATTTTACTTATATTTAAATTTATATTTTGAAAAATTATGCAATTTGCAAATTTGAGTGAAAACGAAGATCCAAATGAGAGAAAAAATCAACTGATTGAATTAAAATGAATTAAAACCTTTCGCATACGGGCTTTCAACAAATTACTATGTATTACATCGGGGTACAAGGGGCAGAGCCCCCTGACTAGCTTCCTACGGCTTAAATTCAAGCTAGTATTATACTAAAGAAAGAAGCTCAAAAAAAAAAATGATTATTAATTTGACTGTATAATTTTTTATCCCAAGATAAAGGTATATATAGGTTAATTTAATATTTCGAGAAGTTTTTGTTATTATTAATTTATTTCAATATTCATTCTGTTATTTTGAGTTGAAATTGATGTAGGTATATATTAATCGATCCATTTGGTGACAACTTGTTGCGGGAGTCCAATCACCCGGCAGCTGTTTTACTACAAATATATGTTTTGGAATCATAAATTAACAGGGGCGTCCCTCCACCCATACATTTATCATTCATTCCGGAATTCAGCGTGCGGGTAGAATCTCAATTGCATTTACTGTACTATACTTCAAATTTGGATTTTTGATATTTAAATACTGTTATCTATTTATCACTATAAAATACGCAAAAGCCATTGCAATGAAACAATTTGTTTATTGTAATGAACTGAGATATACATAGGAACGATATCATACTCCCCTTGAATTTCTGAAACTGATGGCATATGAAATTTAATCCTTGGTTTTTTAGACCCCTATACACATATTATTATTATTATATATTATTATTAGTTATATATATTTATAGGTAAATGAAAAGATAAATAAAAGGTAAATAACTTTTATTTTTATGTATATTCCATTTACTAACACTTGTTTATGCATTTTTACAATCTCGTAAGAGATAGTATTGCGATCACGAAAATTTTCGATGTTGAGATTTTGATGTTTTTATACGTTTTGAAGGTTCCTGAATCATTTTCACTAAGGTTGAGAAAAATGTCTGTGTATGTGTGTGTGCGTGTGTGTGTGTGTGTGTAACCAAGTTGACGCAAAAACGGTTTGAGCTAGAATGATGAAATTTGGTACATGGACATTATTCAAAATTCATAGGTTTCTATCAACTTTTGAGAAATGTAGCTCAACCGGAAGAGGGGCTTTACCTACAACGTTTTGATTTTTTTTCTTCTAAAGTGACCGTAAAAATAAAGATATATGTTTGATAATTTTTCACATGATTAATAATTGTATAAAACTGCTATATTGTAACGTTGAAAATTTCGCGCTCGAGATTCCCTCTGGTGAGACGAGTGACTGTCGAGTGTTGCCCAGCTCACTTTTTTTGCTTTGCCGATGTGTCTGTTAAGCTTGTCGTTTTCTCTCTTTTGAATTTAGAAATTTTAAATATCTTATCATCTCTAAAATATATATGTATATTAAATCACTACACAAATTCAAAAATTATCCTTTGTCACGTTTTTTATAATAAATATAAATCTTTGTATCATGTTGCCATGGTAGTTTAGTTGGATTAATCCTGGTCAAACTTGAATTTTATAGATAGAACCTAGAAGTTAGTTTTAAAATTTAATAATTAAACCTATTGGGCATAGATCCCAAAAACCAATAAAAGAACAAAAAAAAAAAATAAAAGAATTTCAATTATATGTTGCAAAATTTCGATTTAAATGTTGAATAATATTGTATAATAAGGAATATTTAAAGAAAAATAATTTTAATTTTCTATCATTATTTAAATTCAAAGGGAAAAAGAAATTAAATATTTGTTGAAAGTCAGTCTAAAGCCCTACGCTAGACATTGTGTCGCCTTTGAATAGTATTGCTCTCCTCCGACCCTCTACCACTTAATAATAATAGGTCTCTTTAGCTATGTATAAAAAATAAATATAAATAAAGTCAAATAATCCAAATCAATGATCTATATCTATCTAGAACTTAGTTATATTTTTAATCAATAACTGTAATTTATAAAAGCGATAAAATTTACTATTTCTACATTAACTTTTTTTTTTTATTTTGTAAATAGTCCTAATGTGTATTTTAAAATTAATGATTTATTTCGAAATGCGACTAATATTCATTGAATTAAACTGCTGTTATGTAAAATAATTATAGAATGATGATATTATTTTCGAGTTTATTTGGGTTTTTTGTTTATGATAAAAATTGAATACTTTTACATTTTAATTTTCTTGCATCTTTATAATATCTATTTATTTTTTTGGTAATTCAATTCAAATTAAAGGAAGATTATAAATTTACAAACAACCACTTCTTAAATCTTGTAAAAAATATTTCTAGAATACTATGCAATAAAAAAAATAAACAATTAAAAGACTTAATATTATATTCAAGGGTAGATCAAGTGGTTTTATTTTTACCTTTTCCTATTAAACTTTATGTATATATATTAAATTTAATTTAAAATAAGGTGATTATATGAATATTTTCATCCTATTTTTTATTTAAAAAAAAAAGATTTTTATTAACTTAATTTCAAGAATTCAAACCTTACCCTAACTTGAAAGAATTAAATAAATAAAATATTAAAATAAAATGAAAAAAAATAATAAAGATTAATTTTAATTAAATTCTCTTAAATTTGTTGAATTTCATTGAAAAATTAGTTTAATTTATAAGGATTGAATATTTTAAGAATACATATAAATCTTTAAAAAAAAAAAAAACATTTAAAAAAATTGATTTCTGAATAAATTCTTTTAAAAATATTAAAATTCAATTTATATTCTTTTTTTTGCAATAACTTTATATTCTTTGATGCAATTCTAATAGAATATTTCACGTAAAGTTGATTCTTATTTATTTATAAATTACACCTTAAAATTTTGAATTTACTGTAAATTTATTTCAATATTGTTTTTTTTGATTCAATTTGGAATTAAATAAAATATCTTGAAAAATCTCTCTAACAATAATTATATATATTAAGCCCAGTTAGAAAGAGGAGAGAAAAAGAGAGAGAGATAAGGAGAGAGATAGAGTGAGGATAAAAACCACCCCATCATCATTATTCGATTTCCATCTTATTTAGGGCTAAAAAAGAAACTTAAATTTAAACGCCTATTAAAAACTAATTTATTTTCTGAATTGCGTCTGGGACGCTTTCTTTGCTCCCCTCCCACCGTCCCTCAATCTTTGTCAATTTCTTTTTTAGCAACGCTTATTTCGTATGCATGAAGCTTTGTTTAGAACCGGTCCTGTTGCACCGACACTGAGGGACACCGCCCTGTGTTCGAATGCACTCTGCGGTCGATGCATAACAATGCACAATCCAGTACAAAAAGACGCAGTCAAACCTGTTCCTGAAAGACAAGCGATATTCCTTTCGATGTATTCATCATAAAATGAGAATTGAAATTTTTATCTTCACTCGTGAGTTTTATTAATTATATTATCCATATCATGATATCAGATAGAGAACATATGTGTAGTAATTTATTTCAGAAATCTTTTTACAGGGAAATCTGATAAATCAATCATAAACTATTGATAATACTATCGACAGAGAAAAATGCATTTTATCCGAATGAGGTTACAAAAAATACTTCTAGAACATTCATTTATTTTATTTCTAATTTTATTTAGTACTAATAATAAGATATTAAATAAGTTGACTTGTGGCCAGGTCCGAACCGACCGACTCTTTGAAGTAAATTAATTTCCAGCTACAGAAACAATTTCAAATAATTTTAATATATCTATTAATGTAATAAAAACAGATAGGCATATCACATAAATATTTTTAATTTTATTTTATTTATAATATATAGGTAAGACCAGGCTGTGACGTCATGATTGGCTGGATGACGTCATATAATTTTAAATTAAGAAAAAACTAATAAAGATAATTTTTCTCGAGGATAAAACTAATACAAAGTGCATGATTCGTGGTGATATGTAAAATATCTCCTCATTGGAAATTTGGTGTGAAAATAACCCTTCCTTTCCTATCGTCGATCGCTAATACTACCACTTCGGGTTTCCGGATTTGCACCAAAAGTTGATCAATTCATCATACTGATGCATTAAGTAAATATACCAAATTTCATCAAAATCCGTGATCCGTTAAGGCTGTACACATCTATACGGATGGACGGACAGACGGACAGAATTTATTAAACATTTTTTTTTTTTGATCTAGATATTCTGTTTACTTCAAATAATATTTTCTGAATATAATAAAAATAAATTCTAAATAATAATCAATTTATAGATGGTGTTTAAATGAATATTACATTTTCATTAAAAATAAATAAAAATAATAATTAAAAATATAAATTCGAGATTTTCAATAATATATAAGCTTTAAGATGTGTCTTAAATATCAAATTATTTCTCTTTTTGTATTTTTTTTTTAAACTGACCAAAAGATTATTAATTATACTGTATAAAAATCCTTAAAAAAATCCCTTTAACTTTTTATTTCAAATAATAATAAATTTATAGATGGATTTTAAATGAATATTACATTTTTATTAAAAATAAATAAAAATAATAATTAAATTTAGAATAAATAACAAGTGAACTAAATAGAAAAAATAAATAACTTATTTTTTAGTATTTTTAAAAAACTAATAATCATAATTTCTTTAAATTGTTCATGCATTGGTGGTTGTTTTTATGTATAAGGGAATTTTGTAAATAAAACCACATATTGATATTTTATTGTAAATTTATTCAAAAACACAAAAAATATATACACGTATATTTTTTATTCAAAAACACAAAAAATACACGTGTATATATTTTTTGTGTTTTTGAATAAATAAATAATAAATAAATAAATAAATTTACAATAAAATATCAATATGTGGTTTTATTTACAAAATTCCCTTATAGATAATTTCTTAAAATTAAATAAATAATATTTGTATGCAATTGTTTTGTAAAAAATAAAATTCTGTAACTTTATTTATCGAACTAGTATATACTTATATTTCTTAAAAATAAAGATAATACATACCTATATTAAAAAATATTTATTCCTATAGGTATATTTTTATTAAAATTGAACCTCTTTTCTCGATATCTAGAAAAAACAACCCATTTCATTCTATCCTAATCTTATTACGACCTATTGCTTTATACAGAATCTTGAATTGACTTGACCCTCCTATTACTTCACGATCAATCAGAAGGGTGTGAAACCTTTCCCTTCAATACATATCCTAATCTTTTTTTTTTTTCTTTTTGTTTTTTTCAAATACAGTCAGATTGTTATTGTTCTTCTGCGATAAAAAAAATATATTCTACACTCAATGCCTCTTAAAATAAATTAAATGATCATACAAATATTTCGTAGGAGGGGAGGGGAGGGGATTTCGCGCGCGCGCTATTTCGTTCCACGCCAAGCCCTAATCACAGCTGCTGACCCCAAACCTCTTCCCTCCCCCCACCAAACCCCCATTATATACACAGGACGCGCGACCCTTAGTCCCCGAGATTCCGATACAGATGGTTAACTCACCCCTTAGATATGGAAACACGCGCCCTTTTGGCGGGCAAAAGCACCTGGCCCAACCGGAGACACAATGGCAGGAAGTATCTATCTGCAGCAATTTCTAAATTCGTGCCTATAGGCGACTATTTTCTTTATGATTCGAAAAACTAAACAGTAAAACAAAATTAATGACCCGCAAGTTTCATTAAAGTGACAATGACATTACCGGTTACAACTCTGTTAAGAAAAGAGAAGGGGGAGAGACATTTTTAGCATTTATAAATTTACATTACAAAATTTTTTTTTAAAACATAGTGAAGGTGAAAAGTATTACACGTTGATTAAATTGTATATATTATTATATAAATTATATATAAATTAATATAATTATTATTATTATCTATATATATAAAAAAAGGTTTTTGTCTGCACATTGCTCAGAATTTAAAAATTTTTGCATATCTTCGCGTTTCATGACCTCTAGAATCCAAAAGTGACTTTAGAATTTTTCACGTCTGTCTGTCTGTCTGTCTGTCTGTCTGTCTGTCTGTCTGTCTGTCTGTCTGTCTGTCTGTCTGTCTGTCCGGAAAATTACTATTTTATAGACTCAGAATTGGCTGAACCGATTTCTTTGAAATTACATCACAATATTCTTATATACCTCTAGAGTAACATAGGCTATAAATTTTATTAATATCTTATCAATAACCGCAGAAATTAATTTTTTAAAGTTTATATAATTCTCCGTGTTGTTCATTCAAGAGCAGCTCGCGGCTCACTGTCGGCCTAGCGGAATCATTTCAAACAATGAATTATCATAGAGATTCCCAATCGAAGAATTATTATAATATTTCCCTTTTTATTTTAAATTCTAATATACAAATATCAATTCAATTAAATAATTTATTCTAAAAGTTCTCAATTTAATTAAAATATTTATTAGATCATATTTTTATCTTAAATTATTTTTTATTTAATTGAATATTTCTTCTTTTCTATAATATATATATAATAATATATAAATTTTATCATTGAATAATAAAAAAAAATATTATTTAACCTGAATTAAAATGACTGAATTATATTATCTTTGTTTTTTATTTTAATTTAATTACTCTATTATTAATTAACTATATATATATATAGATTATATAAAAATTAAAATATGATGATATAAAGTTGTTTTAAATTTTTGACATTTTTAAATTGGGTATATTTTTTAAATTTATTAAAATGTCTTTTTTATTTATTATGTTTAAAAGATTCATTTTTATTATGTGATATTAATAAAAAATAACGATGCTCTGTGCAAGTCGAATCATGTTGCACATAATTAAATAACAATTGCCAAACAAAGAATATAATATTTTTTTAAATTCTTATATTTAAATATCATTTCAATTAAATAATTTATTCTAAAAGGTCTCATTTTAATTAATTTAATAAAATATTTAAATCACCATTCAATTTTTTATTAATAGGCTTCTTTTTTTATTTTTAATTTTTAATAAATTCTCTTTTTTTGATATGATATTAATAAAAAATAATATTAAATTGTATATATAAATATAAAAATTAGAATATTTGAATTTTTTTAAATTTTAACACATGTAATCAATCATATGCATTAAGAATGGAAAATTTTTAAAATCAACTTGCTATTAAATTCAGAAAAAAAATACTGATATATAGAATATATAGACTATTCGAATATAATTTAAAACTCTTTCTCTCCTTCTAATTTAAATTAAAAAAACGGAGTTTTAAGAAATTTAGATGCCATATGCAACATGGGTGGGTAAATGAATTGGGCTGGAAGAGGAGGCAATTTATAATTTTCTTCTAATTCAGATTTAGGACAAATCGTACAACATTATATCAAATCTCGCTAAGAACATTCAATATTTTTGTACACAAAATATTCAGAGTATTGGCTAAGCGTATCACTCACAATCAGTTTATATTGAAATTTATATAAATTAACAAAGTGAAATTTTTTATTTGTTTAAATTTTATTATAATGAATCAAAAAAAATTAAATATATAGATCACATGATTAAGAGAAGCAAAAAACTTAACAGAAAATAACTGTTGGATGGAGGTCGGACATGACAGAAACTGTAAGCGAAATCTTCATATTGCGACGAATAATTTTCAAATCCCCTAGCACCACAGAATTTAAGTTTCTTTTAAGGAAAATAACTATGATCTAAAAAAATTAATAAATGAACTTAATAATAAAAAAAACAAATAAATCAATTAATTTATATTAATACTATTAATGAATGTATATATTGGTCATTTATCTATAGTTTTATACCGTTAATTTTTATAAATTGTCTCAAGTCTCTATTTTTGCATTTTCTCAAGTTTCATTAAAATTAAAAATATTCAATAATAATCTAGCAATGAAAATAAAATACCAAAATGTAATGATCAAGAAATATTATACTCTATTATAACATATACAATACTTATAAACTATAGGCGGAGGAAATATTAGGAGATATCATTGCGGGTTCAGGCCAAATCGACCAACATTAATTAAGATATTTTCATTATGACAGATATTAGGAACAAAACCGCGAATTCAATATTTCTGTTCACTAATTATTTGTAGACTTTAGTAAAACATACGCATAACTCAATAGATCCGGATAAACTTTTTCAAATTTTCAATCTTCAAATTTCTCTTGAAGGTAGTAAAGAAAGAATAAGATGCGGAAATCAATTGTAAAATATTAGGTTACTCAGACGACTTAAATATAATAGGAGATTCGGCAATTGCAATTACAGATAGCGAGGAAAATTTAATGGAGGTTTGAAATTAATAGTGATAAGAAAAAATATTTAGTAACAAAGAGGAAGAGTATTAACATACAAAATCTTAAGATACAAAATGTAGAATTTGAATATGTAGAAAAATTGAATGTAATCACGAAGGATAATAATATTTGAGAAGAATTTAAATCGGGGTTGCAATCGGGAAACGCCTGTTATCTGCAATAAAGAGGCTTATCTCTTCAAAATTATTATCAAAGGGAATATATAAAAAGATTATTTTGCCTGTTGCATTATATGGGTGGGAGGCATGGTCTATGACCCTTGGAGATGAGAGTAGATTCAGAGTATTTGAGAATAGGATTCTTCCCTGCATTTATTGGCCAAAGAAAGATGAGGTCACCGGGTATGAGGGAGACTGTATAACAAGAAATTGCATGGCCTCTCTGCATCTTCAGAAATAGTTAGGGTTATAAAAGGGAAAAAGTTGCGATAGGTAGGGCACGTGGCAAGAATGGGAGAGGAAAAAGATATTGGTGGGAAGACCGATTGGAAAACGTCCGCTTGGAAAACCAATGACGCGTAGGAAGGGACGTAAGAGAGATGGAATAAGGGCTCAGGATAGGGACACTTGGAGAAATGTGGTTGTTGCGGCTAAGAACTTTAGAGTATCTTTGAGCCACATAGGTAGATAGATATAACATATACAATAATAATATATATAATTAATATAGTGATTAAATTAAAATATATTTTTTAAATAAGAACACAAAAAGAAATGAATGTTTTATGTAATATACTGATTGAAACAAAATGGATGAAAACCTTTTAATACTTTCAACCACCAAATACTATGTACAACTCGGGGGTACAGGGGGCGGAGCCCCCGTCTAGGTGTGAAGAGCGCCGAAGGCGCTCTGAGCAGCTAGTAATTATATAAATATTATGTTTATATTTATATCTGTTTGTTTATTATAAATTAAGTATTAAATATATTCAACTTCTGAAAAAGTAAAGTAAAAAATATTTTTTTTTAATTTAATTTTAATAATTTAATTTAAAAAAGTGATTTAATGTTTTTAAAGATAAAGATAATTTTTTTTTGGCTTTTTCGGAATAATACTCCATTTAGCCAGCTCTCTCAGATTTGTTTATTATTTTTATTTTTATTTATATATCGATGCACTCTGCGAGGTTTGATCCCACGAACTCGAGTCGGCGGACCGGTCACTATAACCTCGCGGCTAATATTTTTTTCTTTTAATTCCAATTTATTAATTATTTTTTAGATAATTAGAACAATTATTTTTATTTAATTTCTATATTTTTAAATAGATTTTTATTTAAATTTTATTTAATTATCTTAAAACAAATCAATAGGGGTATATAAGAATACTGTGTGATTTCATAATAAATGGTTCAGCCAATTTTGAGTTTATGACCTTTCCAAACAAATAAACAGTCAAAGATCTAGCGAGAAATTTGGTTTTTGGAGACCAAAGAAGGTGGAATTTGAGGGAGTTGTGGCGAAGGAGGCTCTAGTTAAAAAGAAACGTAATAAATGCGTCAAATAACTTTCGAGTTTCTTAGTGTAAGGATATAATAAATTTAAAGCTATTATATCATACTTATAATATCAACAAAATTATTTTCATCACTTAGGGCAGTGGTCGGCAACCTGCGTCTCGCGAGCCACATGTGGTTTTTTAGTTCCATGTGTAAATATTAAGAATTAGATTATTTTATTGTCAAAACACAAAATATTATATTGAAAAAACAAAAATACTACAAACTTGATAACAACACTCACGGAGAACAGTTTATAAAGTTATTTGAAATCAAAAATAAAATCTATACCATCTACCCAAATCCTATTCAATTACTATAATATTGAAGCAAAAATGTAAGTGGCTCTTTAAAAATTTTGGAAATTGTAACTTTTGGTTCTTCCGTCTCAAAAGGACCTCTGACTTAGGGGTTACAGGAAACAGAATTCCTGTCTAGGTCTCACTGGGCCTAACATTGTACTGGTGACTTCACCTGAGACAGACCTACTAAGATCTCTCTCTCTCATTTTCTATATACATATATATTTAATTTTTTGATTTTAATCGGTTTAAAACCTCGTTTTCAATTCTCTATTTAATTAATAATTTTCCCCATTGCACATACATTAATTTATTTTAAATTTATTTATTTATATAAAAATATGTATAATCTGATTGAGATTATACAATTTTTGTTTACCTTTATCAAGAGCAATCTCACTTTATCAGGACTCATTTATTGAAAATTACTATTAACTTAGGTGATTAAAATGAAGTATTAATACAGGTTTATAAAAATATATATTAATTTTTACCGACCGACGATAGGAAGGGAAGGTGTTGTTTTCACACCAAATTTCACATATGGAGATTTTTACATGTCTCCACGAATCATGCATACAGAAAAAAGTATTTTTAGCATGATGTCTGTCCGTCTGTCCATTGTGTGTTGGTATAGAAGTGTACAGCTAGAATGGCTCAAAGGATTTTGATAAAATTTGGTATATTTACTTAATGCATCAGTAGCATGAATTCATCAACTTTGGGTGTAAATCCGGAAGAATTAATTTTATATTCATTGCCGGAAATTTTTCACTTAAACTATAGTTTAATTAATAATTGAGTAATTAAACTAAAAGTCAAAACTAAGATAATGTAATTGAGTATTTTAATTCAAATTTTAAAAATTTTTTTTTTATACTTTATACATTATTATATTATTATATATCTATATATTTAAACGACTACGCATTCCTAAACTCCTTCTAAACGGCTTCATGGATCTTAATGGTTCGGGTATCATTAGAACTGTCATGGCCCAAGGATAAGGTATAAGATTGAAGTTGATCCTTTCCAAAGTTATGGGCAAAAAACCGACCCAAATAAACAACGATCCATGTGGCGCCTCTGGTGGCTCAGTTAAGAAGTTGACCTTCAATATAAAATTAATAATTCTAGAAATTTCCATACAAAGAATGTTTATAATATTTAAATTCTCATATTCTATAATATTAAAAGTAAAATTAAATTAAATTAAATTTTACTCCTAATTGATTAATATTTTCTAAAACAAAGTAAGTGATATATTTTATATTTAAATTTATATTTTAAAAAATAGTGAAATTTGCAAATTTGAGTGAAAACGAAGATCCAAATGAGAGAAAAAGTATACTGATTGAATTTGAATGAATTAAAACCTTTCGCATACAGACTTTCAACAAATTACTATGTATTACATCGGGGGTACAGGGGGCAGAGCCCCCTAGATAGATTTTTCTTATTTTAAATGAAATCCAAAATCATTCAAATGTTTCATTATTTCTTATTGTTAAAACCAATATTTTTAAAAATAATATGTTATCAATATATAATTAATTTTTATATTTTAATCATCAACATTATTTAAATTACCTATGTATATATATAATAAATAAATATAGTATGTGGTAGTTTATTTTTTACAATAAAGCTTTAAATAATCATATTAATTATATTGTGTTGTACAAAAAACCGTTTTGTTTCATTGAATATCTAAATTTATTGATATCAATCTAAAAGAAGTACTTTTATTAAATCGGATTAGATTAACGTCATTAATTATCCACAATTTGTTTTCAACTATCTTTTTTCATATCTAGGAAAGTTATATAAGATCATTCAAACAATACATGCAACAAACTTGCTTTTTTGATGTAATATAGATCATGTAAATTAATTTATTTCTAAAGTAGATACAATCAACGTTGTCGGCCGAAAGCATTTTCTGAAGGAAAATACATAAAAATAAATGGGATGTTTTATGATTTTATTAATACTCTTTGTGAAGTTTTGTTTTTGAATAATTTCTCTTTTAAATAATTTAATAATCTGATTATTTACCAATTACATTTTATAAATATATATAATTAATAAATTTTCATTTTATAATTAAATTAACTATTGAATTTGACTTTCTATTATCATATTATTTTCCAAGTTTATTTTTTTCTTGAAGTAAATTTCAGATAATGATAAGAATTGTTTTTCTACACTTTTACTCATGAAAACTTGTCAGACCGAGGCATGTTGATGAATGTTTTGATTTTTTTTGTTTTTTTTATAAAATTATTATATATCTGATTATTTTCTAATAGGGCAGAATTCATCGAGTTTGGTATATCATACTTTCTATTATTTTATTTATATGAAGTTTAATTCTTTAAAATTTTGACTAAAAATAAGTAAAAATTGAATTTTTTTTTAAATAACATAGTATTAAAAAAATGTTATAGTAATTTATGATTATTTATATTTTTTACAAAAAAAAAAATAAAAATCTCATTGTTTTCAATTTTCAAAACATTCTATTACTAAAAATTTTCTGAATTTGGTGAGTTTAGAGCCTCAAATTTCTGCTAATAATATTTACTTACTTTTAATATTAATATAAAAATTAAAAAAATAAAAAATAAAAATATCATATAATTAATTAATCTATAAATATCATTAAATTAAAGGTTAAACATAAATTAAAAAAATATTTATTATATATATATCTATTTAATATATATATATATCGAAAAATATTTCAAATTGTTATAATAGCATCATCATATGTAAATGTTATTTACTTTTTATTAGTGTGTAATTTCATTATTTTATTGTTCATAATTGAATAGAGCAGAGTTTATTTTATTCTTCCTGTGAGATTTAACGAATTTTCAGTGTCGGTGGGTGTGACAAATTAGTCAGAGGGGGTGTTTTAACCGTTATTCACAATCACATTCATCGTCCTTAACATCGACGTCCAAACAAAAAAATCAACCCCACTCCCCTTTTCCTCAAATAACAATGCATAAAAACTATTGAGAATTATCTTCTGGCATGAATTTCGTTAGTAATTCATGAATCAGATTCGTTAACAATTGTTCAAACAAACTGCCATGCCCACGCGTGGAGATGTGTTTTTACCAATAATTTAATTACAAATTAAAATTAGAAAAAAAATATATAATGAATTTATTTTATTTTATTTCATTTCCCAATAAAACAACACACACACACACAATTTCCTTAATAATTACAATCTCGCCAGAAATAGTATTGCGATCACGAAAATTTTCGATGTTGAGATTTTGATGGTTTTATACGTTATCAAGGTTCCTGAATCATTTTCACTAAGGTTGAGAAAAATGTCTGTTTGTGTGTATATATGTGTGTGTGTGTATGTATGTAACCAAGATTACGCAAAAACGGTTTGAGCTAGAATGATGAAATTTGGTACATGGGCATTATTCAAAATTCATAGTTTTCTATCAACTTTTGAGAAATGTAGCTCAACCGGCACAGGGTCATTAACTACAACGTTTTGATTTTTTTTCTTCTAAAGTGACCGTAAAAATAAAGATATATATTTAATATTTTTCACATGAATAAAAATTGTATAAAACTGCTATATATAGAATTTCAGCTTGATTGAAATACCAGAAAAATTTTTTTAATACTGCAAATCTCACGCGTCAACACGTGACGTGGTGCCATCCACAAAGAGCCAAACATGCGCTGATATAATAAATATTATTTATTTTAATTTATAATTAATTAAATTGAATTTAAATTAATATATGTTATTTAATCCAATTCAAATTGCGAGATAGTTGAGGGGAGACACTCCAGATTTTTTTTATTTTAAATTAAGATAAAAAAATAATAGATTGAATTAAATAAAAAATAGATTTATTATTTTTTCAAGATTTTCTCTTAATTTGATATATTCTTTTGATTTCATTTTAAAATATGATAATAATATAAAATAAATTAAAAATTTTTTGAATATTTTGATTTTTGTAGCTCTTTCATTGATAAAAAATTTAGATTAAATTAGAAAAAATTATAAACATAATACATTAATAAACAATTGGAATGATAAATATATTATAATAATATTTAAGATCGAATTCATTAGAAATTAGAGAAAAATAAAAATAATCTTTGAAAAGTTAAAAAATTAATTTATCTTATAATTATTTATATCATAATCGATTATTAAATTATTAGTTTAAAATTATAATATTTATTTATATTTTTCTTATTTTTTTTTAATAATTCACCTGCTTCATATATATATATATATAAATATATATAACAAATTGTTCTATTATTTATTTTTTTAATCATCTAAATTCGAATAAAAAAAATATAAACAAACCAGAGTTCAACGTCCGCTTTTAAAGACCTTTCCCTTTTATCTTGAAGACATTTAAGGCAGGTCGGTGAACAGGTAACCTCTTCGTGGCCCAAGAAAAAAGGACAGGTGGTCTTAGATCCGGTGACTGTGTCAAGGTCTTGGAAGGGTATGAATGGGCCCTATGAATAGCGCCTTGAGTCATTCGTCTCTTTCCTGCCAAGGCCGTAAACGTAAGACAGAAGTAGGACTATAGTACTAGAACGCTCTGTGTGTATGTGTGTGTGTGTTAGACGCGTGGCACTGGTTCTAAGGGGCGCGTGGCTTCACCTGGGAGCTCCCCTACCAGATTCTAAGGGATCCCTCTCAAGTCCACCCAGCTCTTTAGGGCAGACGCACTCCCCTCGAATAGCGGACCAAATGGTCCTTTATTCCATCTTGTATAAGCTCATTTTATTAATGGCTCAATGTTGTGCACTGCAAGCTGCAATTTCGATTATTATAGCCTCTGCTCGAGACATCGCATCGACAAAATACACAAAAAAAAATCATCGATGAGATGAGAGCTCTTTAATAATCAATCACCAGCCATATAATAAAGAAAAATAAATAATCTCAACAGGATTAAAATTCTTAGTCATCAAATCATTTTTTTGACATAGAAATAACAAAACAATGAAATATCAATTGAAGAGATCTCAAAAGGCTGAACAGAATGTTTATTTACTTAAATAAAATTTGGAACAAAAAAATTAGAAGAATTTTTTTTTATTGATTTACAAATTTAGATATAAATTTGTATCTTGGAACTAAAATGAATGATAAAACCAATACAAAGTGCATGATTCGTGGTGATATATAAAAAAATCTCCTTTGGTGTGAAAATAACCCTTTCCTTCCTATCGTCGATCGCTAATACTACCACTTCCGGTTTCCGGAATTGCACCAAAAGTTGATCAATTCATCCCACTGATGCATTAAGTAAATATACCAAATTTCATCAAAATCGGTTGAGCCGTTCAGGCTGTACACATCTATACGGACGGACGGACGGACAGACGGACAGACGGACGAGATATGTAAAAATCTCCACATGTGAAATTTGGTGTTACTATCGTCGGTCGGTAAATATACAAGTTAATAAGAATCATTTTTAAATAAATTTTATTTCAATTTTTATTAATTTATTGATATATTTGCTTTATGCGCATTTCGGCTGTTACATTATCAGCTTTCTTCCTCTCATCTTGATTGGTGTTTATTTTAAATGATATACAACTTAATGTGATTATATATTTAAAATAGGAAAAAATCATTATTAATAGTATTGTTGAATAATGCTGGTAATGTAATACTCTTTACTATATACTTTGTAATTATTTTATTCTAGACTTAAACTAAAGTAATAAATATCGGTTAAAATTTTCAAAGAATTAAGAAAAAAATGATAATTATTCAAGTAAACCCATTTTCATGGATTTGGATAATACTTTACCAGTGGGTTCCTTTTGCAATTCCAAATAAACTTTTCTTATGAAATTTCTTCGGGCCTCTTCTAGTTTATGAGACATAAATTATTAAAATTTGCATATAAATCTTTGATATTCTATTTAGTTACCCAGAGGGCGCACTAATTTTCGATTTTTATAAGTTCGGTTTGGATTTATGAAAATTAAAAACCGAACTTATAAAAATCGAAAATTAGTACGCCCCCTGGTAGTCAAACGGATAAAACACGCTAACCAAATAGAATATCAATGGATTTATATGCAAATTTTAATGATATTTATCTCCTAAACTAGAAGAGGCAAGAAATTTCATAAGAAAAGTTTATTTGGAATTGCAAAAGGAACCCACTGGTAATGTATTATCCAAATCCACGAAAATCGGTTTACTTGAATAATTACCAAAAAAATAATTAATATTTGAAAATTCTTCAAAATGTCTGGTTAGTATTGGGAACTATAACACGATATGTCTCCGAAGCCTATATTTGGTAGGCTTTTAATAATACTCATAATATTTTATTAATAATATATACAAGTATATATACAATATATATATATATATAATGAATAAATATAGCCTTAATTATATTATTTTATCGAAATCATTCTCTTTGAATTTCAATAACAAAGGCGATTTAACCTTATAACCTTTTAACTGTGATTACTATTTTTTTGCTAGTAATTTAAATTAGATTTTAGTAGCAATTCTGACTTGGTATAATTAAAAACAGCGTATGTGTTTTTTAGTCTATTAAATTTCTTCTTATCGTAGATTAAAATCAAAGAATGAACCTCGCCCCTTTAATATACCACCTGATACCTTTGACCAGGTTGAATTGTAATCTTAAAGACATGGTTTGTGGTAGTCAAGGGCCACGAACATAAAGAAAAAAAATAATAATAATAAGACTGTGCACATTGCACACACCATCGTAGACTGATCTTCGCATTGCTCGCTTTACTCTGAACAGCTGTTGAGTTGGAAATCTCTGGGCAGCTGTCTAAAGGAGGGTTCCAGATACGACCCCAAAGGTGTGGGGTCCGCAATCAAAAGAGGGGGTCTCTGAGTAGGAAGGGCGAGGGGGCAAACAGGTCGCGAGGTAAGAGTGCATGTACATCTGCATGTGTATGAGTGAGAGGAGGGAATACTGATAGGCAGCCACCCGTATAGCACGCACGAAAGCAGCTGCCCTTTGCAGCACTCTCCGAGTGGGGAGAGTTCAATCTGCGAGGCTATACAAATGCCCCCGCATATCTTTCCACTATCCTCAGTTGCTATTTGATTAATAGACGACGACGATATTGATATCAGCCCTATTTGATTAAAAATCCATTATTGGATCAACTTCGATTTTAAAAAGAATCTTATCAAATTTTCTTATCAAAAAAAAAAAAAAAAAAATTAATATATAAATAAATAAATAATGCGTTTAAATCTCAACTAAACATTAATACACAAATTGAAATTGGATTTTGATGTTTTCATTAAACCATCATATAGATTATTTTTTTTTTTAAATAATCTTAATAGATATCAAGATATATATTTAGAAGTATATTCATTTTTTTTCATTTATTATTTTTGTTTACCCAACTTTTACGACAAATGTAAAAAAAAAAAAAATTATAAAAATCTATAATTTTTGAAATATGCATAAATAATAATAAATATACAGATTATATACATTTTTTTTTATTTTAAAATAATTTATATTTGGGTAAAATAAAGATATAAATTTATTGAGTTCAATTTTATCAGGAATTAAATAATTCAAATAATTTTAAGCTGGAAATATCATCTTCAGAAATACATAGATAGGTATATATTAATATTTAAAAACTTTAAGTTTTTAAAAAGTTCATAAATTTATTATGAATATCAATATAATCAATATGAGGAGTACAATTTTTTTTCAAATATAATTGATTGATTACCTGAAACATCTTTATTTGTACGTATTTATTTCAAAAAATTGACCACGACAATTCCTTAAGGTAAAAAGTAGCCTAAACAGCCTAAGTCCCTCCCAAAAAATAATATGATCATGACCTACAAAAATATTTCTAATTGATTTGTTTGTTTTAATAAGAATATTTATTTATTAAAATAAAGAGAGATTATTTTTTATCCTTATATGTGAAAAATGAAAAAAATATAAAAGATTTTTACTATCACGAAAATGAGATTTTGATGTTTTTATACGTTTTGAAGGTTCCTGAATCATTTTCACTAAGAGAAAAATGTCTGTCTGTGTGTGTGTATGTGTGTATGTATATAGACAAGATTACGCAAAGGTTGGAGCTAGAATGCTGAAATTTGGTACATGGGCATTATTCAAAATTCGTAGTTTTCTAGAGAAATGTAGCTCAACCGGAACAGGGTCATTACCTACAACGATTTGATTTTTTTTCCTCTAAAGTGACCATAAAAATAAAGATATATGTTTGGTAATTTTTCACATGATTAAAAATTGTATAAAACTGCTATATATAGAATTTCAGCTTGATTTATTTGCTGAAAGTACCAGAATTAATTTTTTAACACTGCAAATCTCACGCGCCAACACGTGACGAGGTGCCATCAACAAAGAGCCAAACATGCGATGCGCTGGTTTAATAAATATTATTTATTAATTTATAATTTATAATTAATTAAATTTAATTTCAATATAATATATTATGTTATTTAATCCAATTCAAATTGCGAGATAGTCGAGTGGAGACACTCCAGCTAATTTAATAAAGGATAGTTAAATTCCTTTTTCAATATATTGTGTGCTTTATAATCTGACACATAATCTTTTTATCATCTCCTTCATTTTCTTAATCATTTTTTACGGCTTCTAATCCCAAATACAATTCTTTACAATGCAATCAATTTTTTTTTTTTCAATTTAATCTAAAATCTATTGTAATTATTTATTTCTTGATATTTGAAATCGAATTTATATGGATTTTTAAAATAATTATGTTCCTGATCTAAAAAAAAGTGACTAATATTTATTTGAACAAATTTTTACTTTTTAAAAAAAAAAAAAAAAAAAAAAAATAATAAAAAAATTTTTTTCAAAAAATAATGGTGTTGATCCATTTCGTCTGGTGGAAACCTTATAAACGAAGTGTTGGGTTTTTAGCGAGGCCATAAAAAAGCGAGAGGGCACGCGCAAGAGGCTTCGGTCCAGATGCTGATCATCATGTTAATGTGCCGGTGCAGCCGCTCCAAGGAGGGCACGCGCCTCTTTGCGTACGCTCGCGTGCCAGGGGAGGGTCTGACTGCGTGCAAAGGGTACAACCCAGGGGGTTGCAAATGCCGTCAGTCTACCCAATGCGCGCAACCTGCACGAGATGCATCTCGTAAGCAAAATGCGAATTTTCAATAGTGGGCTCAATAAGAAACTCGTTTGATAAATATTTATGTGCCATGGAAATTGGAACAATTTTTTTTCTGGAACTGCCTCTTCCTACATTTCTAAAGTAGATATGATAATAGAAATTATTATTAGGAATATTATATCTCCGACTTTTATTCTAAAGATCTACCTTATGGAAAAAATATCTTGATTTTTTTTACGAAAGACGATAAAGATTGATTTTAGAAAGGACAAATCTAATTTTAATAAATTAATATTTAATTAAACTATTATACAAAAAGGATAGTTCGAAAAGTTTTTTAGTCTTATAATCATAAGCCAATAATTTTACTATCTGACAAGAGATAGTATTGCGATGATGAAAATTTTCAATATCAAAATCTTCATGTTATTACAAATTTGGAAGGCCCCTTAGTCATTTTCACTTAAGTTGAAAAAAATGAATAAGTAGCTGTTAATATTTTAGATATATTAAATGAAATTAAATAAAATAATTGAATCAACATTATTAATTAAATATTTAATTATTAAAATTTTGGAAATTATGCTTAGTATTAAAAGAATTTTGGAAATAATACCACATAATCATATTATACTGTACTTTTATTAAAAACAAAAACAGAAAAAATATATCAATTCGACGATAATTTTCGATGTTGAGATTTTGATGTTTTTATACGTTTTGAAGGTTCCTGAATCATTTTCACTAAGGTTGAGAAAAATATATATATGTATATATATATATATATATACATATATATATATATATATATATATGTGTGTGTATGTGTGTGTTTGTATTTAGACAAGATTACGCAAAAATGATTTGGGCTAGAATAATGAAATTTGGGCATTATTCAAAATTCGTAGTTTTCAATCAACTTTTGAGAAATACATACACACATACACACACACAGACATTTTCTCAACCTTAGTGAAAATGATTCAGGAACCTTCAAAACGTATAAAAACATCAAAATCTCAACATCGAAAATTTTCGTGATCGCAATACTATCTCTGGCGAGATAGTAAAAATCGTAAAAAAACAATAAATTTGTAATGTAATTAATTTGTTTTATAATTAATTAATAAACTATTTTAGAAATAAAATTATTTACATAATATAAAACTATTCCGAATAAAATTTTTATTTTATTATGTAGATAAATTATGTTGTTGTAATTTAGAAATTACTCAACATTCTATTATTTTTAATATCAAAGAAAAAAAAATGAATAATTTATTGAACAATACTTCTACCTAAATGACATCAACTTCTGTTCTATAATCAGTACTTCAATTTCTTCCCGGCTGATTTGCCTCTTGACATTTTTATTATGTTTCACCCAAGGTATGTGTATTTCCTCCCGATTCATTGTTCCATATTTCTCAAATGCCATAAACAAAGATAAAAACTGAGGGTATAACTTGATGATCCTCCTAATCATAAGAAAGTATTTATTTATTGTAAGCTTAGTGAAATATACTAAAATACCACTTGCGATTTAGTATTTCCAATGGAACAAAAGAATTTCTTGAACGGTTGCTTGAACAAATGTCAGCTGATAAATGAAAGGGAGATCACCCTCTTACAGACCCATCATCTCAACAAGTCAGTCCCGCCTTTAGCAGGTGAATTGAGTCTGACTAAGAAGGTCTCTGATTGATAGTAAAAAAAATTAGGATTGAATACAAAGAATCGTGAATATTTATATATATTAATTATTTTTTTTTAACGAAATATTATAATATATATAAAAATATACCTCCCATTGAGAAATTTCTAAATAAATTGGAAAAAGGATTTAATGGAATATATATATATATATATTGACTCATTATGAATATTTCATTTACAATTTAAATATATAGTACCTAATGTATTATTATTATGTAAATATAATTTCTTTCAAATTTATTTATTTATATAGAGAAACTCATATATATATACTACAATCTCAAATTTCAAATTTATTTATTTATATAGATTGTAGTATATATATATAAGAGTTATTATATTTCCATAAATAATCTTGATGCAGCAGAATAATTTTTACTATCTCGCCAGATCACGAAAATTTTCGGTGTTGAGATTTTAATGTTTTTATACTTTTTGAAGGTTCCTGAATCATTTTCAATAAGGTTGAGAAAAATGTCTGTGTGTGTGTATGTGTGTTTGTATGTAACCAAGATTACGCAAAAACGGTTTGAGAATGATGAGATTTGGTACATGGGCATTATTCAAAATTCATAGTTTGAGTTTTGAGAAATGTAGCTCAACCGGAAGAGAGTCATTACCTACAACGTTTTGATTTTTTACTTTTTTTCTTCTAAAGTGACCGTAAAAATAAAGATATATGTTTGATAATTTTTCACATGATTAATAATTGTATAAAACTGCTATATATAAAATTTCAGCTTGATTGAATCGCTGAAAGTACCAGAATTAATTTTTTAACACTGCAAATCTCACGCGCCAACACGTGACGTGATGCCATCAACAAAGAGCCAAACATGCGATGGTTCAATAAATATTATTTATTAATTTTCTTTTATAATTTAATTAATTTAAGTAATTTAATTTAAATTAATATATGTTATTTAATCCAATACAAATTTGCGAGATAGACGAGTGGAGACACTCCAGATTATTTAAATTAAATTTAATTTAAATATAATATATGTTATTTAATCCAATTCAAATTTGCGAGATAGTCGAGTGGAGACATTCCAGCTAATTATTTAAGTAATTAAAATTCACAATAATTACTATTTTCTATTGGGATAGATAATTTGATAAAATTCCTTTTTCTTCAATAAGAATATAACAAATAAAAAATAATATATAATTTTTTAAATTTGATGTATTATATACGGTATTATATTATTATGAACAACATATGTATGTAATATATATAGAATTTCAACTAAAAGTTTTTTTATTATTTTAATAAATTTTGTTAAATATAAAAAAGGTGCTTTATATGATTATCTGATGATATCACAGATCTTACTCATTCCTCAAGACGAAGTTATCCTAAAATTTAGAATTATTGATATAATAAAAATTACCTTAATATTTAAAAAAAATAGATATTTATAATAATCTCTCAATAAACGTAATTAAATATATTATTCAAATGAAATGTATTCAATTATTTTTTAAAATAAAAATGCATTAAAATTAAGTGAGAAAAGATTTTAATATTTTATTTCAGTTAATAATTAATAATAATTTAAATTTGTAATTAGACAGAAAGGAATGAGTTGTTGAATTAAAAATCTAAAGGTGTGACACATCTTGTTTCGATAATCAATGAATTTGTTTTTAATCAGAAAAAAACAAAAAAATAACAAACAAATCTCTCTGTTTGGTATATTTTATCATTTTTTTTTTAAGTAGGGATTGTACGAAAGGGTTGGTCCCTCGAGGTGAAGTTTTTCTTTTATCTTGTATTTATTCAAGTAAAAGATAAGTTGTCGATCGGCAAGCATGGAATCGATCGAACCAACTGGCTGGTGTTGGCCTGTGCGAAGGCAGCCCACCTTTGCTGAGACAGCGGCACGCAGCAGCTGCACCAATCGAGCGTTGGCCCCGCCCGGGTGTTCCAGGAGGCGTGGCCTGCGCGAGGTGGCTGCGCAAAAATGGATATCAGGCGGTGCCTCGCCAACCGAGGAGTCAGTTCTTGGCCGGGCGCCAAGCCAAGCGGTTGTGATGCCGCGTGGCTTTCTCGTCAAACGACACCTCGACGAGCCGGCCGGGGTCCTCATGACCTCGATGACCTCGGCCTTCCATCACCATCATCTGCATCATCATCTCTATGCTCCAGCCGCCTTTCTTCATCAACACGAGCCAATCTATCCCCTGTACCCGGAAACCTCCACCACGCCACCGCCATTGGATTTATCTCTGAAATCCACCCACGCTCCCATCACCCCACCCTCGACACCCTCTCCAACCGATGCCAAACCAGCTCAACCACCACCCCCGCCAACTGCAACCACCTGTGATCCACCACCGCTGAAAAAACCAAAAGCGAGTGTAACGACACCGGCAAGAAAACACAAAGCCGCCCGGAGACTTCATTTTGACGAAGACAACACCTCTCCAGTGTCTGGGACGATTATCCGTGAGTTGTCAGCTGACGATCCTCCGCTTGTAGTCCGTAAGGGGGACATTGATCCTGCATTCAATCTTGTGGAAGTGACAGAAGAGGCGAAGGCTGAATTGGCCAAGATCGAGAATCGGATCGGCGATTACATTTGCCGGTTGTGCAAGGAAATGTACGAGGATGCTTTCTCTTTGGCCCAGCATCGATGTTCGAGGATCGTGCATATTGAATACCGATGTCCGGAATGTGACAAGGTGTTTAATTGTCCAGCGAATTTAGCCTCGCATCGCCGGTGGCATAAACCCCGGCAGCAGCAGCAGCAGCAACAACAACAACAGCCTCAGCAGCCACCTGGTCAGACCGTTTTGCCGTCTGAACAGGACGCCCTCTATCCTTGTCCGATCTGTCGTAAGCATTTTCGTAGACAAGCCTACCTGCGCAAACACTTGGTCACCCATGAGACACCCTCAGCGACTTCAACCCTTCATTCACCGCATCCGCAATCGCTTGCACTCTTCCAGACGCCTGTCAACTGACACCCGTTGTTGCCGGGGCCGGCTTCAGGGCCGCCCTGGCCTGGAGGTGGATGTCTGCATCCACCGCCAGCCCGGCCGATCCCTTTGCAGCCTCCGAGGTCCTTCTGGTGCGTAGAACTCGTCTGAATCACCGCCGCCGTCGCGTCTAGTCAGCCAACTCTAGTCATCCTACTTTTCGATTAGTCATTCCATTCTAGTCACCAATTTATTCTTAAGTTTAAGCTTAATATTTGCTAATCTAGTCAACCATCGATTTTTCTAGTCATTGACAATCTAGTCAGTCCAGGAGACTTAAAACATTGCTAGTCACGACGCTCAACAACGAGCACCACGAAAATGGCATTATTAGTATGTAAGTTCTTTGACAACTAGTCATTTCTAATTTTATCTAGTCATTAGCTAGTCAACCTGATGTCTTTCATTACATATAGAGTAATTAATTATTCATTGATCTAGTCAATTATTCTCTCTAGTCTATTTACGTTTCTAGTCAATTCCCATCTAGTCATGGATATTTTTTTTTTGCATTTTTCGATTTCCAGTCTTATGATTTGTCTAGTCAACAACGTGTGGCAATATTTATGTGCAATTTTAGGTTTTATTTATTTTCCTCTAGTCATTAGTATCTATTCTTGGAAATTCTCGCCCAACCGTCTTATTGTTAATTATCATTGACAATGGGGTTGGGAGAGGACGGTTGGCGGTCAGGTTTGGGACACGGCGCCAGTACTGCACCCCCCCTTGCGCTCACTTCCTGGTTTCAAAGGGTTGTAAATAACGGACGAATTAAGTCCGTATACAATGTACAAAAAAAAAAATATATAATTTATATTTGTAAATATATATAATATAAATAATATAATATCTATATATATATATAAATATAGTACATAATTAGAGGTATATATAATAATATAAATATAGAAAGGTAAATTTAATGTTTTATTTATATAAGGCATTTTAATGAGATAATCTCTTACGCTGCACTGTCATTATCTCTATAAATGTATTTATCCAATAGATTTATTTCTAATTAAAATGCCCTGAATAAATAAACCCCACTCGAATGGATATTACGAAATTAAATATAGCATTTTTTGGAATCTATTCTATGGACGCATATTCTTTTTTCATATCCATTTGAGAAATTTAAATTATATAAAATTATTATAAGTATATACATATAATATAATTTAAATATATATTATATATATATATACTTATACAATTGTAAAAAAAAAAAATATAAAAATGTCGGCTTTGTATGATCTCAAAATGTAATGTTCATTAATTGGAATATCTATTAAATTAAGATACATAATTATCTCTCTGTATTAAAATTTTTGTATTTAATCATTCATTTAATTTTCGGTTTAGACCATTGAAAATCATTTAATTTGCTACCAACAAACATAAAATAAAATTATAACAAATTTTGCAAATATAACTTAATTTCATTAAATAAATTAATAATAATATGATTATATATATTTTGTTCGAAATACATTTCTTATCATTTTTGTAATCATTATTTTTGTAAATCTTATCTAGTCTAAACCAAAATCATTTAGTTTAAGAAAATATTAATATTAATATATATATATATAATATATATAATTTATTAGCTTGTAATAACGTAGGTTAATGGTAGTTATAATTGAGACCGATGTCTTTCAAACAAAGGAACGAGTGCTCTCTAGTCATTGCGCCCGGGGGAAGGTCGGCTCCCACTTGTTGAGGAGCGCATGCAACCCCCCGTCGGCCTAGTCATTCAACGCTAAGTCGTCTATTTTAAGTATGTATATTATCTACATTTAAGTTCTTATTTATTTATTCAGGATACACATGTGTACACTGTAATCTCGCTTTTATTATAATTAATCAATGTACAAAAATTACTTTTCGCATTTATTTATAATCATTTTTAGCATATATTTTAAATATATACTAACAATACATATATATATATATATTTTAATAAGAAAATAAAAAGATTATTAAAAGAAAAAAAAAAATAATAATAGAAATGCTATTTCAATGTTGAATTTATGAATGTATGATTGTAAATAATGTTAAATCTTTTTCAATCTATGTAAAAATGTAATGAACTACAATTAATTGTTCATTATCTATTAGATGTTAGTGTATTTATTATTAATTATTAATATTATCATTATTATTATAATTATTTTTTCTATATATTAATATTTGTGTTCTATTCACTCTACAATAGTTTAGTATTACAAGCAGCTGCTTAATTTGTTTAAGTCATTTCATTTATTATTATTATATATTAAGTTTTTTATTCTTATTTTATATAATAACCAAAAAAATAAAAATAAATATTCATTGATATTGCATGAAATCAAATTATTATGAATCAAATTTTTCATTTTTTTTTGTTTATTTTATTATTTTTATTTATAACATTAATTTATTGCTAAGTTTTTCAATTTGTATTTAAGACATCTTTCTAATAAATGATGTTCTTCCAAAAAATAAAAAAATGTGTGCATTTTATTTATAACAATTTTTTCCTTTATAGCTTATGAAAAAATATAAAATTTAATTTAATTCTATGGTTTTAAAGGATTTTCTTTTGCAACTACGAGTATTAGCTTAAATCTATACCATTTTATTGAAGGCAAAGTTCTGATCATTAGGAAGAGACAAATAAAAAATTCAAGAAAATATTTATCAAAATGAAAATAAAAAATAAAGATGAAGATTTGATTTGAATTTTTAGAAATTTTAAATTAGAAACTAATATAAATAGCTGCTTAATATTAAGAGAAAGAAATAAAATTAAAATAAAGATATATAAATTATATACCATATTATATATATACGAGGGTGGTCTGCAAAGTTTCCGACCTGACCAAGAAAAACGATGTTTTTCAATTTTTTTTTGCTATATTTTTCAACATTATCTCCATCAACACTGATACATTTCTCATAACAATGTTCTAATTAATTTGATTTAATTTTATTTAAGTCTCATCAACAGTTATGAATCGAAGCAAAAATTCGTTTGGATTACGCCTACAGCGCCAAATTGTCGTTAGAAATGGTTTTTCGAAGCAATTTTTGGTCTAACGTTAGAAAATGCAGCACCCACGTTGCACACAGCTTTCCATATTCAAATGGTTTTGCAAAATATTTCGCACACGTTCAGCTGACATCGTACTGGTCTCAATTATCTTGAATTTTGAAAAATAAAACAAAAAAAAATCGTTTTTCTTGGTCAGGTCGGAAACTTTTCACCCAGTCCTCCGCCTCCTGCATCCAGGCACTACACACCACTTTATTCACGTCAACGGTCCATCTGGCCGAAATTCACTTTACCATACACCCAACGTGGTAAATGGTAGAGTTGTTAAAATACGTAGGTACTTGATTTAAAATATCTAAAATTATAATACTTAGAAATTTGAACTTGGCAGGTTAATTTATATATATACTAGCTGCCCCGAGCGCCTTCGGCGCTCTCCGCACCTAGACGGGGGCTCCGCCCCCTGTACCCCCCCCGAGTAAAAGGTTTTCATCCATTTTGTTTCAATCAGTATATTACATAAAACATTCATTTCTTTTTGTGTTCTTATTTAAAATACATTTTAATTTAATCACTAAATTAATTATATATATTATTATTGTATATGTTATATCTTTCTATCTATGTGACTCTAAGGAACTCGAAAGTTCTAGGCCGCAGCAACCACATTTCTCCAAGTGTCCCTATCCTGAGCCCTTGTCCCATCTCTCTTACGTCCCTTCCTACACGTCCTTGGTCTTCCAAGCGGACGTTTTCCAATCCAAAATCTTTTTCCTCTCCCATTCTAGCCGCGTCCCGTGCCTAACCCTAACTATTTCTGAAGATGCATAGAGGTCATGCAATTCCTCGATGTGCAGTCTCCGCCATTCCCCGGTGACCTCATCTTTCTTTGGCCAATAAATGCTGGAAAGAATACTCTGGATCTACTCTCATCTCCCAGGGTCATAGACCTTGTGCGTCCCACCCATATAATACAACAGGCAAAATAATTGGTTTATATATTTTAATTTTGATTCCTTTTGATAATAATTTTGATGAGATAAGCCTCTTTACTGCATGATAACAGGCGTTTCCCGATTACAACTTCGATTTAAATATATTCTTCTCAAATATTATTATCCTTCGTGATTACATTCAATTTTTCAAATTCTACATTTTGTATATAGATTTTTTTTACTAAATATTTTTTCTTATCACCATTAATTTCAATCTGAATTAGAAGAAAATTATAAATTACCTCCTCTTCCAGCCCATTTACCTATCCAGGCATCTTAATTTCTTAACACCCCGTTTTTTTTAAATTTAAAATAAAAGGAGATGAATAGTTTTAAATTATATTCGAATGGTCTATTATATTCTATATATCAGTATTTTTTTCTGAATTTAATACCAACTTGATTTTCAAAATGTTCCATTCGTTATCCATATGATTGATTACATGTGTTAGAATTTAAAAAAATTCAAATATTCTAATTTTTAAATTTAAATACAATTGAATATTATTTTATATTAATATCATATCAAAAAAGAGAATTAATTAAAAATTAAAAATAAAAAAAGAAGCCTATTAATAAAAAAATATAATAGAATACAATAATTTTGATTTAAAACAAATTTTAATTTTAAAAAAAAATACTCAATATAAAAAAGACATAAATTTAAAACATCTCGTAATATCATTTGTCTAAAAAACATATTTTAATTATCCAAGAAATCATTTTTGCACTTAAAATATATTTGTAATTAATAATTGAAACAAAAACAAAAATAATATAATTTAGTCATTTTAATTGAAGTTTTGAAAATATTTTTGTATTGATAAAAGTTTAAAAATAATATATTCAGTTTTTTTAAGCTTTCACTTTCAAATAGAAAAGAAGAAATATTCAATTATATAGAAAGAATAAATAAAAATTAAGTTAAATATGATCTAAATATTTTATTAAATAAATTTAAATGATAACGTTTAGAATAAATTATTTAATTTAATTGATATTTAAATATTAGAATTTAAAATAAAAAGTGAAATATTATAATAATTTTTAAATTCTGAGCAATATGCAGACAAAAACCTTTTTTTTATATATAGATAGTCGAGCTGGGGATGGCAATATGGGTTTTTCCAAAAAGAGAAAGTTACCCCCCCCCCCCCCCCCGAGGCCCTAGTAGGGATTAATTTAATTATTTATTATATTTCAAAGGAATATTTTAATATCATTTTAAATGAATGAATGAAAATTCAAATTTTATATAGTTTACATAATTATTAATTTAATAAAATAAAATTTAATATTATAATTTATTAAAATAAAATTTAATAATAAAATTTAATTTAATAAAATATTAAAATAATAAAAATTAATAAATTTCAAAAAAAAATATATAATACTTAAAGAAAAAAATGTGCCTTTGCGAGTTTCGAACTCAGAGTGCAAAGTTATAAGATGGCGCGCTAGCTAGTTTACCCATCAACCAGTATTGTTTGGAAGCTTCTTATAAGGGTATATATAAGATTTCAAATTTTCGCCACCAGCGCCTCTATGAGCTAGTATGGTAACTAAACTATTTTTAATTAATTAGCATTTCCTGGACACACCTTACCAATTAGCGGTTTTCTAAAGGAAGTCTGACATGCCCTGAGACCTACTGAATATACATAAAAAATTTCATAAGAATCGGTCAAGCCGTTTCGGAGGAGTATGATTTCAAAGTTTTGTGACACGAGAATTTTATATATAAGATAATTATACAATTAATCTAGTGTTACGTACAGCACGAAAACCTGCAAAGTTCAAATTTCTAAGTATCTTGAAGGCTGTGAAATGTTAATTATGTTAAGTTAATTATGGGCGCCAAACTTTGGGTATCCCAGAGTATAAAAGGGTGTTGAAAAATTAAGGGTAAAGGGAAAACAATAATAATGCTCACACCAATTCACTTTAATTAAATAAATAAAAAAATTAACAAATTAAGTATAAGAAATTTAAATATAAAAATAAGAAAATGTAATTCACTATTATCACTAGAATTAACAGAAATAATTATCACAGGGTGTGATGATAAATGATTATAAACAAAATAATTATATCACGGGACGTGATAGATAGTTAATCCTTGTTATAAAAGATAATATTCTGAAATTTTAGAACCTATAAAAGTCATTGTAAAAAAACTTCGTCGAAATTTGTTAGTATTATATGATTGCGACAAAAATATTATTTAGTGTAAATATATTTTTACTTTAAATTATTTATTTCTAAATTGTTCAACAGAAAATTTCTCATTTTATTTATTTTTACTAAAATTTTTTTAAAATAAATCCATAGTATAAAATGTTGAATTAATTTGGAAAACATTAAAATCGAAATTGGTTCATTGAATTTGAAACAGAATAAGTAGCTGTTAATATTTTAGATATATTAAATGAAATTAAATAAAATAATTGAATCAACATTATTAATGAAATATTTAATTATTAAAACTTTGGAAATTATGTTTACTATTAAATGAATTTTGGAAATAATACTACATAATCATATTATACTGTACTTTTACTAAAAATAAAACAGAAAAAATATAACAATTCGATCGATCTTTTTGCATTTTTACTATCTCGCCAGAGATAGTATTGCGATATCGAAAATTTTCGATGTTGAGATTTTCATGTTTTTATACGTTTTGAAGGTTCCTGAATCATTTTTACTAAGGTTGAGAAAAATGTCTGTCTGTGTGTGTATGTATGTATGTATGTAACCAAGATTACGCAAAAAGGGTTTGAGCTAGAATGATGAAATTTGGAAAATGGGCATTATTCTAAATTCATAGTTTTCTATCAACTTTTGAGAAATGTAGCTCAACCGGAAGAGGGGCATTAACTACAACGTTTTGATTTTTTTTCTTCTAAAGTGACCGTAAAAATAAAGATATATGTTTGATAATTTTTCACATGATTAATAATTGTATAAAACTGCTATATATAGAATTTCAGCTTGATTGAATCGCTGAAAGTACCAGAATTAATTTTTGAACACGACTACAAATCATGCGCCAACAGGTGACGTGGTGTCAAACATGCTGGTTTAATAAATATTATTTATTAATTTTAATTTATAATTTATAATTTATTAAATTTAATTTAAATATAATATATTATGTTATTTAATCCAAATCAAATTGCGATATAGTCGAGTGGAGACACTCCAGCTAATTTAATAAATGTGGTTTTATTTACAAAATTAATTTATCAATTAATTATTCCTTTCAAGTAAATTTATTTCTTTTAAAATTACTTTAATTTAATGGTTTGTAACAAATATTTATAAAATAATAAATATTATTAGTTATTAAAATTTTTTTTTCCAAAATACATTTAAAAGTTAAACCTTTTTATTATATTATACAAAGTGTATGCATATGAAGCCGTCCTTTATATATATATATATAATATTACTAATATTAATAATAATATTAATAGTACTGGTATCAATTTTTATGGGAGCCCCTTAAAGTTATGCAACTGTAACGTATTATAGCTGTACATATAATATATTGCGCTTAAGAAATCAAATTAAATAGTAAACTTATTATCTAATGAGAAAAGGAGAATATCCTTATAATAATTTAAATAAACCTTTCTAAAATTTTAAATTAAAAATATATATATTCCCTCTTTAATTTATTGTTTAATCTAATTATATTATTTTTCAATTTCATATTGCGAAAAAATTGCAGAAATCAATTAGATATTACATCATATCATTTTTTTCGAGTATTTTTGTAATAAAGTTTATTGTTTAATATTATTATTAATATAATATATAATACATTACTAGTAATCACTATATAAAAATTGATTTTAAAATTTAAATTGTATCATATGAAATGTTGAGAATCGACTTAAGAGGGCAGGATAAATCAAAATCACCTGAAAACAAGTTCAATAATTGGACACCAGGGTGCAGAAATATAAATCTCTGGGTTATCATACATTATTGTCAATAGAATAATTATTTAAATAGGCATTTCTAAATTAAAATAAATAATGTTTATAAATTGTATCTAAGCTTTATAATTTAATCTAATAAAATTATTTTTCCATTTTTATAATCCAACAAAGATACTGAAATAAACTTGACTATATATTATCGTTTGTAGTAAAACTAAATAAATAATAATCTATCCATATAAAAAAGGTTTTTGTCTGAACATTGCTCAGAATTTTAATTTTTTTACATATCTTCGCGTTTCATGATCTTTAGAATTCAAAAGTGACTTTAGAATTTTTTATGTCTGTCTGCATGTCTGTCTGAAAATTCTCATGTTATAGACTCAAAAGTGGCTGAACCAATTTCTAAGAAATTACATCATAATATTATTGCCTACCTCTATTTGAACATAGGTTATATATTATATCAGTATGTATTCAATAACCGCAGAAATTAATTTTTAAAAATTTTATATGTACATGTTGTCATTCAGCGCCTTATTGATTCATTTCGGATAGTTAATATAAAATAAATAATTCTATAAATTTTCATACAAAGATTGTTTATAATATTTAAATTTTTATTTTAATTTCTAATATTCAAATATCATTTCAATTATTTAATTTATTCTAAAAGTTTTATTTATTTTTTATATAAAAAAAAATAGAATATGATTTTTTAGACAAATGATATTAAGGAGTTGTTTAAAATTTTTGTCTTTTTAAAATTGTGTAAATTTTTTAAATTTCTTTTCAATCTAATATTATTATATTACTTCCTCCCACCCATTTAATACAACAGGCAAAATAATTGTTTTATATATTTTAACTTTTATTCCCTTTGATAATAATTTTGATGAGATAAGCCTCTTTTCTCCTTGATAACAGGCGTTTCCCGATTGCAACCTCGATTTAAATTCTTCTCAAATATTATTATCCTTCGTGATTACATTAAATTTTTTTACATATTCAAATTCTACATTTTGTATATTATGATTTGGTATGTTAATACTGTTCCTCTCTGATTCTAAATATTTTATCTTATAACTATTCATTTCAAACTCCATATCTTCTCCTGCCTCGGTTAGACCATTTTAAAAGTTATTAAATTATTAAAATAAAAATAAAATATAAAGAAATTAGAATAATACTAAATTACTATAAAAATAATAGTAAAAAATATATATTAAAATCTTACGAAAAATCCAATTATGAGATCAAATTTTCTTAATTAACATTATTTATTCATATAATCTTAAAAATTAATAGAGATAATATAGTCGTAATGTGAATATTTTCAAAGTTTAAAAGGCTAATATGATCAATTGAGATATTGTAAATATATATATATATATATATATTGTAAATATATATGTAAATATATATATATATGTGGGATTTCTTGATTTAGGGGAAATGATCAGAGAGTCGTAGATTTAATATAAATTTATTAACGGAAGAGTTTTATAAAGATTTAATCAATTTAAAGGGAATTCAAGCAGAGTGACATTAAGATAATAATAAAGTCGGCTTACGTACTTTCTGGAGAGTCAGCAAATCACTTAACACTTTTGGCACTTGGAGTAAAATAGTAGTATTTACAATCGAATGTACTGGAGGCGCTGGATGAACTGGAGGCGCTGGATGAACTGGAGGCGCTGGATGAACTGCCTTTTGGAAGCTGATCGTCTGATATATAATTAGTCAATGTCTTAAAGTCACTCTTTACATTATCCGGGTTTATAATCGAATACAAAAATTATTGGCTATGTCTAAGGGTTTAATAACTAGGTAATTCAAGAGAGGACTTCATGATGCGTTGATTGACTGTTTTACTTATGTGTTCAGACACTTGGGTCGACCTCTTTATACCTGGGTAAAAGCCTTTACGCGGCGTCTTAAGTTTACAGGCCCCGCCCATTGAGTGCGACGTGGCTCGCCGCCATCTCGCTTGGTCTGGGGGGAAATATCAAACCCGCAATCGGCCATTCCTGACCTTCATAGTGTCCTCACTTGATCACAGTTTCAAAAATTCTCTAAACTTAAAAACAATTTGAACATAAAAAATAACTTCTTAAACATTATTATTAAACAATTTTCTAAACTTAAAAGCATTTGAACATAAAAATAACATCTTAAACATTATTATTTTATTACACTAGATCACTTTGTTAGTATTGTTTTATCACTTTATTTTAATATTACACTTACATTTTACTTTTCACTATTTCACTCATATTTCACTTTTTCACTATTTCACTCATATTTCACTTTTTCCACTATTTCTCTTGTATTTCACTTTCTCACTATTTCACTTGGTTCTTTTAATAATCGGGGTAGGGTTTCATAAATTCAGATGAAGTTAGAGAGAGATTTGGCTCTTCACAATTCGAAATTTTCTTGACTTGGTATTTGTTATGATTCAAAGCTTGTACCACTTCATATGGCCCTAAAAACGCACTTTTAATTTTTATACCGGGGTTGAATTGGGTTCTTTTTATGGCGACCAAATCTCCGTTTCGATACTTGATGGGTGTTTTACATTTTTTCGCATATGTTTTTTTATTTTCTTCTTCACTATCTTCAAAATTAGTGGTCAATTGGTCAAGTGAGATGTCTTTTTGCTCAATGATGTCTTTGAATTTTGTAATTTCTTTTTGTAAGTTTTGGTTTTCTTTGTCTAATGTTTCTACTTTAGTTTCATTTAATTTATTTTGTTCTAAAAGATTATTGTTTTTTACAGCTTCACTTTTTAATAATTCAAGCTCTTTTGACAATTTTTCAAAATTTGTTGCTTTATGTTGAAAATTCTCTACTTGAGATAGTAATTCATTTTTTTCTTTAGTTAAACTTTCCATTTTTGATTCCAATTTGGATATAAGATTTTTATTTGTATCCATTTCATTTTTTTGTTTTTCATTGGTGATCTTCATTTGGTCTACTATTTCTTGTGATTTAGCTGATTTACTATAGGTTTCTTGTAAAATTTCCTTGAGTTCTGAAGTTTGGGACGTTTCTCTTTGTAATTTTTCTTGTAATTGATCAACCTTTAAAGACAATTTCTTTTTTTCTTTTTCAAGATCTAAAATTTTATTATATTCCAATATAGAGGATTCTTTTAAATTTTCAATTATAGATAAAAGTCGGCGATTTTCTAATTCCAATTTTAGAGCCCTAGTTTGGGCATTACTACATAATTGATCAGAAAGAGTGTTATCTCCAGATTCGCTTTCCAAAAATGTCATTTTTTCATTAGAAGATACAGAACTTTCATTCAAAGCGCTTTTCGTTAATAGTTGCAATTGGGCATTTTCTTCATATAATTCATTTAACTTTTCAAGATCGGATTCTTTTTCTAGTGATAATTCGTTAATTTGTTGTTTGTACTTTAAAATTTCGGTTTCTAAATCTAAAACAAGTTCTCCTTTTTTCCTTGATTGTTTTAATTGATCATCTAGCATTTCATTCGTATCAATTAAAATTCGATTTTCATGTCTTAATTCATCTACTCTTATGAGATTTACATCGCTTCCCGTGTCGATCAAAGCGGTGCTCTTGTTATCATGAATTGTAATTGGTATTGTATTATTTTTTTCGATCGCTAAATTTACTGAGGCTTTATTCTCACGGCATAGTCGGGCTAAATGACCAAATTTTCCACAATTGTAGCACTTAGTTCCTTTACTTTTGTCAGGGCATCTTATTGAGAGATGTTGATTTGAGCCGCAATTGAAACATCGTACTGGTTTTTGAAAATCTTTTGGTTGCTCTCTGGGTTTTCTCCAATCTTTTTCTAATATTTTCGTTGAGTTTGGGGTTTTATTGCTTATTTTATTTTTAATTTTTTCGTAGATCCTCAGTTTGTCTTTGAATTCGGAAAGGTTTTTGGCTCCGTATAAAATTGATTTATTTGTTTCGTTATCCTCTATCCCGTTGATGACGTACTCAAAAAGAGATGCTTGCTCAATATTTCCTCTATTTGCCATTTCTTTCATTACTAAGAAATATTCTTGCGTAGATTCCTCTCGTCGTTTTCGTCGTTCATTCAGTGATCTATGCAAGCTGGCACTTGAAATTTTTGATCCGAATTCGCTTCTTAGTTTCTCTTTTAATGTTCGCCACGAATCGATACAAGGTTCCGACTGAATAAATAATTTTGCCAAATCAGTTAAAGATCGTTTTGCATAAATTAAAGTCTGGAGAGGGTTCAATTTTAGCAAAATCTTGATATTGTCAAACTCTTCAATCCATTTTTCTATTGGATATCCGTCCTTTCCATTGAATTTTCTGATCATCTCTTCAATGTCTCGGAAACCAACAGAGCAATTTGAATTGAAGATTTGCTCACCTTTGTTTCTGACTATCTTCGGGTCGTCGTAATCGATTTGGTTGAGTTCATCCTCCTTTTCCTGCTGATTGTTGCCTTCGTTATCGTCGTTGATTTCTTCATCGTCGTTGGTTCCCTCGTCGTCGGATTCTTCGTTATCTTCATCGCTGTCGTCCTCATCTTCGTATTCCAAGTGACACAAAAATGATAATATTCTTTTTCTTAAGATGTCTTCTGATGGATGGCATTTTATATTCAAGACGGGTGAAATTTTAATTAAATCTTGCCATGTTAAATTTTGTTTCATATATTCCAATTTATTTATAAATTCTTCTGAATCTTCCGAAAAATTGAATCCCTTGAAAGATAGAATATTTTTTCTATTCACTCTCGTTGATTTGTCGAAAATTACTGTGTTCAATATTTTAACAATTTTGAGTTTTTCTGTTTTAATTTTGTTGGCTACTTCGATCATTTCCCTTAAGGTACTCATTCTGAGTTAGAGAATTATTTTTGGCGCGTTATTATTTAAAATCCCAGCCACTTTGTGGATATTTAATTCAAATCCCGGACGAGTCCCCAATTTGTGGGATTTCTTGATTTAGGGGAAATGATCAGAGAGTCGTAGATTTAATATAAATTTATTAACGGAAGAGTTTTATAAAGATTTAATCAATTTAAAGGGAATTCAAGCAGAGTGACATTAAGATAACAATAAAGTCGGCTTACGTACTTTCTGGAGAGTCAGCAAATCACTTAACACTTTTGGCACTTGGAGTAAAATAGTAGTATTTACAATCGAATGTACTGGAGGCGCTGGATGAACTGGAGGCGCTGGATGAACTGGAGGCGCTGGATGAACTGCCTTTTGGAAGCTGATCGTCTGATATATAATTAGTCAATGTCTTAAAGTCACTCTTTACATTATCCGGGTTTATAATCGAATACAAAAATTATTGGCTATGTCTAAGGGTTTAATAACTAGGTAATTCAAGAGAGGACTTCATGATGCGTTGATTGACTGTTTTACTTATGTGTTCAGACACTTGGGTCGACCTCTTTATACCTGGGTAAAAGCCTTTACGCGGCGTCTTAAGTTTACAGGCCCCGCCCATTGAGTGCGACGTGGCTCGCCGCCATCTCGCTTGGTCTGGGGGGAAATATCAAACCCGCATATATATATATATATATATATATATATATAAATATTTTTATCTGCTCATTGCTCAGAATTTAAAATTTTTTCCATATATTCGCGTTTCATGACCTATAAAATTCAAAAGTGACTAGAATTTTTCATGTCATTTTTCATAGTTTAATTTTATATCTACCTTTTTTTCTCTGAACGAATTCAGTTATACTATGTTCTACACCAGGTGTGGCCAAACTTTTAGCTTTTAGGGGCTACTTTTTCAATAAAATATAGTCTGCGGTCGACTATGGATATGGGCAAATAATTTTAAAATTTTAGAAGATAATTAAAGAAGTTATATCGCCGATTTTAATTGTAAACCTTTACTTTTGGTCAAAAATTACATTTTCAAACTATCAGAAAGACGTTGGCTATGAAACACCGCTATTATGCGCCTATTTAATTGAAATCACTTGACAAGCAAAAAATTTATGCTTTTTAAGAAAGTTGTGCAAAAGATGCTGAATATGAGTTAGCAGGTTTGCAATCTAAGCCGACCTTATATTATTTATTTTATGAATTCTAACAATATTTATTAAAATTTTAAAAAATACAATGTTACGAACAAAACAAATTTTAAGCATACAATTTTTATTTGGATGAAACCTGGCATTGCATAAGAGCAGCAAGTTTCTCAAAATTTGGTTCATATGAACTTAGAGCAATTCTTAAGTATGACTCTAAATGTAGATCCGTTATTTTCGATCGAGGTTTTGTTTTGATCGCATTCATATAAGAAAATGCGAAAATAGCTGCTGATTTAATTGGTTTAATTTTTCAGTAACATCGCAGAAAAAAGCAAGATCGAGAAGTCATTCTTGATCATTTAATATGAGGTTATTTGTGGCAGAAGTTCTCTAAATCTTGCTAAAAATGTAGCACGACTTAACCATCTTACATCAGTATGAAGTAACAGTTCATTGTGTTCTCTTTCAATTTGATTGAGCGAACAAGTATGAATTGAAATGTTGAATCTTGACACAATCGTTTTATTTCTATTGAATTTATTTTTATATATTTATCTTATATAATAATATAATTATCTATTTATTATGTAATAAATAAATATGTTCTTAGATATATAAAAGATATGTTAGTTTTAATTATTATAATAATATTAATAAAAAAAAATTGTAAATGTAAGGGCTGTTATTTTTCATTTAAATTTATAACTTCAATTAAAATAAATACTTCATTTTGGAATGGATATGAGAGGAGGAGGAGGTAGAGGCGAAATTTGGGTAGAGTAGAGTAGTCTAGGACTAAACGGTGTTTTGAGAAAGGGAAGCCCTTGGATAAAAAGTATATAAATTATCGGGATAAGAAAAATATCAATATATGGTATATAAAAGATATAATAACATATAGGATGATTATGATCTCAAATTATTTTTTTAATAAATTTAAAAATAATATCCCGGGTAGCGAGTAGATTCTTTTCTATAAACCCAGTAGAAAAGTATTCTATTTCAGGGATTGGCGTCCCTGCCCTCACGTGAGCTCATGATTTCTTCTAAATCCCTCTTCTACCTGGAGGAATCATGTCCTTTACCCATTGACGCCTTTCCATCCATTCTCTTACTCTCCCCCCTCCCCTGATCATTCAAAAAATCAAATTTATTTAAAATTAATTTAAATGAAGTTTAATAAATTTTAGAAAAGATTCAAATAAAAATTTAATTTTATAAAATATAGATTTTTAACTTTTTATCATCATCATGCATTGAAATAATAGTTAATAATTCTTCTGTAACCAACATATATATATCATAGAAAACCATTCGAATAAAAACACATAATTGTGCAGTACCGGTATAGTCCATAGATTCGTCAAACTGCAATGATAATAAAACGCATTTATTAATATTTTCATGTAAAATGTCTTTAAGATTTCGGCTCATTTCTTCTGTTCTACGCATAACTGTATTTCGCGATATATTTTTGATTGATATCATTATTTCAGATTTATTTTTAAAATTCTGAAACAATTCTTTTCCAGCTTTAATGAATGCCTCTTTCCATATTTCCCCATCTTGAAACGGTTTGTAGTGTTTAATTAAAGTTTCAGCAACTATGAATGAAGCAATCGTAGCTGTCTTCGAATTTGTATTGTATTTTGAAAAACTATTTTGTTGTGCAGTTATTTGTGCCTTCAGTTGTTACACTTTTGCTTTTCTTAACGCAGTGCCACGTGGATAATCTTCTTCATAATTTTTATAATTTGTTAGATAATGTTTTTTCAACGTTTTCTTTCTCAGACAAAGCTACTGTTGCATTGCAAATAAAACAGATACATTTGCATATCTTTCATCATAGTAAAGAAATAATCTACTTCCCATTCACTGTGATAATGATACGTTTGTTCCGGCTGTACTTGGATTATTCATTCTAAAATAACAGGGTTAAATATTATTTTAGAATTTACCTACTAAAGATATTATTACGGAATATTTAAAACAATAACTTCTTTTCTCTATCACTACTGTCACTTCACTGGCTGTCACTTTACAATCTCTCTAACACGCACTGATACTGATATGCGCCCTGACTATGTTCGCTACAGAGAAAAAGCAATTTGAGACACGGCCACACAGCTACCAACTAGCGCGACAGAGCGCGTTCAGTATTACTACATTGTTTATCTTATCAGGATAAATATAAACAGTTTCACAAATAATTTATTTTTGTAAGATTAAATTATAGAATTAAGAATTTCAAAGATTTATTTAAGTTATAACAAATTGTCCAACTTTGGCTTCGCGGGCTACTTTTAAAGCCTTTGCGGTCGACGTGTTGGCCACCCCTGTCCTACACCAACCGTCGCTTGATTCATTCACCAAATTATTCTTCAAAATTTAACCAGAGTGCTACCAAATTAATTTAATATTATTTTCAACCCATTTTCAGGTAAGAAGATGACACTCATTCTAAAATTAATAATTCTAGAAATTTCCATACAAAGAGTTATTTATTTCTTGATATACTTTGTTAAGTTATCAAACCATGTTTATTTTTCTGAGGACATCTATACATAAATTTTCATAAAATTAAAGAACGTGTTATATGGTATATAAACAATTTAAAAGTAAAAAAGAAGATATGCTACTCAAAAGTGATCAACAAAGAAGGAGTTTAACTAGATACGTGTAAACTGAATCCCGTTGAGGATGGGGCCTCTTTTCACTATATTTTAAATAAGAACACAAAGATATGAATACTTTAATATACTGATTGAATTAAAATGAATTAAAATATTTTGACTTAAAACCAAATACTAAGTATTACTTGGGTGGCAAAGCCCCCTGCCTAGGAGCGAAGAGCCCCGAAAACGTATAATAATGTAAAATAATAATAATAATTATAATAATAATATATTTAATTGAAAATGGTGCAAATAACAGCCATTGGTCAAATTAGACCAAGGTAGGCTAAACTTAGCTAGCTCAGTTAATAAAAATAATATTTAAATTTAAAGATTGATTTTTAATTTTTAAAAATTTAAATAATAAAACGTGTTGTGACAACCGACTTAAGAGAGCAGCATATGTCAAAAACAAATACAGGTTCAATATCCTGACACCAGGGTGCAGAGTAAACAATTTTACGGGTTTCATACCTTTTTATCGATAATCAGGCCATCTAACAGACTACTAACTAACTACTGTTTTCACTGAAACAAAGTTTTTGGCGCCACCATGCGAAAAATCGAGCTTGTGTGTATGTATGCGTGTTTTTTTTTTATTTTATTGGGAATTTAAATATTATAGATTTTCCAGTTAAGTGAAAAATTATTTTTTCAGAGACAAAACTAACATTTAAGCAATCAATTATGCTTTTTTCAAAAATGTATATAAGTTTTATAGTCTAATAAATAAGTTTAGGCTTAGCTGGAAATCCTACAATCTTTTATGTCATTTACATATCTAAAATAAACGAATAATGTTCTATGTAATATTTAAGATTTATTTGAAAATAAATGAAAATTATAAAATGCTATTTAAAAATTATGTTATGAGTAAACACATGTAAACATATCTTTTTCCCACATTGTTTTGTCATATATTGAATTTAATTTTCGCAATAAATTAATTGCTCAGTATTTTAATACATTTTTACACAGTAAAAAATTCCAAATGACCAGTATTTTATTATATTTTCGCACGATAAAATATTTTAAATTGCTCAGTAATTCATGCCTAGTAAAATAAATAAAATCGTTCAGTATTTGATGCTCAGTGTAAATATGACTGATTGCACCGTATAAAACACTGAATGTACAGTAAATTTTCTGTATTCTAATATTGATGAATTCCTCCATTCTATTTAAATATAGGTATTATTTTAATTTTTTTTTTTAATTTACATTTTTTAAAAAAATTATTTAAATATATATTTATATCTGGTATCATATTGCCCAAGAAAATATAATGAATTTGTTATTATTTACTTTTTTATGTAGATTTATAATTGAATTGAATTTTGTGAAATATTGAAACAAGAAAAAATTTCGGCTCACAAAAATTTTCAGTAGTTCTAAAACAAAAAATGCGAAATTAGAATAGCATTTTTACCGATATGTACGAGGCAATATGTATTGTAAGTATAGTCACTTTCTAAAATAAAGGTAAGTAATTTTTCATTTTTATTAGAGTATTATATTATTATTATTATATTATATTATTGATATTTTATATATTATATTTAATACAATATTTTTGATTTCCAAATTATTTAAAAATTTCTACCTTACTATTTACAACCTCACATAAACATTTCTTTTTACAGAACGGTTTCATATTTTACTTGATAATTTTCACTGCATGCGTCCGCATGGTGGCGCCAAAAACTTTGTTTCAGACAATTCTAAAAAGTTTGGGGGCCTATCGATAATATTATAAATACTTGGTAAATTATATTCTAATATATTTTCTAATTTATTTTATCTTACATTTTAAAAACTCTAATCATAATGAATTAATGATTATTATTTATGTTTTTTTTATTTAATTGTTATTGTATTGCTATTACCATATTTTTTAGAATAAATATAAAATAAATTGTATCCGATTCTAACAAATTCTCTTTTATTATATTTTTAATGTTTATTCTATTTTGAATAAAATTTCAATTCGTTTTTTATGTTAATTTAATTCTAGTAAAATGTAAATAGGTAATATTTATACAAATAATTCACTTTAACTTTAAATTTTTTCTGGTAATTGTATAAATGCTTAGAAAAAAATGTGGTGAAATTATATTTAATAAAACCCATAAACTCTTGAGCTGAAAACAAAGGGAATGAATTTAGTAAAATAAAAGACTCCTTGGTCACAACTTTATTTTGTTACAGTTTTACAATAAACACTTTTTTTTTAGTTCACATCCAATGGATACATCATTTATCAGCCTATGGATTGGATTTAACTGTTTTATCCCTAAATAGAACTGAATGTTTATAAGAAACAATGAAGCTATTCTATGGCTTTTACACATTGAATAACTGTGATTTCTAAAATCAGTAATTATTTAAATTAACATCTCTTTCTCTTACTAGAGAATAAATTAGTTATTGCAATCTACACGCGATTTATATTAATTGATAAGTTAAAGAGAAAACGCAGATCCAATGTCTCGATACAGAAACAATTGGATGAAGCCAACAATTAATGAACAATATATGCTATATCACATCAATGCCACATTAAAGAGGGGGAGAGGGTTTTTTAAATAAAATTGTGCGTTACTTTCCTTTGGAATATTATTACAAATAATAAGCAAAAAATGCTTCAAGCAAATAATTATAAACCAATATATATATATTGGCTTTGCCTTTAGAACGCATATAATAAATTAAGTTTAGACAATTCAATACCCAATCATAATTTGTTCATAAATTAAAAAACGAAATGAAATTTTTTTTATACCACATGCATTGTGCATACTTTGAAGAGTGAAAGAACAAACATATAACACATATTTTTTAAGGGAATTATTTTTCTTTTATTAACCCTAAATGTATATTTTAATTTTATTATATTAATATAATTTATAAATATTTAACTATTAATCAACTTTATAAATTAACTATATTTTTTTTATAGAAAAAAATAATATACAAGAACTTTTTTTAAGTCAATCAAATTTAAGACAATTTAATTAACAATATTAAACATAGTTAAATATATATATATATATATATATATATTTTCTTTTTTACATTTATTAATATTAAAATATAATCAACAATCTTATTATGAAAATCTCTTATATATTTGTTATTAAGATATTTTTAAAAGAAAAATTTAGAATATAATAATAAGCCATTGTAATTTATTTTAAATTAATGTTACCTCACATTAAAAAATAAACTATAAATTTAATTGTTTTATTAGATTACGAGTATTATATCTTATTATATTTCTTTATCCAATACAAATAATATAAAATATATAATACTGTATGGTAATTTCATGAAATTTATTATTATATCACGTTTTGGCATGTTTCCAAAAAATGTTCAATTTTTCTAATTTTTTTTTTTATTATTTTAATTATTATTTAATATTAAAGATATATTATAATAACATAATAATATATAATAACTTATAATATATTATAAATTTAATTTTCATTTTAATTATTAAGAATATAATAAAATATTAGTATTATCAGTGTCAGATTTAGAAATTTGATATCTTGAGAATCAAGAAAATTAACTAAGTAAGAAACAAATTTGGTTCTTTACCTGATTGATCATCTGTCGAAAATTAAATGTATTAGGTAGTTATCTTGTCCGATATATTCATACTTATCTTTCTTAGAAATATTAAAATATTATATAAAAATAAAATATTTTTTTACTTTTATGTAATACGAAATGCAATTTAATCTCTAAATTAATAGTAAAAAGTAATCAAGTTAAAATTTGACACTGATTATTAATGAATGAAGAAAAATATTTCCCTCTCTTTAGATAAAAGTAATTTTCATACATTACGATTAAGGAACATTTTAGCATAAATAAATTAATAAATAATAAATAACAAATTACATATTACATTAAGTTATTTCACACTGAGAACAATTTTAAGTACATACACACATCAATATTTTATCAGATTTTATTATTTTTTTAAATTTATTTTATTATTAAGTACATTTATGTTATCAATTTATTTGAATAAGTGGTTAAAAATTTAGAAGAAAAATGGGCAGTTCATAGAAATAATTGTCTAATTAATAAATATACCTCTATGTTTATTATTATTATTATATTTTATTTTTGTATTATAATTATTTCTCCTTTTTTGGAACACATAGTAAATCTTCTAAAATTTTTAATTATTTATTAAACAATTAAAAAATTCATTACTTAAAGTATACATCCATTTTACCATATCTAAATAATTATTATTTTTCTTCTTTACGAATTCGTAGATTTTATGGATGAGGTTAGAAATACCTCATAATTATATCTTTATTAAATATGTTATAAAAAAGAAAAACAATAATAGCACCATATTGAACCAGTAAATTTGAATATAATTATTAAATTAAAAAAGAATACGAATTACATTTTGGAACTAAGAAGTTGGTTAAATTGACGTTAGATGGCGGTAGTTACAAAATTTTACATTCAAATATATTTATTCCTAGAAAAGACAAGGGCTCTATTTCCAACATATACATAAAAAATATAATTTAAATGTAAATTATATATATATATATATATAAATATATATAAAACAATATTATCAATATCAAAAAAGACAATTTATCGAAAGTAATTTCAATATGATTGAAAAAAATAGAGGTATTTCTATGATCATCGTTTTTATTTCATTAATAATATATCTTCATAATTTATATATAGTTATCTCAAATTATCTTATCTAAATGACTATTAAATATATATATATATATATATATATATATATATATATATTTCTTTAGCTTAATGGCTATACTCATATTATATATTTCTTATATATACATATATTCCTATATATATATATATAGGAAATACATATAATTTGAGGTGTGTATTATACAAAATTCTATGAGCTCTACGGATCAGATTGAGGAATTGGTTACTTTACGAGTCGTAATGATAGGTGATTGATCCGAGAGAATGATAACGATCGTAGTTTCAGTGCGGCTTTCTGTTATGCACGATATTACATTCGTGCATTAACACTAATTAATATATTATTATAATCCCATCAAATATACAAATACAAATTATTATTTATTTATTTTTTTTTTTTTATAAATAATCGGACAATAGTTGTTTTCTTTTCATCAATATATATTTTTTTTTATACATTTTACATTTACAAATTATTAATATCTAAAATATTTATTATATTTATTTCATTTTTCATACAATATTTATTAATAATTTTTTTTTTTTTCATTTTTTTGTGTTGATTATATTTTTCTTTTTTTTCTATAAAAAACGTTTACTAAATATCCACGAATTTCATACATACATTCCAATCATGGACTTAAATGAATTCAAAACAACCTTGATATACATGTATATTATATATTATATATTGTATATTACATATATTATTATTATCGTTTATATTTTTATTTATTTATTTATTTATTTTTTTTAATAACCTTCTTAAGAGATTATACTGCCACATTTTGAAATATTTCATAAGTGTCGACTCAATCTCATTGATAATTATTATTCCTCGAGCAATACAAATGATTGTCATTATAATTGTTTGACATTCGGATCCTTGTTATGTGTCTATTAATTAAAAAAAAATCTTATGATGAATTCAATTATTAATTTACAACTCCAAAAAGGTATTCATAAATATTAGTTCTTGAAATGAAATACTTTTGACCTTGCCAGAAACTAAGTCGAATTGTAGAATTAAAGGAATATATTTTCACTGACCTAATATTATAAAGAATTATTAATATTATTCGATTAAATACCTATATATATATATATATATATATATATATATATATATATATATATATATTCATTTATTTTGATTCATTAAATATTCTGGAAAATATAAATATGGAAATATATTTGAATAACCCAATAAATATATTTGTTTTGTTTTACATTTTTAATTTTTTGTTTTTTTTAATATGTCTATCTTATTTTATTTTTAATTCTGAATGATTCATTAGCTATAATAAAAGTAAAAAAATAATATATACAATAAAGAATATAATAATAATATTAATCTAATAGAAAAAAATATGAGAATAATTTTAATTTTGCTCCCTTTTGAGAAAAGAGAGATAGAGAACGAGATAGAGAAAGAGGTCACCACCATACTCCAAAGATTTTCATTCATTTTTAGTAAAAAGAGAGACTTAACTGCGCAAGACTGGAAACGAAATGATCTATCCCCTTCAAAACAAATGAAAATGGGTTAATTATTAAATTCTTTGACGCACTTGATGGCATTGAGTTGAAACTCAAAATAAAATACCATTCTAAATGTATTAAAAAAAGAATGGAATTATATTTAAAAAAAGAACATCTAAAATATGATCAACTATACAAAAAAAAGGCATTTTTTTATTATAATTTTATTAGAACATATGCTTATAGTCAGAGACAGAAATATTATTAAAGATGTTTGATTATAGAACCTTAGTATTTAAACTAAAAAAAAAATCAGTTAAATATGAATTTCTATTTTCTAAGATGTTTAAATTTATATCATTTATTTTATATAATTTTTTTTGAAACTAATTTTAAATATATATTATATATAATAAAATATTTTATATATATTTTTTTTAAATTAAAAATTCTATGTTTTATTTTAATTATCTAAATTAAAAAATATTAAAAGAGATATTTACTATTAAAATTAAAATAATAATAAAAAAAATGCCAAATAAACTTTTTTGTTGTTGTTATATTTTTTTTTTAAATTAATTAAAATGGATGGTCTAGGTGTAATTTGAAATATTAATGTTATTTTATACATTCAATATAAACAAGTCCAGTGTACTAAATGGCTAGTGTATGGTTCTATTTGCTTAAACACTTAATTTTTCGGATATTAGGCCCTTCCAAATTTCATTTAAAATTATAGTGGTTTGAAAATAAACAAATCCTCACAATATTGCGATTGGTTTCTTTTTATAAAATATTTTTATTAATATATTACCAAAGTAATTATAATATGTATTAATACTAATTATTATTTTCTTAGAATAAGATATTATATGAGGAGTTCAAGGTCTTTTTAATAAAATTTAATTATAAATCTGATTAAAGGAATATTCAAATGCTTATGCAAATTGATTTTTTTCAGGAAAATTAATTAGAAAGCAATTGAATTTAATTGATCTCTGGAATGGAAGGGAGAATAATCTTTCTCAAGTACTTCTAAAATAGCAAACTTGGTTTAATTTTTCCTAATACCTTTATTTTATTTTATGTAAGTTTTAACATTTTATTTTATTTTTAGTTTATTTTTTATATTTAAAAAGTTAATTTTTCATTGGGACTACCCTGTTTTCCGAGCAAGAATAAAAATCGAAGATCGTTTAAAAAATCAAGGGGGAAATAATGATATTTTCGAAAAAAAAATTAGAAAAAAAAAAGAAAGTTCAAATTAACTAGCGAATGAATGAAGGAGCGAAAGAGAAAGAGAATAAACAATTTTAATTAAAAGTTTAATCTTTAAGCTTAATTCTTTCACTTAATATCGAATTAAAAAGTATTTAATTAAGTAAAAAATTTCCAGACAATTTTCGTTCGTTTAAATTGGACGATTAATCTATTTAATATAAATTAAATATTTTGTTGTTTTTTATTTAGAAATTTTTTCGATTTTTTTTTTTTTTTAATTGAAATTTATTCAGATATTTAATAAAATTATCTAAATGCTTTATTATTTTACTTTAATTTTATTATATCAATCTAGTTAAACTCATGGTACAATAATATATTCTATCATATTCACTTGGATTCAATTTTTCGTGGAAAAACAAAATTATTCTATTTTATTTTTTTCTAGGAAATGGGCTTTATTTATTTATTAATTACTTTAACAAGATGAGAGAGAAAAAAATGACCAAAAGTAAATGGAAATAATTTGAAACCACACGCTAATGGGATTAGAGCTTGAAGAATTTTCCTTTGGGAGCCATTTACCTGCTTAGTAATAAAACCGCCATCTTGAAAAGAATAAATTAAGAATTTTTTTTTTTGAATTAAGAGTTCATTTATTTATATTTCCTTTTAGATATACATGTAGATTAATTTGAATATATATATATATATATATATATATATATATATATATGTATATCTATAAATATTAAGATTTTCTAAAAATATTTAAGTTCAATTTAAACAAATTTTAATCAAATTAATTAATTTTTTTGATTAATTAAAATGAAATTGAATTCCAACTAAATAAGTTAAAAGGGATATTTCTTAAATAACAACCCCATTTTTTTCATTTGAATGAAATTATTGTATCAATGATTTCTATCCAATTACCACTATTCTTCACCAATCCACCTCTTATACGCTATAAAATAAATAAATATTTTTATTTTATAGTTTGAAACAAATTCAAAACCAATAAAAATGTACCTTTTTATTTCTCTAGAATAATGAAAAAAATATAGACGATTAATCAGAATTTTTATTACTATTACATTTAGCTATATATAAGTGGGAGTTTGTTTTTTTTTTATTTAAATTTTAGAAATATTTTATATTTTCTATTTAAATGGGATAAAATGCATGTCGCTTGTTTGATGAATATGTAGCGTTGTGAAAGTTAATAAGAAATATGTTCTCTTTTATATCTTTTTTGACACTTTCAATTTCCTGTCCAACTTTTTTTTTCCTGCTTGTAATTAAAATGAAATATCAAATGTCAATTATTTTTTTTTTACATTTTTATTTAAAATTTTCTAAAAATGTCTTATCAATTTGAAAATATGATTATACTTTTGAGTAGACACTTTTGAAATATTCTTTTTCAAAATATATAGGCATTGGAATATTTATTTATTAATGATCACTCATATTTGGGTGTTGTTTTTATATTTAATTTGAGACAAGATTTTTTATCTAAATAAAGCAATTAATTAATGGCAGCACAGGCAAGAAAATACCACTAGATTAATTTCATTTTTTTAATATATATATATATACTTATTTATTTATGACATAATTATAACCAAATATAAATTTCATATGAGCAGCTTTATTCAAGTATACCCTTACAAAATGGATTGGTGTTTGTTTTTATCATTAGCCGACTTTTTTTTTTTAATTTAGCAAAATCTTTAAATAATATTATTTTCATTTTGTATTATATAAATTTCTCAACGTTTAATAATAAACTAGGTATATCTATATACGAATATAAATCGATATATAGATATAAATTCCTCTATCAAAATTAATTCATTGGTCACCATATATAGAATATATATAACTTTCTAGAAATATTCCTATAGAAACATTTATTTTTTAAAGTTTAGCTGAAGTTTGATTGGATGACACATTAACACACACTTGACTCAAGTAGTTGATCACAAAGCTCAATCACTAGATTTGTTTGTTTTTTTTTTCTATTTTAAATCTATCACTAGATTTTTTATTACCTTTATAATCGAAATTGAGGATTTTTTGATTATTAAAATAAATATTTCTTAATTTGAAATTATTATTTTTTTTTTATAAATTTATTATCATTTACATCAATCCTATATTGGGGAATACGGAAAATATGTTGATAATTATAAGATTATCATAATTAAATAATAATCTATGGGAAATGAATGAATGTTAAACTTAATCAAAATTATATTTAATTCAAAGACTTTTTATTTATTTATTTATTTATTTTCATATATTACTTTTTCAGATATTTTTCAAATAAGTTAATTTTGAAATACTAACCATAGAAAATTATTAAAAATGTTTTGTTTTTTAAGATTAGATATATCATATATAATTTATATATTTTTAATATGTATGTGTAAAAAAATTGTTATTAATATTCTTTTGTATTGTCATCACTTTTGAGAATTTTAAGAATATTAAAAAAAAAAAAAAAAATTATGTTAAAATGAAAACATGCATGTTTATTTAATATGATAATCGATTTAAACTAAAAACGTTATTAAATATTTCGTGTGCCTTTAAAATTATTATCTCAAATAATTATTTAATTAAATTTTTTTTAGAAAAATCCTTATTATTTCGATTACAAAGATAGAATATATATAAACTCGTTTATATTTTGATTATATTATATATATATATATATATAAAGACACCTTAAAATATTACTTATTTACATTAAGAGAACATTTTTTTTTAATTTTATTCACCAATAAGATTAACGCGCTCGTGAGACGGAGAGAAATGAAGATGTTTTTGTTTGTGGTTTCTGTTCTGCATAATTTAGTCACCTCACTGCTTCTGTAAAAACACATAAAATAATATTGTAATATAATTATAAATAAATGAATTTTAAAAATTTTGAAATAAAAATAAATTGAATTTGAAAAATATAAGGAATTGAATGCAATCAAAATCTAATAGATATACTCATGAAAATTTTTTAAATGTATTATTTTATATATGTTATCAAATTTATTTTTAACCTTTTATTAAGTATACATACATAAGTTATTGTATAAATATTACAAAGTAAATTAATAAATTGTTAATTATAATAAATTGAATAAAATTTTTTAAGGTGTTTTGAAAAATGAAATAATTTGAAACATAAATTTATTGTTCCAATCAATGAATGATAAAAATGAACATATTTTTATTTAAATTGAGTTGATTCATTAGAGACTTCTTTGAATTCAATTCAATGATTTTCTTATCTATCTTTAAAATGAAACATTGATTTAGTCGAAAATCGGGATTTTAAAGAGGGCTGTCTATTGAAATTGGATTACCGATTCATTTATTTCCCTGTTAAGCATTTAAAAGGTCTGAGAATAAAAGCCTGCTGTCCATTGCGGAGGGTTGTTCGATTATATAAAAGATACACGTTTGAAGAGAGTCATTTTAAATGTTAGCTTATTTAAAAGTATACAATAAACTATATATTATATTATCTATTATATGATAATGATGATAATGTAAAGTAAATTAAACAATAAATAATCAAAATTAATAATTGAACTAATTACAAATGATGCTTAAATATGAATGAGGAATAAAATAAAACTAACAAAAATTCGTTTTTTTTTATTTAAACTGAAATAAAAAAGGTAATAAATATAAAATAACAGAACGAGGTTAAATACCAACTAAAAACATATATAACATAAACCATAAAACATATATTATATTATTTTAAATTTAAACAAAACCTTGTAATGTATGTTGATATCTAAAATAAAAAATATTAAATGTGACAATGCCTCTCTCTCCTTATAATGACATAGCAACTTTCGCTGATGATACTGCAATCATTTCAACAAATGTAAATCATAATGTCGTATCTGAAAGACTTCAAACTCATCTCGATATGTTATATCTTTGGTTTAAAAGATGGCGGTTAAAGATAAATGCAACCAAATCTATATTTGTCACCTACACCTTAAATAGGCAAACATGCCCACCAATATACATGAATAAATCTATCATTCCGCAAAAAGATGAGGCAAAATACCTAGGAATCCATCTAGATAGGCGCTTGACTTGGAAAAAACATATTTCAGCTAGAATTGTCCACTCAAGGGAAGAGTATAGAAAACTATATTGGCTTTTAGGGAGACATTCTAGCCTAGGATTAGAAAGCAAAATTCTTCTATACAAATCCATAATCAAACCAAAACTGATGTATGGGATCCAACTCTGGGGATCAGCCTCAAAAACTAACATAAAAAAAATTGAAAGTTTTCAAAACAAAACACTTAAAAATCTTGTAAGAGCCCCGTGGTATGTTCCAATTAGATTCATACAAAGGGACTTAGAAATTAAAAACTTAAATGATGAAATAAACATCCTAAGTGAAAAGTATATTAAAAAAATGGAAAACCATCCAAATGTGTTAGTTAAAAAATTACTAGTTAGGGATGATACAATCAAGAGATTAAAAAGATATGATATATTGGATCTCGTTAATAGAAAATTTTGACATTCATGTGTGACAAAGTGAAGTGCGTGTTTATGAAATGTTCGGGATGAGTGTGTGTGTTTAGTGTATAATATTTAAAACTAATATGTGTGTGTCAAGTGCAAATATGTTGCTTGGCATGATATTGTATTGCCAATGATATGTATGTATTGTTTGTATTTCATTTTTTATAAAAATTACTTATTGCCTATATTAAAATGGGCAGATTGTATATTTTCTGAAATAATATATAAAAAAAAAAAAAAAAAAAAAAAATGTGACAATAATTTATAGATATATAAGAATTATAATATGTATAAATATGAGCTAAAATAATATTTTTTTACTAAATATATGTTTATAGTCAAGAAAAATTTAGTGAGAAAAGATAACGTTTACTGTTAATTTTCAAATAGTTTAATCAGCGCTCGCGGGGTTTGTTTGTTTTTCGATTTAAATATTTAAGATTTCGTCGCCTAGCTGAATTGTGTATTTAAGTAGAGATTGACAAAGTTAAGAGGTTAGAAATTGAATTTAAATTTAAATATTTAAATTAAAATACCTAAGTTTTATATAAAAAAAATGACAAAATATATATAAATATATTGATTATTTTCTTCAGAAATTGAAACAATTAAATATTTAGAAATAGAGATCAATAGTATGGTATAATATTCAATTTAAAAAAGAAAAATATATAATTTAAAGCGATAAAAATATTTAATAATAAAAATATACTTACTTTAGAGTAGTGAAAGTTAAGATTATGGCAGAAGTGTGGATTGCGACATTTATTTAGATTTTATGGAATTTATGCTTGAAACATTTTATATGTAATTGTATAAAATGGTGGTTAGAATAACATAACGAATAAAAAAAATAATATAAAATTATAGATTATATATATAATTACTAATGTGTGATCAAATCAAGTATTTAACTTTCCACAGATCTATATTCATTAATTATGAGGGCGAAATAAATAAACCATTTATATATCGTTTTATAATAGGATAATATAGAAAAAAAAACAAAATAAAAATATAATAATTATAATCATGATTTTGAATGATTATTATTATTTAGTTGGCAGTTATAAATGATAATTTTAAATATATATTAATAATAAGTCTCATTCTGCTAATAAGTTATTATTACATTAATATATATATAATAAGTAAATATAAATAAAAAAATATTACTTTAAATTTAGTTTTAATATTATACTTAAATAATATAAATAAAATATATTAAAGATAATTAGATAATTTCAAATAGAATTTGAATCCGCCATTTTATCCATTTATTTGATAATCAAATATTTGAATTCTTGTCAGGTTTAGTAGTACACCAATTTACCATTAGATTCATACTTGGATTAGACTGATTAGTTTTATCATCCAAATAGTCAAAATAAAAAGCAAGTTGCATATGCACCAGGCGTTAATTGGATCAGAGTATTGAATGAAATAATTTTACTTTTTGATTTTTTTAGAACTAAAATTTATATATACATAAATATAATAAATATTAAAAGATTATTTTAAAATTTATATATTTTTATATTTAATATAATAATTTACTTATTAGTTTTTCTAATGAATGTTGCATCGTCTTTTAATGAAATGTCTTCCACATTCAAATCACATTTAGGAAATATACATTACATTCTTTTTTCATCTCTTTTTGGCATACTTTCTTATATTCTAATCTAGATAAGTACAAATAACGATGATTATCGATTTTTCTACTAATCTACTCTATGAATTCTGTATATTTTGAAGATCACTTTGCTCATTTCACAAAGTTGGATCATTTAGTTAAAGATAGAGATAGAGGGAGAGAAATAGAAACGACGTTCGCCGTATTATTTACAATATTTGATGTTTGGCTATACAGTGCTTTGTGGTGCTAGTTTTGTTTAATAAAACTAGTCACCGTTTGACAATTGAAATCATATAACGTAAATAAAAGAATTATCCACTTGTGGATATTTTTCAATATATATAAATTTGTATTGATTTAATTATATATATTTACATACATATACGTAAATATATATAATGCTTATATTAATATCTATCTAATTAATCTACTATTTGTTATATATTATATATAATTCCTAACAGGGTTTCTTTTGGAAGTTGTTGGTTTATATTTCATATGCTAAAAAACTATAATCAAATTTTTGAAAATTAAATATATTTTATAAGTTTTTTTATTTATTTAGGCCATCCAAAACCGAATAATCTTTACCTATTTGATATAGGTCATTTTGATATATAAATTATATGACAGGTTATATTTCGAATATAGAGAGATTAAATTTCTTTTTTTATTATATATATATATATATATATATATTTGGAATGTAATATTAATATTATTATAATATTAGTAACTTATACGAATATATATATATATCTTAAATAAAATTATAAGTCAATTGTTTGCAAATAAATTATTTAAAAATAATTTAATTAAAAGTTGAAATGATATAGGATATAAAGATATCAAAGATATATATTAATCAAATTCATATAATGTTTAATAAAATAATAATAAAACAACTAAATAAATAAAATTTCAATTTTATCTTAATGATAATAAGTGATAATAAATTCAACCATGGGCATTCGATGTTTATTTTATTTTATTTTAAAGCCTTAAAATTAAACTTAAAAAAAAAACACATTTAATAAAGAATATTTAAATTTCAGCAATCAATCTGGTATCAAAATAATTAATTTATTTGTTTCATGCACATTTCGGTAGTTCATCTTTTTTTCAAGTTTTCTTATAGTCAGTTTCTGAGGTCATAAACCATAAAACAAACAAATCAATTTATTTAAAACTACAATGAATGTTAATATTTAATTTATCTAAATTATTAAATGTAAATTTTTTATGTTTAATTTTCTGATTTTAAAATTTATTATATATAAATATATCATTACCCAAATGAATATATATTTTTTTTAAATTAAATAATATATGAATCGTAATATATACATATATATATATATATATATATATATATGATAAAAATAAAAATAATATATAGTATATTGAAAATAAAAAAAAAAATCATGAAATAAAATAAATAACCCAATCAAGACCCCAATCATCTAATAAATCTGATAAATCCATTTAAATTTAAATTAAAAAACTTAAATTTTATAAATATAATTCTAAATATAAATTTAAATAAAAAAGAAATTATAAAAAGAGCAATTTTGTTTTTATATATTATTACAAATTATACTTGGATATTCTTAAAATTAAAATAATATACTTTTTTTAATTCAATTATTAAATAAAATCTTGAAATAAATACATACAATATTATGACAAGTAAATTCATACAATCTTTTATTCAAATAGAGTAGTGATATATAGAAATATAATGTGATTTAAGGACAACAGCTTTTCCATTTCAATGAAGTGTTATTATTCATTTGCCAGGTGATAAAATTCATGTTCCCTTTTCGAAAACTCTTTGTTAACATTTTTATTATAAAAACGACACGGTTTTAGCCCAGGTGGGTTGAAGGAGGAGGAGGAGGGTTGTTGTGGTAGGAATGGATAGGTGGTAAAAGAGAAGCCTAGGATCTTGTTGGCTTCAGTCATTTTCTTCCTTCGAGTTTAAAATGCAGAGAGGTGTGCGAGATTAAATTACTGAGCGGAACAATTTTTTTTTCCATTTTTTTTCCCTCTCGTTTTAATTTGAATATGAATGAAGTTTTTATCGACACACCCGAACGCATTAAAAAAAGGAATTTAATCCTTCCAAGTATTCTCATAAGATTTCCAATAATTGTGGCGTATTTTGGACTTTAAATCCTTTCTAATTAAATTAATCTATAGATATTCTCTAAATATATAATCTATGTATATTTTTTTTAAATTTATTTTTTTTTTTTGATTGAATAATATATAATTATATATATATTATATTTACAAAATAAAAGACTTTTAAGTCTATTATCAAAATTTCATTTTATTTATTTATTTTTTATTATTTATTTAGTGAAAATATTATATATTTTTATGGCTCTCTGTTTCAATATATTATATTAATTCTTAAAATAAATTATCAAAATTTTGAAAATAGTCTTTAAAAAGTCTCTTGTAAATCTTAAATACAATTGATGATCGAGCAAGAAGGAATTCTATCACTGTTAAAAAAACAACCATTTTTTTGTTTCTATCAATATTCTTCTTTTTTTTTTTGTATATTAATAAATACTATTAAATTAATTAAAAGATAATTGGGTGCATGTGATTATTAAATTCATATATTATTTTTTTAAGTTTATCAATAATTTCATAATTCAAATTTGATTGAGTAAAGTTTTTGAAAATATAATGCAAAAATTTATAGAATATTATACTTCCTTATATTTGTAAATTAATAAGTGTCTAATATTGCGTTGTGATTTAATTATAAAATTATTAGGATTAAATTAGTCTCAAAAAAAAAAAAAAATAAAAAAAAACAATGAAATAAAGATATTAGAAATATAAATTATAATAATTAACTATAATATTTTGTATTTTTATTAGACTTTATAGTTGCATTAAATTTGTGTTAATTATTTAAAATAATATACAATTTTTAGTAATCATCGAAAAGTTATCAATATCTCTAAAGTGACATTAATTAACTCTAAAGTTCTTGCACTCAGTATCAGCAACCATATTCCCCTTGCCATTCCTATCTTAAGTCAATTCCATTTACTTGATCCCATCCCGAAACCGACCGTTTTTATAGAGGTTATTCAATTTAATCAATTAAACTATTTCCAGAATTTAAATGTTACTTAAATTAAATTTTTATTTGTCAACATCCGGAATCGATTATTTCGTTATCTAATTCCAGGGACCAAAGATCAATAGTATACAAAGTATATAGTTTCGTTGATTTTAATTTAAAATAAATAAAAAATAAATTGTGTATTGTAAAAAGGAAAACTCGAAGAATAAATGTTTGTCAATTAAAAATAATTGAACAAATCCCAACAAACCATATTATAATATAATCATATTAAATGAAAAATTATAAGTAAATGTTTTTTATTAAACAATAATTTTTTAATTAGTAAACCTTTGCAATTCATCAAAGGTAATAAAAAATTAAATAAAATGATTTTATCTAATATAATTAAAATGACTAGAATTATTAATTATTAAAAAAAAAGAGAAAAAATAATTGATTGAGTTTTGTTATATAACCACATATTTAATTTTTTCTCATGAAATTTTAAAATTACTAAATTTTTATTAAGTATAAAAAAATTCATTAATTATTATAATCATTTTAAGTTGAGAACACCTTTTGTATAATGATTTGGCTCGATTGAAGTAGTCTTTATTAAGTGGTCTATTTAAATTAATGAACATTAATTAACACCAATTTTCTGCTTATGAATTTGTGCACATAATTTGTTCTTAATAACCTTCAAGTGATGGAGTATTATTAACGTTAAGTCAGTTTAATGATTTGCAGTGCTTGGATGAATAGAAAATAATTAATTATATTTTATAGTTTATGAATATCCAATTGATATTTTATAATTATATTTTTTCAAATGTTTTTAAAATAAAAAGAATAATATAGGTATAAATATTATGGTTTGAAGTTTTAAATCTTGATAATTATATTATATTATATATTATATATTAAACCTTTGAAACGTTCTAAGATAAATTTATCATAAACTCTCAATAAAGTTTTAAAAAAATAGTAAAAATATAGAAGTAAAAATATATATATAATAATACTCAGTTAAAAGGAAATATGTTATATTTTATATGAAATTATATTATATAGTGAATTATAATAGAATAAAATTTGTTAGGCGATAAGAATGGATGTGGGAATTCGGCTAAGAACTTATGAGTTTAATAATGTCACACTTATGAGAAATGTCGCTAAAATTTGTTATATGTTAATAGTTTTAAATTTATTTAACTTAAAATTAATTATTTTTAAAAATGGATTAATTAGGAACAATTTTATTTTGTTTTAAATGTTAATGGTATATTAAAGTCAATTACCTAAGTAAAACTAATAGTAACAATAATAATAATAATAATTTGAATGTGAATCTTTCAATTGGAGAAAAATATGTCTAAATTTGAATTTAAAGTAATATTTCATGTTTTTCTATAAAAAATAAAAATTAAATTGAAATGTGAAAAGAACGTCAATCTACTTATGTAATCATTTAAGAAAAGAATAAAATATGTGAGAAGAAGGAAAAAACACAATGCAAAAGTTATGAGACTTTTTTACTGTATTATTGCTTAAACTCGGTTATGTAAATTGTTTTTATGAGCTTTTGAATGGAAGAGCGGGCATACAAACCCAAGTTGGACGAATATTCCACTCATGGAACTGAGAATAAAAAAAAATAATATATATATATATATATATAACGAATATAAATGGCAATTCCTTTCTTTGTCTATGGAGTGTGAAGAGGTGGAAATGAGTTTGTGTTTAAATTCCAAAATCAGCGCCGCAATCCATGCCATAATCAGCATCGTCGAACCCCCCACCGCTGTCCCCACCATAATGGCCACCATTGGCGATAGTTGTGTTGCTGATGTCATAATGGTTCGAGATATGGATATCGGTGTCGTGGTGATAACTGGGATGATAGCCCCAGCCGCCGCCCCATCCCCAGCCTGCAAAAGAAACAAGAATAATCTCCCACCAACAAAATTTAATTTATAGACGAGCGATTTCATAAATTATAATAATAAATTTTAATTTTATTACTAGGATGTGTGTAAGTTGTTGATGTCAAAAGAAAATTATTATTTACTATAGAAACATACCATTTTTGTTTAAATTTTTATTATTTTGTTATGGTTTTGTTGTGATTTGAATTATTTGAAAAATTTTATTTTTATTTCTAATTTCATTGTTGTCAGATTAGATGAATTGAACTGGGATTGTTCAGATATTTTAAAAGATATTCAAATAAATTATTGAATATTTATGTAAATAAACGGTAATAAATTATCTGTTTTATTAATTTACTATTTTATTATTCTTAATAAATAAAACTTATAGTTAAAATATTAATTTAAATGTTCATCTATTAGTATTAGGTTATGTCAATGAGACGAGATGATTTTAAGGAACTTTAAGACAAAGTTGGGTGGTAATGGAGAAAGGCAGGTGGCGGCTACCTGTATATTCTATAATCAATTTGCAATTGTTGAACGGATGAAAAACCTGGTTAAAAAAGTTTTTTTTACAACAATCAATTCCTTCATCCAATCATCTCGTTTCTTTATTTGATTTTTATTATTTTAAGGTTAATTATTAATCAAAATAATTAAAATCTATTCAAATAGATGAAATTAAAATATGATACACGAGATGGCAGCTGTGAATATAATAAATTATAACTTTCAAAAATTCAAATTATTATTTAATAAATTCTGATAGTTATAAATATGTATTATGTTATATAAATATTCCTTCGTTATTTTTCTTAGTTTACTCGAACTTTTGAATATATATATATATATAGGTATATATAAGCTTAAAAATATATACATATATAAAGTAATATTATTATTAGAATTTCAAAAAAACACCATCCATTCATTATAGACAAAAATTAGATATTTAATTTTCTTTTTGTCATATACGTAGATCTCATCAAGGATTTGAATTAACAAAAAGTGTAATAATTAACAGAAGATTTGAATTGTCAATAATCATTAGTTTCTGGTTCACCGAGCCGCCGCTCGGTCATTAAACAAAAATGATTCCTTAATATCGGGTTTGACTAATTTGATTAAATATAATATATTTTGTATTTACGGAAGCGCTGTCTGTCGAAGTTGATGACGTCATTTACATTTCCTATTTTAAATTAAGAAAAAACTAATAAACGTTCTGAAACAATTTCAAATAATTTAAATGTAGGCATTAATGCAGTAAAAAACAGATATGGATATAACATAAATATCTTTAATTTTATTTTATTTATAATATATTTTGTTTTTCGGGGACATAGTTCCTGACGTCATATAATTTTAAATTAAGAAAAAACTAATGAAGATAATTTTTCCCGAGGCTGAAACCAATACAGATCGATTTTACTTCATAAAAATTATCTATGAATTTAAATAATCCAAGATATAAATAAATATACAATTTTTTCTAGTATAATAAGATAAGATTTAATAAACAGTATTAGATTATCACAAATTCAATATAAAGTAAAGGACTCCCCAAAAAGCATGAGAGAGAAGAATAAATTTATTATAAAACTTCTCCACTAATAAAAAATAAGATAGAAATATACAAGGTTCCAAAATTTAATAATTAGTTTTTTCTAAACTAAATTTATTTATTTATTATCTTCCTAAATAAAAAATAATAATAAATAATTTATTAAAGCAAAAATAATGAATTATTTAGAAATATATATTGTATATTTATGTAATAAATCTTAAGTATCTTTATTTATAAAAGATTTTTCTCGAAATTGAAATGTTATTTTCTTTATTATAATCTTAAGTCTAAGTTAATAGCCTTAACAATCTATTTTTCACTTTTCATGAAACCTCCAGCAAATATCTCTCTCCTCTTCCTATGAATTTGTTTTATTTTTTATAATAATATTTTTTACCATTTCTATTTTCATAATATCAAATTTATACTAGTAATTTTATTAATAATACATTTTCCGTCTGTTTATTGAAAATGCAGTGTTGTTAGAGCACTATAATTCATATTTATTTTCTACAACTAAGTTACATATCTGGTAACCTAATTTCTCACCATTATTACAAATAAATCCTTCCTTCAAAACAAATACCAGTGCAATATTGGGTGAATTTGTAAACCTTTTCGATAATGGTAAGAAGTTTTGTGACAATTTTAACTTTAGTAGTTGTGATCTAAAAATACTTATTAAGATATAGTAAATAATCACACTCCTGCAGATTTAAATTTAAACATAAAATATGTTATGTATATTAAAGAATCTCTTTGTTATATGTTAAATATGTTTTAAAAATATAAAGATCTGAAAAAATTATCATTTTTTTGTTTTACTATTATTAGTAATACGTATGTAATTCTACAATAGACAAATAATTTTTACCGACCGACGATAGTAAGGGAGGTATTGTTTTCACACCAAATTTCACATGTGGAGATTTTTACATATCTCCACGAATCATGCATTTTCTTAACAGAAAAAAAGTATTTTAGCATGATGTCTGTCCGCCCGTCCGTCTGTCCGTCCGTATAGATGTGTACAGCCTGAACGGCTCAACCGATTTTGATGAAATTTGGTATATTTACTTAATGCATCAGTGGGATGAATTGATCAACTTTGGGTGCAATTCCGGAAACCGGAAGTGGTAGTATTAGCGATCGACGATAGGAAGGGAAGGGTTATTTTCACACCAAATTTCACATGAGGAGATTTTTTACATATCACCACGAATCATGCACTTTGTATTGGTTTTATCCTCGAGAAAAATCATCTTTATTAGTTTTTTCTTAATTTAAAATTATATGACGTCATCCAGCCATTCATGACGTCACAGCCTGGTCTTACATATATATTATAAATAAAATAAAATTAAAAATATTTATGTTATATGCCTATCTGTATTTTATTACATTAATAGATATATTAAAATTATTTGAAATTGTTTCTGTAGCTGGAAATTAATTTAATTCAAACCGTCGGTCGGTTCGGACCTGGCCACAGGTCAACTTATTGTATTTCGTGTTGTTTAGAGATACTCTATCGTTTGCGTCTTAGGTCCTTCCGAATCTTCGTTTATAATATTAATATAAATAAAAAACTAATTCCTCAAAATAACACAATATTCAATACAATTTCTTAATAAATATTCATTAAAATAAAATTAAAAGTATATCAATAGAATATGAATAACCGCGTTAATCATTCGTTTCGAGAAGATTAAAAAAATAAATAAAAAATAAAAATTCAACTTAATAAACTGTTGATTTATTGGCGAGAGAAATGAATTTATTTTGAATACAATTCGAATATCTATCCCTCTATCGAGGTTATAGGCTATTGTTCAAGTTAGAGACCGACATGATTTAATTATCCGATTTATGGATGTAGAGAGGAATGAACTGTTTTAAAAATACCCCCATGAATTTACTCGTTCCCTTAACATTCTCTTGCTCCCTCCATCCTCCAAAAAAAAAAAGTAAAAATATTCTTGCAGAGAATATTTATTACTATCCATTAACTGTGCAACTCGAGAGATTAAATGTCACCATCATAATTCAAAACTACTCGTATTTAAGAAATAAAAAAATAAAATAAAATAAAAAAAAACACGGCTGGCAAAGTTGAACTAAATCAATTTTAAATATGAGCGAGAAATTTGAGAATTTATTTTTATTTTGAAATCGAGATTATTTGCCTAACCCCCTTCAGAATATACCTATAAAACATCATCTACAGTGATGTTTTTTTACTATATATTTGTATATCTATATGAATAGGTATCCATAAACAAAAGTTTATTGTTAATAGAGGGAAAACGATTTATTTGTGCCAGTAAAAAATTAGTTTTAATAAATATTTAGATAGACCTATAAAATTTTCATCAAACAGATTATATTGAATATTCAATAAAGATTCTGTGTTTTATATTTTTACATAATTACATATTAAAATAATAACTAAACTATTTATTTCATCGTATACGGATTAATTTTTTATTCATATTTATTTTTAATGATTATTATTATTAAATATATATAATAAAATGAGAACTATTTATTAACTTTTTTTGATTCAAAATATACACTCGATTGTGTATAAATCTTAATAAAATAATAAAAGTGAATAATCCTGGTTAACTCCAAATTTCTAAATATTTTAGAACTACTAAATAAACTGGAAAAAAGTTTAAATCATAATTGACGATCAAAGCATTCTTCATAAAAATCTAGTCAAATATCTTGGTATTTATATAAATGAAAGCCTTCTTTTTAACAAACACGTAAAAAATCAACTAACTAAAGCCAGATCGGCTTTTATGGGATTATTAAAGTTATTTTTCTGTCCTCATCTAGATCCTAAATTAAAAATTGTATCTTACAGTTTATTTATTCGGCCTATAATTACAAATGGATGTACCATTAGGTTCAATCAAACTGCCTCAGTAATGGAATCAATAATAAAATTTGAAAGGAAATGTCTGAGAGCATGTCTGGGTAAATAATATAGATCCTCCGAATCAGAATTCAAAAAATATTTTAAAAATGAAATAATATCCAACCTTTCCAATCTAAACAGAATAGACTATTTTATAATCAAACTAATTCGCAATTACTACAGCAAAATAGTTAATATTCGTGAAAATAGCTTAATATATGGGGAATTATTTCCAAACGACATTTATTTCAGGCGAACCCTAATTACAGGTTTTATTCCACCTGAACCTTTTACCTATTTAGACGCAACCTGCTACATCCAAGACACAAATAAAATTCCAATAATTTACCATATATTCAGTAAAGTACTGACAGAAGCAAAACTTATGATCCCTTTCTAGACAGCAAAGACCTGTATAGATTCTAGCGATTCAATATGATAAGATAAGAGTGAGAATATCGAGAAAAAAATACTGGTGGATTGAAAATAAAAAATTGACTCGGTCTCATAATTTAATAATAAGTTAAAATTGTAACAATTAGCTATATTTTTATTTAATATAATAATTTTTCCTACCTCGCCCCTATCCTTTATCCGTTATTCCCTTGTCCCTTTCATTCCTTCCATAGATATTATATTTTTAGGTATTTATTCTATTGCCAGTTTCCTAAAATAAATGTAAATATACATTTGAGTGTTAAAAAGATGACACACTTCTGCCATGTACGATGACAGAATTTAATTAGTATCTTTCTTTTTTTTTAGTAAATAATTATTTTTATTGAACTCTTATAATGTAAATAAAAAAATTTTTGGAATAAGTAAAATTAATTAATAATTATTAAATATTAATATGTTATAAACAATTACCTCAAGCATGTTGCTTACAGGAAACAGCCCTCCGCCTTCGGCTTCGGCAGGTTTCCAAGCAACATGCTTTTGGATTGTTATAAAATTATTTCGAATTATCAATGCCCTTGGGACATTACAGCTGATAATTTTAATAGTTTTTAAATGAAAATTAAAATAAAGCAGTAAATATTTTGAGATCCCTTGATTTAAGAAAAACATGTATAATCTTTCACATATATAACAGTATTTATTATACCCTCTTGAGATACATTTTGCCTCGACCTAAATCTCCCATTTTCCCTTTGAACAAATCCAGAGTCCTGTTTTGTTTCTCTGATGAAAGATTTAATGGTTTATTGATCCTGATAAAATGAGAGGGTTACTTCCAACTGTCATTCAGACTGCCTCGTTTATTGCAGAATGAGAAATCTAATTACTAATTTGCATTTATTGAAATTGAAGGCAAAATTACTCATTTATGATGCTTTATCAGTTAGGGAACCATTGGATGCCAGGTGTTGGTGCAGATCTTTGAGACAATAGGTATTATATTAACTCATTTCTAATGCTAATGTAATTTTGAATTTCATTATTTAGACAAAATATTAAATTATTATACTATAAATTTATCCTTACAAATATATGTATATTTAATATAACATTATTTTTTTAAAAATGATGAATTGGTATATAGGATATATATTATGTATGTTTAGTCCTATATATGATTCGAAAATAGTAAATAAAAAATATATTTTCAATTGTTTTCTTTTTACCGATCGACGATAGTAAGGGAGGTATTGTTTTCACACCAAATTTCACATGTGGAGATTTTTACATATCTCCACGAATCATACATTTTCTTAACAGAAAAAAGTATTTTCACACCAAATTTCACATGAGGAGATTTTTTACATATCACCACGAATCATGCACTTTGTATTGGTTTTATCCTCGAGAAAAAGCATCTTTATTAGTTTTTTCTTAATTTAAAATTACATGACGTCATCCAGTCATTCATGACGTCACAGCCTGTTCTTACATATATATTCTAAATAAAATAAAATTAAAAATATTTATGTTATATCCATATCTGTTTTTTATTACATTAATAGATATATTAAAATTATTTGAAATTGTTTCTGTAGCTGGAAATTAATTTACTTCAAACCGTCGGTGGGTTCGGACCTGGCCACAGGTCAACTTATTTCAATAGAAAAATGGAAATATGTGTTCAAAATTTTAGTTTTAGGATATGTGTCTATTCAGAAATTTTTTTGTTCTAGTCCTATCGTCAAATCTTGCAAGGTGAATTTGACCTATTTCCTAATGTTCGAATGAGCTGAAATTTTGCATACATAGCGTAAATCCAATGACAATGCAATATTCAGTTTCATCCTAGGTCATCAATGATATTAGTTTTATCAGTTAGTAATTACATAATGCATAATATTGAAAAATAGTAATTATCTATAAATATATAATATATAATACGTTAGAATATTATAGTATTATAATATAATAATATATTTCTTTAGACAATAAATTTTTTAAGTTTCTCAATAGTATAACTTAAATAAATAACACAGTTCACTCTAAAATACTAACTATTAATTTCAACCCTTAAAAATAAATACACACAGGAATAAATTAATCCGTTGACAATAACTAGAAATTGAATAATAAATAATAGCAATCGATAAAATATGAAAAAATGTTATCTATAAAACAATAAATTGGGAGTCTGAAAGACAAGTTTTCTATCAAAACATCCATCTTAAAATATAAAACAAATTTGTAATGAAAAATATCTAGTATTTTCAATATTCAATTAAAAATTAAAGATTATATATATAAAATTAAGAGTTGATGAATATTAATGATTGAATGTAAGTTTTGAATAAAATTAGTTAACTATTAATATGCTAACTTCAAATAAAGGACGATACTCACCATGACCCCAATTGGTAAGCGCTGCACCCATCATAACCCCAGTAGTGAAATCGCCTATCCCATTGGACATGTGACCATCCCTGACAACGATGGTTGTGTTGTTGGGGGCTACGGTTCGGTATCCGCCCACGTCGCCCGGATACACGTTGTAGCCGTTTGGTTGAGCCGGGTGATAAGGAGGAGGCACCGCCTCGCCAGGCACAGATGCTGGAAACAAATTCACGAATTAATGAGTTCTGCATTCAAACAGTCAAAGGTCAGAGGGGAGAGAGAATAAATAAATTTATATAGTATATACAATAAATATATAAACAAAAACAACAACCGTTCATTTAGGTGTCTTCAAATGATTTTTTCAATTAAAAATATAAATTAAATTTACAATTCATTTTTTTTTTTTTGCTATTCAAATAAATATAATAATAAAAGCCTATTAATAACCAATCTACTGAATAAAAAAATATTCAATAAATAAATGACTTAAATCCCAATTGGATGCACCACAGCAAACGTTTCTAAATCCTATCAACATTTAACAAAATATACTCAAATTAATCCCTTTTTTTTATGTTGAATAAAATAAGGTTTATTATTTTAGTAATTGTTATCTATTTTAAATAAAATAAATATAATTTTTGATAAATGATGGATTAGGGGAGACTAAATAAAATATTCAGATAAAAATCACATAAATGAAGAATTTTAAATAAGAACGAGATATCATTTTTTATTAAAATTTCTATAAAAATACATATTATATTTTTAAAATTATGTGCTATGACGTCGAGTTGGAAGAAAAAACCAATTAATCTATTTTAATTATCCAATTTGCTAAACCGGATGATACCTTAGAAAACATTTATCTAGTCTTTTCATTTATTATTATTTTATTTTAAAGCTTTTTCAGTTAATTTCATCTATTTTTTAAAAATTTTATTCTTTTAAATATATATTCGTCAAAATTTTTTTAATTTTTGGGAGATGTTGAGTTCTCTAGTTCAACATTAAATCATTGAGCTATACATGAAATTTAAGCTATCAAAATATAATAAGAATAAAGTAAATAAATAATAATAGTAGGTAAGTAAAAGCAAAAAATTCAGTATCTTCTAAAAGAATATTAAGTATATGAAATTTTATTCAGTTAACAATATTACTTTCTAAATTTGTATATATGTAAATAATATAAAAACTTATATATTATTATTATTATTACTTATTTAAAATTGATAAAAATATATTATTAGATATATCTACTAATATTATAATAAAGGAGTGTTCGGCAACCTTCGGCCCGCTTGATTCATTTAATTAATATAACCAAAAAAAATTAGAGAAATTTTAAAAATATATCGACGAGCTTCTATTAAGTTAAAAAAGTTTTTAAAAATTCAATTAATTTCATTAGAAGTTTAAATGAAAAAAGAAAATTCATTCAATTGATTAATATATAATGAAACCCGAGGGATATAACGCACAATTCGGGTTTTTGCTAAATCTTAAACACTAATACCTATTAGTGATTATTGGTGTTAATGATACCTGAGACTATTAAGTATTCATAGGACAAATTACAGTTTTATTCTTAAAATAAGAACTAATGACATTTACCAAAATAAAAAAGTTTTTGGCAATATCCCTAACACGGGTACGATATTGAAGAGCCAGTGTGAGGGATATTGCTTATGGGAAATTACATGTAAAACAGAAATAAAAACTTATATAGTTGAAATGTTTAAGTATTTAATTAAGTAGGCTTTAAGAATTAAAAAATGTATATAATTTAAATAATATAATATATTTACACAAATCTGTTTCTATGAATATTTCCTTTGTCTTACTAAATTGTTATTTTAGTAAATTTTATTAAAATATTCTCAAGTTTGGTTGATTTCAATTTTGACCTGGATTATAAAAATGATTGTCCACCTCCGGATCAAAATGAATTCTCAAATTAATTATTTATAATTATTTAATAATGATTAAAGTCAATGTGGTAATAGAATTAATGATCAACCGATTATCATAAAAACCTTTTTTCATTATCATCAACAAGAGTATTTGCTAAATAAAGTTTTATATTAATTTTATGAATATTAAATAAAATCCCTCTCTTCATTGTATATTTTATTTAGTTTTAAATGAAAAGTAATTAAAATAACTTTCATGTTGTATTTTCATTTATAATTCATTATTATTATTAAATATTAATTATTGAAATAGGATTATAGATCGTTTATTCTTAAGTTTTTTAAACTTAAATATTTAAATTGTTTCTTTTAAAATGTTATAAATGTTATAAAAAATCTACTCAATGGCATTTAAAAACTTTCTAATTGAGAATTATGCATCAAAGAATATATAAATAAAGTAATTCATGGTTGAATTTTAATAAGTTATTAAGAGAAAAATGTAATTTGTAAACCAATATCTTTGTGGCATTATAGAACTCGAAACTTCTTGATCTCTAAACTTCTTTCTCTTACTCTATTTAGAGTTACATCCAATCTCCAAATTCTCTTTGCCATAATTTTCCACGTCGATCCAACCATCGTTTCTTAATTGGTTTCCTCATAAACAAACTTTTCAATAGGCAATCCGTCCATCACTAACACTCTGATTTATAATTCAAGCAATTCCTTGATAAATATTTTCAAAAATATACTATGTATATATATACTGAAAATAGTTAAGACAAAACTGCACCCGAAGTAGACTGACCATTCGTACCGTTTTGAACGGGATAGTACCGTTTTATAAGTTAGTTTTAACCGTACCGTCGTTGAAATATACGAATTTGTCCTGTTTTCACATAATTTGAATGATTTTCATTTTAATTTTAATTGCTAGACAAAATTGTAATTTGACGGGAGCGCCGAAGTAGTATTAAATAAAATTATGTTATCAGAGAAGTACAATGGTGTACAATTGAAAAGTGATAATCCTATTTAAATAAGTACTTCTATTAGTTTAAAATATTATTAAAAAAATTAAATAAAATGATAATTTTCTAGAATTTTTTTACATTTACAGTTATGGTATTTTTTGTTTTGTTTCTATAGTCTTACTTGCAATTATTTATTATATGCAATACATATTTTATATTTGTAAATAAGTTTTTTTATTATATACTAGCTGCTCAGAGCGCCTTCGGAGCTCTTCACACCTAGACGGGGGCTCCGCCCCCTGAACCCCCTAGTGGTACATATTATTTGGTGGTTGAAAGTAGTAAAAGGTTTTCATCCATTTTGTTTCAATCAGTATATTACATGAAACATTCATTTCTTTTTGTGTTCTTATTTAAAATATATTTTAATTTAATCAGTAAATTAATTATATATATTATTATTGTATATCTATCTTTAGCATGATGTCTGTCCATCTGTCCTTGTGTGTTCTTTTAGACATGTATAGCTTGAACGGCTGAACGGATTTGGATGAAATTTGGTATATTTACTTAATGTATCAGTGGGATGAATTGATCAACTTTTGGTGCAAATCCGGAAACCGGAAATGGTAGTATTAGCGATCGACGATAGGAAGGTAAAGGTTATTTTCGCACCAAATTTCACATAAGGAGATTTTTTACATATCACCACGAATCATGCACTTTGTATTGGTTTTATTCTCGAGAAAAATCATTTTTATTAGTTTTTTTCTTAATTTAAAATTATATGACGTCATCCAGCCATTCATGACGTCACAGCCTGGTCTTACATATATATTATAAATAAAATAAAATTAAAAATATTTATGTTATATGCCTATCTGTTTTTTATTACATTAATAGATATATTAAAATTATTTGAAATTGTTTCTGTAGCTGGAAATTAATTTATTTCAAACTGTCGGTCGGTTCGGACCTGGCCACAGATCAACTTATTAAAAATATATTCATTTCCATAATAAACTTAAAAAAAAATATTTTATTAAAAATTACATTTTATAAAATGCATTTTATGTAACTTTTTACTGATATATTAATTATATTTATAATTTTTTTAAATTTTTCATTAAAATCTTAAAAGAATTATATTTAAATATTGTTTCTATCGGTTCGATTTAAAATCTATATAAAAACACCATTAATTATAAAAAAAATTAATATTTATGTTTTTCTTTAATTAATATAATATTTATTTGTAATAAATTGCAAGAAAAGCTTTCTGCCAAATGTTCACCTCCGCTCGACCCCGCACGCCCCTCTCCTGTCTTCCCCGCCTGACCCCACCTGCATGCCTGCCGGCCGATGCTCGGCTAGCTCGCACGCATTGAGTTCTCATTCCCCTTGCAGTGCAAGACGCTCGCCGTCCTATTCACCGAAATCATCCCTTGAATCATTCACTAATCAAGAATTAATTGAAGATTTATTTATTTTATTAATTAAAACCAAGATTTTATTAGTAAACTTTCAAAAAAAAAAACAAAACAACAATATTTCAATATTTTTCATTGAAATTATAAATTTTTAATCAAACTCTTTGAAAAGATTTAAAATCAATTATAAGATATGTTTCTTTAAATATATTTATTAAATATTTTTTTAAATTAAAATCATCTTTAAAATGTTAGAATTATTTTTAAATTTTCTTTAAAAAATTTGTAATAATTATTAAATCGTTCGCTATTTATTTTTAAAATTAGTATAAAAAATAAATTTAAAATATTTTATTTATTATTTCTAATCTCATTAATACATCGCTCTTCAGTGTGGAAATCAATTTCTTCGTGTTGAATCCATGAATACAACACTGCAACATCAATCAATCAGTTGGTAAATTACCATTCAATTTTAATCAAGTTAATATTTTCACTTACCAACATCTCATCCTCTTTAATAATAATTTTGTTCTACGATTCTCGTATTATTATTTTATTGGAGTTTCTATTAAAAAAAATACAAAACAAATTTTGGATAAATTGAATGAAAAATTTCTCAAATCAGTTTTATTTAATCTCAATTTATTCCAGTGGCTTTATCACAGAGTTTGTTCGATGAAAATGCTTCGAATAATTAAAATATTTTTTTTTAATTTGAAAATAAAACATTTTAAATCTATTATAGATATTTAAATCGATTTATTTATTTTAACATTTGAAATATCATTGCAATTTTCAAAATTTAAATTTTATGAATATATTAAGTTCAATGTTTCAATATAAAATGATATTCAATTTGTAATCAATATAATAATAAAATTAAATATCATATAAAAATAAAGTGAAATAGTATAAATAAGCCTTTATCATTGATTGACACAGGTGATTAGAATAACATTATAAAAAAAAATATGCAATACTACTTTAAAGGGCATTTATATTCCTATTCATACTTAATAACATCATTAAAAAAAGCAATTCCCATAAAATTTCTTAAAATAAATAAATAAAAGCAAGTTAATAAATTAGAATAGAAATCTCCATATGAAAAATGAATATTATTTTGTCAATTTATTATTATTATAATATAACCCTTTTGGAAAGTAAATTAAGGGTATTTCTATTATATGTCAATATTACACAGAAGAATATCTTCATGAAATTAATAAGATAAATGTAAATTATTTCCACTGTGGCATCCCATAATCTTTTTAATATTTAAGAAAGAAGAGATTTTTAGTTTTGTTGTGTTTTGTAGGAAATTTTTTAATGACTATTAATTGAGTATAATAACTTGTAAGTATTTCTATTAAAATCCACTCAAACACATGAATTTATTCATCCATTCATAAAATGGAGTGGCTCTAGGTTAATTCTAGAATTTTAGTATTTTAATGTAATATTACTGAAAAAATAAAATAATATTTTTTTAAAACTTACACCTCTTCAATCATTATATAATGTTATTTATTATATTTTTCTTTTTCTTAAATGACATAACTAATCTTATTTAATTTCTTTTTTATCCAGTCGAGTGAGATGGAATATCAATACAAGTCTTCGAGTTTAATCTGCGAGTTATATCAAATTTTATTAACTTCGAGGTCAGTATTTATTATTAATTTGATTTTTATTCAATTTATAATTATCTATTTTAAAATTTTATAATCTAATATGTTATTTTTTTTCTTCCATTTCATGTTTCAATCTTCGTTCCTTCTACTGGATGTTGATTCAAATTCTTAATTATCTTCTCCATCTCTGATGATGATGATGAAATGACCTTCATACAGCTCACCAAATGTAAGTAATCATCGTTATTTATTTATTTAGCATGGCACAAATTCAAATAGGAATACATTTTATTAATTTCAATTTCTAAATAAAATATTTCAAGTAAAATTTAACATACATAACAGTAATTATATTTGATTTATGATTGATTGGTTTTCTTTATTTTGATAATATTAATTAGAAAATTATAGGGAAATATATTCTAGAACTTAGTGAGATTAGGGGATTTCAGATTACATCTCTCAATAATGAGGATCATTGATAAAGGAAGCAGAAGAGAAAGGTAATTAGAATTGCGTTACATTGGGGCGAGGGGGGCTAATCATTGGAATATACTTATATTTTGTTGTTAGAGATTTTCAGGAGGTTGCTTCCTACTTCCATCGAAGAATGCTGGTTCTCATCCTACTAATCCATATATTAGTTTAGAATTATTAAATAGAAAAGTGTGGGTGGATAAAGCAAGTGCCATGCCAATATTATGAGAGAAGGGTTGTATTAATTGCATGCCATGTCTGAATTGTGCCTTTTTGTATTGCTGAGAAAGTATTTGAGGTGGATCGAATGAACGAGCATTCGGGAAGGTAATTCAGCACAGTTCCGAAATGGGAATAGCCTGAATAGGAACAAATTGTTGGATACCTTTTGAGCGTAGGATAGATTCGATTAGCATGGGCGATCCACTCCTAATAGTGGAGACCATGCACCTTCTTAGGTAGGCAGGTTATATTTCAGGTTGCCCCGAATGTGGCGGTTTCATTTCGAAATCCAAAAAATCAAAGGCATTCTCAGCTGATTCAAAAAGGCGTACAGACCAAACGCCTTATTTTTTTAAATATTTTTTTTTAAGGCGAACTTTCTTTTTCATTACTTTTTCCAAATTCCGTAAGGAGAGGCTTGGAAGGGCTAATTTATGGGGATAGGAGGAGGCCCTATTAAATATTCAATTGTTTTTTTTTATTTTATTATGAATTAAAAAAAAAATAATTGAATATCGTGATTATTTTCTTTAATTTTTTATTTTCTTTTTGAAATATTCAATATATAATTTAATTATTTAAAGATTTTACTATTTAGGTAGAATCATTTATTAATTAGAATTATTATTATTATTGAATTTTTAAAATGAAAATTCAAACACATAATATATTATATATATATAAATATTGTATTGTAATTTTATGAATATACCTACTTATAAGTAACCAATGTAACCATGGTAACCATGAATAGACTTTTACCAAAATATTACTAATTAAATTAATTTTGGATAAATTAATTTTGGATTTAACTACACTAAAACCTTCCCTGGGATGCTCACAACAATCCCTGAAACTTTCTTCGCAATCGGACGGGTATTTTTTGAGTTTAGGCGAGACACACAGACAGACATTGCCTTTTATATATATAGATAGATATCCTATGTTCTGCTAATATTATTGCTATTCATCTTATATTTTGCAATACAGCATATTTTATTTGTTCGTATTTTTCATATTGATATTATCTATCTATAAAATATTGTTATTTACACCTATACTATATTTGTTCCTATTGTTAAGTGAAATTATTATTTAATTATTTTTTTTGTATATTTTTATAATAAATTTACACAAAATCATATATTAAAATAAAATTTTTTTCCCGTTTTCTATATCAAAAAAACGGGTTTTGTCCCTTTTTGACCGGCTACATTTCTGGTCAGCAGGTGAGCGTTTCCCATCTTCAGAATTGTTTATATTTCTAAATTTGGCGCCGATTAAATTATACACCCAAGTTAATACGGAAATGGAATCGTTCATGAACAAGTTTTATCATTATTCTTTTCTAATAGTTAAGCGATTTGATCAATATCGTCTCCTTTTGGATCTAATTACGCAGCTGGTTTAAATAGAGAATTATCTGTTCCGGGTAAACTAAACTAGCTAGATAACGCGTGCAAGAAGAAATTTCCAAGTAACATTAACACAATCTATTGTTTATGTGCTTATGTGTGTAATTATCTGTTAACATGATAATCCAGGCATTGATCATGGAATTTTCTGTCTAGTCGCAAATCAATTTTATCCACAGCTCAGTGAGAGATTTAAACCATAATTAACGACGCGTATTAGTTTCGAATATAATATTATAATGTATTGTAATTTTATTAGTAAAAATCGATATCATTTTTAAATGGCTTTATTTAATTTTACATTGTAAAAACAAAGTAAAATTTTTATTATTTTTTTATAATTGTCCACCAAGTTCTAAATCCATTTTATCCAGTATTCACATTTACTGATTAATTATGTAGGGATATAATAAATAATATATTTTATAATAATATATATTTCCAAAATATATTATATAGTAGTAATCTAAAAAAATTTTATAAATATATAACATACGTATAGTATATCTCGTATATAAATAAAGATTGTGTCTGACCAATGTTTAGGATTAATTTACTTTTACCTATATTTACATTTCATGAACTGGAGAATCCAAATATATTGATTTAATTTTGCGTGCCTGTTCAGTGTCGCTGTAGAATTAAATGTCTAGCCAGTCATTATTAATGGTATGAGCAATAAAGGCAATAAATAAATATAGTATATCTCCTACTAGATATAATCTTTTCAAAGGCCACTTCAAATCCATGTCATGTATTGGTTTTAATATTTTTGTCATCTCTTTTTAATTTCTTTAATTAAGAAAAAAATAATTAACTATTTAGTTTTTTCATAAATGGAACCAATACAAATTAGAAATGCATACATTATATAGATCTTTCAACAATATTTGGTACTAGGTGGATAATAAAATTAGATTAAATACATGAAATTTTAAATTTGTAAACTTGGTGAGGTTCGATCTCAAGTAGTTTAGTGTTATACTGTATCACTGAGATAAAGATTGAATTGTATTTTTATTAACAATCGGCATTTAAGCACATTTTAGCCAACGTTTGCACTAATTTAATTTAGTGATTTTGGTCTATTTTTAACGCTTTTTATTAACTTCACTTTTCTGTCTGTTTGTGATGTTAAAAATTTATAATTGGATTTTAACCCACTTCTAGTTGTGCGATTCCGCTCAAATTTGAAATGTTTATTGAAAGTCGATGACACTGCAATAATCAAAAAGATATATTTTAAATTTTTCAAAAAATATGTATTTTTAAAATTTGTGAATTTAAATGATTGATGTTAATACAATGTTATATTTATATTTATATTTACAATTTTTTTATATTTTACATTTTCTACAATATGCTTGTGTTGTTCTATGAATCCGAAAAGAACTCAGTGCCTCATAGTTTGTATGCAGTATGCCAATCGCTTAATAAGCTACTCTACAATCAATGTCATCTAGAAAAAGGCCTAGACACTTCGCGAAGAATCTAATATATATTCGAGATTAACAGATTTAAATATTAGTCAATAGTGCAATGTTTTACATTTGGTAAGCAACAATAAAATATTAAAAAAAAAAATATAATAAAAACTAAAAGCTTAAAAATAAATTAATAAAAAAAAAAACTTTTTAATTTACACGCTTTTTAATCAAAAATGCTCTAAAAATAGAAAATAAATGATTAATTAAACCTTGAATATTATCCTTTACATATGCCAAACAAAAAAGCGTGGGCACATATAATAATATTAAATTCTTTACCTACTACTTATTATCATATACGCTCACGCTTTTTTGTTGGGCATATGTAAAGGACAATATTCAAAGTTTAATTAATATTTTATTTTCTGTTTTTTAGGGCATTTTTGATTAAAAAGCGTGTATATTAAAAAGTTTTTTTATTAATTTATAAATTATAGAATTTCTCAATCTTAAGTTTAACTGACCGATCACTGTTTATAAAAAAGTAGTAATAATTAATTATATATATTCATGAAAAATTATATTATATTAAGTGTATATTTTATCTCTTTCAAAAACATTTCGAAAAATTATTTTAACTCTTGATTAAAAATAAAACAATTTTTTTTTAACAATATATTATATATTCATACGAGTATGAGATGTTCTCTAAAGATAAAATAAGGAATTATTTATTATCTCTTTTTATAAAATATTTGGAAAGACTCTCTCTCATTGATTAACTGAAAGGCATGGCATTGGTATTTCGATCGAGGAATTATGATTTTCATTTTGAATTATGGGTATATTGAATTTGAAAGAGATAGAGGGGGAAATATTGAAATTGAATAGATTATCAAATAAAATAGTATTAAATAAATTACTAATCGGATAAAGAGGAAAGAGAAAAACGAGAATATAAAAAATGTTTTCATTTAATCCGTGACTAAGTATGAATTATGAACAATTATGATTGAAATTATTCCTCCGTGTAGATGGGCTATAGACATTCGATTTTCCCTGGAGATTTTCCTAACTTGGGATTGCATTTAGCTTATTTCCATTTAAATGACTTGTAAACACACGGATAGGCCTAAAGATCGGAGGAAAATCGCATTCATTACAAAGGAATTAGAAAGGACTAGAGGCGAATAATAAATTTCAATCTATGCGAACAAAGAGAATTAACGATTATTCGTTAATTAATCTCCAGGGTTAAACATTATAGGTCAAAATCAATCAGCTAGATTTAACACCTGGATCAAGTCAGTTACTACTAGGAATATATTTCAGCTTTCATCGAAAATTGATCTATATCCGAGTGGAATTGATGAATATACAATTTAAAATCAATGGAATTGATTATATAAATAAACTAGTATGTTAATCAATAGATAAATATTAAATATGTTTTATACGTATATCAATAAATAAAATTAATTCATATGTGTAATATATGTATTATGAATGTAGAAATTCAATTATTATTTAATAAAAAGATTGAAAATTGAAATTAAATTTTTCAAAGACAATTTCGTCATAAATTATTTTATTCTTATACATAAATGATTCATGGATGAAAAGGATTGTTGGATTGAACTCTAAGATCCATATGAAATCTAAACTATGAACTATGTAGAAATAAACAGATTAGAGCTATTCAATTGTAATATATTCGGATATACTATAAATTATAATATAAAAAATATTCTTTGAAATAATTTACTAATCATATTGATAATTTATTTTCAGTTATATAGCAAGAATAGAGTGCCCGCTCACTCTCTCTCCGGTGTTCGTCTGCAGCTACGAGTTTCTTCAACTAAAGCTTGATGATCTTGTAAGATGGCCGTTGTCGATCAAATATAGCTCTTGCGGGGAATTAAGAAAGGAAAGGAATAAAAAATAGAAAGGAAGAAGATGAGGGGGTTCAAATGGTGGTATCTTCGAGCAAAAGGATCTCAAACACTTCAAACAAACACTGCCGTTGATCAATCCACCAAATGGAGGCTCAACGCGCCGCTCAGAAAGGGTAAAATAACTTGCTCAGGTAAATAAGTCGCCAAAAATGGCCGGAACACAGCAGGACTCAGAACAGGGCAGTCGAAGATGTGGTAAAGAGATAAGGCATGTAGGTTGGGACAGAAGGACTGCCCTCTCAGAGTAGCACTTTTTATTTTTGTGCACATGGAATTGGAAATGGCTTGTTCAAATATAAAACTACAATATTATAATTAATAACTACTTATTTTAAATTTTATAGGAAGTAAACGGGTCACTCCAGACAATTCTTGAGGCAAAAATATTTTTGAGCCGGAAAAATAAAATAAAATAAAATTTATTTAGTTGGCTTTTTACAATGAATATTACAAGATACCAGATACTCTGTGATTGATAGTAAGTAATTAATAACTATTTTATTATTACTTTTTAATTATTTCTATTAATTAATAATGGTTATTCGTTTCCAGGTAATTGTCTAGATTAGTTGTCATGTCATGGATTTGTATAAAACTTTACCAGTGGATTTCTTTGTTAATTCCAAAGAAACTTTCCTTATGCAATTTTTCCGGGTCGCTTCTAGTTTACGGGATAAAAATTATTAAAATTTGCATATAAATTCATTGATATTCTATTTAGCTACCATGTTTATTCATTTGACCAGCAGATGGTTTTTTGGAATTAATATAAAAAAGGAATCCACTAGCAAAGTTTCAACCAAATACATGACATGACAACTAATCTGGGCAATTACCGTTCTTTATACTCTAAATATATATCTGCACTCTAAATATATATGTTTTTAATTGCAGTGTAAATGCTTTCATCCCTAATCATAATTGAAAATAAAATAATTACACATTAATTTAACAATTAAGACTAAATTAATTAGTTATCTATTTTATTATTATTAATTTATAAAATATTATTATCAAATATTAAAGAAATCTACTTTTATATTGTTTTTGCTTTTTTACGACAAAAGTAAAATTTTGATTCCAAAAGCGCGGTAAAGGTTTTCCAACATTTATTTACAATATTAATTAATTATTCAATTATAAAATTTCTTTTTCATATTTTGATTTTCTTTCATATAATTGACATCTTAAAATCCCATATTTACTATTTATACAATGCAATTTTGATAAAAGAATCACTTAAATATTCATTTATATATTCAATACAAGTTAAGTTACTTAAAATATTTTGAAAAGTAAAAAAAAATAATTTGAATTATATATCTCCTAATATAGTTTGTATCGTGAAATCGAAGAGGTAACAATGGGTCGGATACGATGGGTGAGGAATACTAACAAGAAGTTTATTTAATGGAAAACTAATAGAAACCGACAGGGTTAGTAGACTAAGTAGGGGATAGGTTTACAATTTAAAAGCGTACGTGAGGAATTGGTTGAGGATGCGAATTGTATTGAGTTAGCTTTGGATGGGGACGGATGTGGTTGCTCCGGTCAAGAATATCTGAGTTCGGGAACACCACAGAGATATTCAGACATTCTAGGCCAAATGAACAAATGAATAAAACTTATATTGAAATTAAGTTGTTCTAAATATTATAATTTTAAGAGAAATTAAAATAAGTTGACCTGTGGCCAGGTCCGAACCGACCGACGGTTTGAAATATATTAATTTCCAGCTACAGAAACAATTTCAAATAATTTTAATATATCCATTAATGTAATAAAAAACAGATAGGAATATAACATAAATATTTTTAATTTTATTTTATTTATAATATATATATCAATGGCTGGATGACGTCATATAATTTTAAATTAAGAAAAAACTAATAAAGATGATTTTTCTCGAGGATAAAACCAATACAAAGTGCATGATTCGTGGTGATATGTAAAAAATCTCCTCATGTGAAATTTGGTGTTAAAATAACCCTTCCTTTCCTATCGTATATCGCTAATACTACCACTTCGGGTTTCCGGATTTGCACCAAAGTTGATCAATTCATCCCACTGGTGCATTAAGTAAATATACCAAATTTCATCAAAATCCGTTCAGCCGTACAGGCTGTACACATCTATACGGACGGACGGACGGTCGGACAGACATCATGCTAAAAATACTTTTTTCTGTTAAGAAAATGCATGATTCGTGGAGGTATGTAAAAATCTCCACATGTGAAATTTGGTGTGAAAGCAATACCTCCATTACTATCGTCGGTCGGTAAAAAAAATATTTTACAAATTAAAATTTTTTATGACATACTAATGGCTTGGATAAATTTAAATAATAATAATAATAAAAAAAAAATACAATTAAAAAATAAATTAGTGTTTATAGTAGTCATGTAAAACTTGAAAGGTATCAGCCTTTATTAATCGTAAATATTTGTTTTTAATCAGGTTATAGCTTAAATTTATTATATTAATAAATTATATTTAATTATTGATATCTTATTTTATATTAAATCTATTATACTAATTGTGATTTTAGCAAAATATTATGTTAAATTTTTAATTGAAAACAAATAACATATATATAAATGTTTTTCATTTAAAAAGACAGAGAATGAGGAGTGTGGTAGGGAATTTTCGGCGACAACCCTGTGATGTGTCAAACTGTCCCAGAGATTAGCTAATGCGTAATGAAGTGTATAATGCAACATCCGACAAGCTACTTTTTGACATGAAGGGGATGGGATGGCGTGGGTGGTGAAGCTCGAGGTCTTGTTGAGTGGCATAAGACAGGTCAGCAACCCGATCATGGTTAATGGAGACCCTTCCGGGTCAATTAAATAAGAGCCAACCTAAGCATTTAAATTAAAGATAATTAATAAATTTTTAAAGGGGAGCACTTTTCATTTCAACCCTATGAATGGGATCAATGTCGGTTCCCTTTAAAAATTCAAAATAATAGAAATATATAATAAATAAATAAATATATAATCTCTATTATATATGTAAAGATGTTTTATTTTCGAAATTTTATTCTGTTAAAGAATTTACAAAATATATTAAAATTATTAAACATTATTACATAAATTAAGAATAATTACAAATAAATTCCTGTTAAAGAATTAAATTACTCGATAATTAAACAGGAGTTTTTCAATATTCATTCAATATAAAGTTTAGATATCTAATGATAATAGAATTATAATTTTATTAAAAAGAAACTTATTTTTAGTTATATTGATCCTAGAGTCATAGTAAGCATAGCTTTACATATATTATCTTATTATGCTAGCTAAAATTGTTTCTTTGTATTATTGAGGACCCCAGTTCAATTCATTTTAATCAGATTGATGCAATGATGCAACATTTAATAATTGTAATAAATAATTAAAGAAATGTATATCAATATTTTTTAAAGGGTCGAGCGAGAGCTCGGTGTCCCAGGTATTAATATTACCAGCCAAACCCAATAATAATGAATCATTTTTGTTTAACTTAATTACCGAGCCGATGCTCGGGGTCCAGTACAATATTATTATATTTTATTATATTATATAGAAAGCAAGGTAAAAAAAAAGTATTAATAGACTTAAAACAGACTTAATTTTAGTTCTCTGATGAGGACCCAAATTCATTTAGACATTTAATAATTAAACAATAAATTTAGTTAATATTCTAGAATGAATGAATTCTATTTCAATTTGTTTCATAAACAATTATTATTAAATCATTATTATTATTATTAAATTAAATATTATGGTAATATTTGCATTAGTTTTATTTTTTTATTTGTTTATTATTATTATTATTAGTCTGAAGATAAAATGTTTAATTATTTGTTTATTTTGATTTTTCTGCACCTTTTTCATTATAATTTGTCAAATTTCTTTTTAGAAAATAAGTGAATCTCAAACTATTTGATTCTCATCTTTATCTAATAATTTCGTTCAAATTTTTCTTTTATTAAAATATAGGCATTTATTAAAATTATTGTTTATTTATTTTATCATAAATCACTTAATAATAAATAAATTAAATAAATTTTAAATATATTGGTTTATGATACTATTTATAAATAATATAATGTTATTCTATAATTATCTAATTAATTATGAATTTCGCAATTAAAAATTTAATATTAATTATTCACTTCTAATATCAAAGAAAAACACGAGGTGACTTTTGAAGTAATTAATTGTTTTCAAACTATATTTTGCATAAAACTATTAATAATTAATCTACGAAATATACTCTCTCTAATTGGTGTCTGTGTGTCTGTCTCATGTTACTTAATCGGCCAGAAAATGTTAAAATGTTAAAATTAAAATATATTTTCTATTATGATTGTTATATTAATTTAAAATTCGATCTAATTTTAAATTTCAATCTAATTTTCCAAAAAATACTCATTGTATATTTGGGTATAAGTACATGCTTAATTTTTTAAGTAAGTAAAATGCCCTTCTATAATTGTAACCTAATGTCAGGTTTATTTTATATATAGTACTATTATATTACAAATAAACATAAGGTAATTATATCAAATCATGAGCTGGTGTGCCCCAATTATAACGGAGAGATTGATAATTATTCTTATTTTTTTCAGGAATACAAATTCCCGTCACTTAAAATAATTTATTTAAAAATGTATATTTGATAAAATCATGAATAAATAATTTTTTTTTTCAAATTTCTATTACTTTTTGAATATTTTTAAAATATTAACTTATATTGTAAAATAAATATTATCATGAATAGATGTTGAAAGAAATCAATAGGCATGATGAATACATTGCTCACTCTATTCAAAAGATTCATTTGAAGGGTCAGGAATTCGTTCTGACTCGTTATATGAATAAGAGGTCAGTTTTAGATGGAACAAATTCCTCTCCATCAATCTTCACCCAATCGAACAATTCTCAATCATTCCATCTTGCTTTTCAACTCGCACAAAAGCAAATCGAGAATGGTATATCTCTTTAATAGCAGGAAAGGATAGGTTGAGAAGATGAAACTTACGATAATACGGCACCGGAGGAAGTCTGGGCGTCACAGGATCCAAGGGCTTTGGACCCTTTTCATCGGGCGGCTGAGGAGGTGGTGGCAGCTAAAACACAATAGACATTCTCATTTAGTAACAATTCATTAAATAATTACCTATATTTATTAATTCAAGAATAGATATTTATAATATTTTCTAAAAAAAATTGCAACCTGAGGTCCTTATTAAAAACAAAATTTCATATTCTTCAATTTCAAATGTAATTCATTATTTAGGTTTAGATTGATTATATTTTAATGTTTTAATAGCTGCGTGTCATTGGTCTATCAACCAGTCGTTTCCCAATTGGTCTCCCCATCAATATATTTTTCGCCATTCTTTCCTCTCCCATTCTAGCCACGTGCTCTGCCCATCGCAGTCTTCTCGATTATATAATTCTAACTATATCTGGAGATGCTTAGAGGTCATGCAATTTCTCGTTATGCAATCTCCGCCATTCTCCTTATCTTTCTCTGGCCCATAAATGCTTCGAAGAATCCTATTTTCAAATACTTTACATCTACTTTCGTCTCCCAGGATCATAGACCATGTTTCCTATAATATGTCTGGTAAAATAATTGTTTAATATATTTTAATTTGATTTTATTTGAAAATAATTTTGACGAGATTATCCCCATTACTGCATGATAACAGGTGTTACCCGATTGCATCCTCGATTTAAATTGTTCTCGGCTATTATTATTCTTCGTGATTACAGAACCCAAGTATCTAAATTTTTCTACATTTAGAAATTCTACGTTTTGTATGTTAAAATTTTAAAATTATAAATGAACTATCATTATATTATATTATAAATTTTATTTTCCAAAAAAAGAAACAAATTATAATTTCATTAATTTTAAAATAAATAAGATCTAATATATTTCATTACAAGTAGAAATTAAATGTTAAAAGTTAAACATTGTTTAGGAAATACATTATTATGATATAAATTATTTTTAGAATTAAAAATATATAAAATTGTCAGCGGGTCTACGTTCTAAAAAGAATAATAAATTAATTCTAAATAAATTAGTTAAATTCAAATTTAGCTCAGTGAGTTAGAAAAGAACAGAATTAGAAAATGATAGTTCAAATATTAACAACCTAAAAATCAAAAAATTAAATAAAACTTGATTAAAAAATATATTAAGAGAAAGTTGATATATTATTAGAATATATATTTGTATTTAAATAAAAGTATTAATTACATAAAAGCTAATGTAATATAGTAAAATAATGTAATAATGTGTATAATTGAAAAAATAAATGCAATAATATTAATATATATTTTAATACACTACAACGAGTTACAAATTACATTCATTTCATTCAAATAATTCAAAAGAATTTACATATTTCTAATATTCCTATTATAATATTATTATATATAAATATAAGTCTTGAAAATACTTCACAAAAGCATTAAAGTTTAATGATTATATTCCAATTATAAAAAGAATAATATTTTTTGTCCCACTCAGAAAAAAATCAACCAGTATTTCTTTCCTTTTGATGGCTTCGATATCATTAATGCAGAACGCGCTTGAACGAGGGGATTTTTAAGTCCTATATAAAAAGAAGAAATTGTTAGCGATTTGTTTAACGTTGCCCTGTCTTTTTTCGCAAAAGCTTTATTTTCTTTTTCTTCATTTTTTTTTTATTTTTATTTATTTATTTTTTTTTTTTATTTTGCACGCCTCGCTTTTTAAAATCACATCTCTAGGAACATTTTATTGAAAAAGAGAGATGTGAAACCAATAAACATGTAATTCTTTTTATAATTATATTGTGTTTTTAAATAAAGTGGATATGATATTAATCAAATAAATCTAAAAAGCAAATATTTAGTTTAATTTAATTAAAAAGAAAAAATAAAAATCTTGTTAAGAAATAAAAATAAAAATATAAAAATTATTTTCAATATCATAAAATTAAATATTTCAGGACACTGTATGAAATAAAGTATAAGATTTCTTCTTTTTTTTTAAGGTGCCGTCTCCCTTGCGGAGTTTGACTATCATCATGACTAGGATAGCCTTAGAAGCTACTCAGCCATGATTATTTTTCTTGGGAATGTTAATGCGGTGGTTTCCCGTTCCCTTCCACATGTATAGAACCAGGAACTGAAAGTTCATGGAGCCGGAAGCATCTGATGTTAAATTGAATTTATTAGAAAAAATTGTTCTTAGGTGGAATCGAATACCGACTTCTTGTGTAGAAAATTGCCACGTTACACTCTCGGTCAAGCTGCCTCCTGATTTCTTCTTTAGATAAATAAATTAAATTATTAAAAAAGGGTAAAATTTTGTAAATATTATTCTCACTAAAAAATGTGCCAACATATTATTTAACTATTTAAGATACGATAGATTAATCAAATGGAAAAAGATTATGGATTTGCATGATCTCTATGCATCACTATGAATAATTATAAATTGAGAATTAGAACGAAAGTAAAAAGTGATAGCGTTATTATTTCAGTATCTTAAAAATATTTTAGCCAATTTCCATAAAATCATTTATATTATTAATTTATATAAAACGCATCATTTATTATAATTATTTATTTATATTATATTATTTATATAATTATACATATAATATATATATATATATATATATATTTATTTATTTTCTATGATCATGTATCATATCTATTATAGAAGCTATGAAATATTTAATATTTCATAGTAAAAATAGAAGAAATCGAAAATTGATTGTTTAATTTCAATTTAAGTATGATCTATCAAAATTTTCATATCCTGTTTCATTCACCTATAATTGAATTATCAGCTGACTAGAACTCATATATATATATATATATATATATATATATATATTAGTGTTGATAGTTAAGAACGGAGTTGAAGACTTTTGGGACGCCCCTTCTTGTTTAATTAGTGTTTCTCACGCGAGGCAAGCCAGGCATAAACTAATCTTCCAAACCCTTCACCTTCTTCCATAGCAAAAACATTTCGGATATCCGATTAGTCAACTGGAGTCAACCTTTTGTGGGGTGTGGGCGAGTGCAAATAATTTCAACCACACCTATCCAAGATTAAATTAGATGGAGTTACCGATTGAATAGGCTGACAACCAAATCAACCATCATTCAAAAAGGGGCTGGTGAGGGGGGTTAGTGAGTTCACCTTTAAATGGATTCGGAATATGAAATTCAATCAGCGAACAAAGGATTGAAAAATTCTTCGTATTGGTGATAAATAATCAAGTTATAATCGGTAAGTAATTTTTTCCATTTCAAAGAATTCAATAAAAAACTTTATGAAAGTATTATTTATTTTAGAATTGATAGTATATTTTTAAAATATTTATTTAGTTAAATTCATCTAATTCATTAGTACGGTTTTGTTCTTGTCATACCTAGATTACTTAAAGACAAAAATTAAAAATTACCAATATGATTTGAAATAAATTAATTTCCAAACATTATATATATTTATAAAGTGTCAAAAAAAAATATTTTCAAACTTGAATTAAAACGGCTAAATTATATTATCTTGGTTTTTATTTTTAGTGAATTACTCAATTATTAATTACTACTATATTTTAAGTGAAATATTTTCGGATAATGAATATAAAATTAATACTTTGTAAACTACCACTTCCGGTTTCCAAATATAAACCAAAAGTTGATGAATTTGTGGTACTGATGCATTAATTAAAATATATCAAATTTTATCAAAATCCGTTGAGCCGTTCAACCTGTACACGTCTATATGGACACATAGACGGACGGACACACGGTCAGACATCATGCTAAAAATACTTTGTTCTGTTAACAAAATGCATGATTCGTGAAGATATGTAAAAATCTTAACATGTGAAATTTGGTGTGAAAACAATACCTTCCCTTCCTATCGTTGGTCGGTAAAAAACATATTCATAAAGTGAGAATAATAATCACTTATCTGTTTTTTGTATAGAATTTTTTTCTTAAATTTTGACTTTTAATCAATACTAATTTCCTTATGTCCTTGTTCTCAGTGACATTTAGTTAATTCATTCATAATGGTATTTTTAACTCTATTATCACAATCTTTGAAGTTGTTTTGTATTAATTATCTTTCCCATGAACAATGTCCTCTTCTTTATTATTTGTTTATTTAATTATAATTTGAATTTCTATTTTCAATCAATAATTTAAAAAAAAATTAAATATTAATTGGATTCTCTTTTATCTTTTTAAAAAACATTTGGGATTATATTCGAAACCTAAAGTTATCATGAAATTAAAATATTAATGCTGATAAAAAATTATTATTATTTAAATGTAGAATATATATATATAACAGTTTCGAAATGAGTATAGTTTTGTTGAATTGGCCCTATCATTAAAGCAAATAAACACACAGATATATAATTTTCCATTTTATATATTCTCTGAAATATAATATTATAAATATTTAATCTAATTTTTTAAATTAAGTAGAATCTCAATTCATTAATTTTAGAAAATATAATTTACAATACATATATAATTTTTAAAATACACATTTGAATCAATATAAACCCATTACAATAATTATTTGGCTTATAAAAAGCCTCATATTTTCGAAATTTTTAATATTAAAAAAAATATTCATTTGTGTTTATTGATAACATAAATATATATCAATAAATAACACGAAGAAAAATAACGCACCTCCTAGTATTGTATGATATATAACCGTTTTCGATTTCAATATTCATAAGTTAGATGAGAGAATTGAAAGATATGATCCGGAATATATTGGTAATTTATTTATGCTCCCCTTGGTATCCTATCTTTACCCACCAAAATATCATTCATGATTGATACCTTTTTTTTTATACACTATGCTCGAAATTATTAATACATATTTATTACTTTTGGAATAAATGAATTCTATAAGATTATTTATTATAATCTATTTAAATGACAATAAAGGATTCAGTTTAATAGAAAATACATGTCAGTAATTCTATAATAAAATTAAAAAAAAAAGAAACTCGCTTATGAATTTAAAATTGAAACATTTGATAAAAATAAAATATAAAAATAAACACATTATTTCATCCATATAATTCATGCAAATATTTTTGAATAATATAGTATCATATATTCTATATTGTATGTATATATCCATTTTATACATTTATATGTAAAATAAACCTTCCATTTGAGTTACTAATAATTATTTAAATAAAACATATTCAATTTATTATAGAATTTTTTTTTAATATAAATATACATTTGACAGGAAAAAAAAATAAGTCATCAAATCTAAAATATTATGCTGGTTTCCCAGTATATATTTTGATCTCACAGTTTATAGTTTTTATACTTAAGTGTAGACTAAATATTGGTTAGAGTTAGTAATTAAATATTTAATTTACTCTTTTGCTTATGATAAATATATAACTCAGGTTTGATATTTTTTCTTAAATAAAAATACATATTATATATATATATATATATATATATTAATTAAAAGATACACATGGACATTTTAATGGAGGGTCCTCTAGTATACTATATATATATATGAAACAATAATAACTGTTGAAATTAAAAAAGGATATCTATCGTTCTCTTATTGTTAATAATAGTCAAAAAATGAATAAATATAAAAATTAAACGATATTTAAAATCATCAAGAGAAAATTTTATAAACAGTCTATAGTAATAAGTAAAAGTCAAAAATTTCTAAGTTTTTTCAGATTAAAGTTATTGTAATCCCTATTGACTATCGATATGCTGTTTTTGACAGATCTCCAGGTTTCATGTCATTTTGAAAAGTGGTTTCATCGTTGACTTATGTGTATTTATGTGTGTGTGTGTGTGTGGCACAAATTTTTCAACAAAATTCTGGTTACCTGTCCCAGGTATATATTTTATATCAACAGGCCTACTTTTCTGTTTGTATGTTATTATTTGAATAGCGATTCTGTGAATCAGGTATTAATATTACCAGCCAAACCCGATAATAAAGAATCTTTTTTTTTATTGAACGAGTGGTGGCTCGGTGAACCAGGTATTATTATTGAGGACCCCAGTTCCATTCATTTTAATCAGATTGATGCAATGATTCAACATTTAATAATTGTAATAAATAACTAAAGAATTGTATATCAATATTTTTTAAAGGGTCGAGTGAGAGCTCGGTGTCCCAGGTATTAATATTACCAGCCAAACCCAATAATAATGAATCATTTTTGTTTAACTTAGTTTTTAAGCTCGGGGTCCCGGTACTTCTTATCTTATTATGCTAGCAAAAATTCTATATATATATATATATATATATTATCTTTTAAGAAGTGAGATTTAAAAGTTTTGATCATCTATAAAAATACATTTTTATTTTATTGATTCATAAAATTTGTATCACCATTGCACTGGCAATCAAGATCTACCTGATTAATCATTCCTTTCTGGTTGCCAATTGGGTTATCCATACACATTTCAATGTCTTTGATTCCATCAAAATGCACGCTCCATGTATGATGTTATCTCGCAATAGTAACTGTTGAATTGACTTGGATGCGCATATATATTCTACAGGTTTGAATTCTAGATTAAATGTCGATGAAGCTGATAATCGTTTGAACTGTAAATTTGTGAACCACTACCATAAATATTTGCCAAGCCTTCATAAAGAGATTAAGATAATTATGAACTTGGATATTAAGATGGGAAATATTAAACCAGGATTCATGTTATCTGATAATAAATACAAATCTAATATTGTAGATTAATTATATTAGTAATTCAAATGAACTTTAATTACATCATTGAAAAGTTTAAGGTGTTAATTTTTAATTAAATTCTTTATAATATATAAGAATAAAAAGACTAAAAAAAATATAAATTAAAAGTTAAATTCTTATATAAAATATTAGAAATATTTAATTAAGCCAATTTCAGATATTCTAGTTGAATTTTAATAATTATATTAAATATCTTTTCAATTTTTATTTTTATTAACTTTTATTTTTTAATCGTTAAAATGTACAAAGGAAGTTCTCGAAATTTTTTTTTCAATTTAATATAGGTAGGATATCTATAATTTTATTCGATGTTTTTGCTATTTTTTTTTTCATTTTTACCCAAAAAGGTGTGGACTGAAATAAAATACCAATGAATGTATATGTATTTCTTCTTGAATAAATAAAAAAATTTTAAAAAATCTGGAGTGTCTCCACTCGACTATCTCGCAAATTTGAATTGGATTAATTAACATATAAAATATTTAAATTAAATTTAATTAATTAAATTATAAATTAAGAGTATAATTGTTTGTGAATTTTAATTAATTAATTAATTTAAAAAAATTTTAATTTATAGTATAGTATTGTTATTGAATTAAATTAATTAATTAACATATATTAAATTGATATTTAAAACCTTTACCTTCATTTTTAAGTCAAAATTTAAAAATTTAAAAAATTAATACTTTGTAGAGTAGATGACACCTCGCCACGTGCTGGGGGGTGATTGGCAGTCAATATGTTAAAATATTTATAAAATTAATTCCGGTACTTTCAGCCATTCAATCAAGCTGAAATTATTAATCATGTGAAAAATTATCAAACATATATCTTTATCTTTACGGTCACTTTAGAGGAAAAAAAATCAAAACGTTGTAGGTAATGACCCTCTTCCGGTTGAGCTACATTTCTCAAAAGTTGATAGAAAACTACGAATTTTGAATATTGTTCATGTGCCAAATTTCATCATTCTAGCTCAAACCGTTTTTCCGTAATCTTGGTTACACACACACACACACACACACACAGACATTTTTCTCAACCTTTGTGAAAATGATTCAGGAACCTTCAAAACGTATAAAAACATCAAAATCTCAACATCGAAAATTTTCGTGATCGCAATACTATCTCTTACGAGATAGTAAAAAACTAATGATCAATTTTCTTATGAATTTATTTATTTATATAAAACAGTATTATTTTTAATAAATTGCAAGTATTGAATTAAAACTACATTCTTCAAGGCCTTTATAAATTTAATTTTATGATTAAATTCATTTATTAATTTGTCAGTTTGTCTAAGTTGGTTTAACATCATTTGGCTGTTAAAATAATACTTTAAAATCCCACAGTTCAAATTATTATTTTTATTTTATTTTTTTTTTATTTAAATATTTTATTAAATTTATTATTAATAAATTGAATAATAAAATAAGCAAAATCTGTTTTTAAACATTTAAATATTCTAAGTTTAAATTGGGTGGCTGGTATTGCTGGTTGCATACATGCCAGGGGCTCCTAGCCTAGTAAACGTTCAGTCAGGCGCTGTCGTTGTGTGAGTGAGCATGGCGTAGCACACCGGGCGGGCGACGCTCTGTCTACAGCGAAAATGTAAGTGAATTTTCCATTAAAATTATCATAATTCACTAATACTAGGTAACCAATTAATGCCAATCTCTCCACTTACACACAAAGATCATTGTAAAATTGTTTGAAATGATTTACTGATTTTTTTATTGGCACTTATCACTTAGAGAAAGGTTGACGTCCCATTCATCCCCTTAAGCGTTAATATATAATTGAATATAATTCTATATCTTGTAACAATCCTGAATAAAAGTGTTATAATTTTAAATATTAAATTTTATATCAATAAAATAAAATGATTATCAAAAAGATATTATCATCTTCTTGAATGAATATGTTTTAATGTTTTTAGACTATTTTTATATTAAATTTTATTAATAATTGATTTTATATATAAATATATATTTAATATAATATTCATAATTATAATTTATAAAAAACCTTGTTTACTTTAATATATCCACATTCTTTAAAATATTAATATAATATATATTAAATTTACATAGGATTGATTATTTGTATTAACATTTGGAAAAATAAATTTCTTCTTTAATATTTTTGAATAATTTTTTTATAAATTAAAAAATAAAGAAATTTGTGAATACAATCTACTATACAGGTTTCCCACTATATTAAATTAATTCTACAGGTAAATATATCTCACCTAATGCCTGTGATTTATTGTTTTTAAATATCTCCATCGCTTCTTCAAAATTGATTTCTGTTGAGGCCACCGATATGGTTTCTGTTCTATTATTTATTATTTATAATTTAATATTTTTTCTAAATAATCCCTCCTTCTTAACAGAAAATATCATTTAACATTTTTTTTTTTCGTGATGTAGATTAAATTTGAACATATTTATTTAAAATTATTTTGAAAATAATTTTAAGATGGAAAATAAATTGAAAATATTTCTTTAAAATATATTAAATATATATTTAGAATATCACAAGATTCTTATATACCCCTATAATATCTAATGTCTTAATATATAATAAAAAAAAAAATAAGCTTCTTTGGTATGTTCATTCAAAACCATCATATCATTGTACCTATCCATGAGTGTTCATGTCTGCTTGACAATGAATATAAATTTAAAACTAATACTAGAAATTCTCACACAAAGAATTATTATAATATATAAATTTTTATTTTAATTTCTAATATTCTATATCATTTCAATTTTTAAATTGATTCTATAAATTTTTATTTTAATTCAATACACAATTATTTAAACTTATATTTATTAAATTATTAGGGTAATATTTGAATATTTCTTCTTTGCTATTTATAAGTCCACTATTCATTTTTTCAATATAAAAAATAAACAGAAATATATTAAGAAAAAATATTGTCAATAAAAATTACCAAATTCCACTATCCTTATTTTTATTTATATTTTAATTACTCAATTTAAATAAAATTATTTAATTTATAAATAAAAATCGTTTAAAGATGATATAAAAATTAAGGTTCATATATAATAGTAGGGAAAATTAAATCTTCGATCTTAAATTGTTAATTTGATTTCAAAGGGAAATAATTATTTTAGTAATAACGATTTAATTTATACTATTTTACACATAGACATACAGTTATGTATCACGTGTTGGCGCGTGAGATTTCCAATGTTAAAAAATTAATTCTGGTACTTTCAGCAATTCAATTTTCGATGTTAAGATTTTGATGTTTTTGATGTTATAAATAATATTTATTAAATTATAATTTAATTAATTTAATTTAATTTAAATTAATAAATATTATTTAATCAAATTCAAATTTGCGAGATAGTCGAGTGGATAGTGGAGTGTTTGGCTCTTTGTTGATGGCACCACATCACGTGTTGGCGCGTGAGATTTCCAGTGTTAAAAAATTAATTCTGGTACTTTCAGCGATTCTATCAAGCTGAAATTCTATATATAGCAGTTTTATACAATTATTAATCATGTGAAAAATTATCAAACATATATCTTTATTTTTACGGTCACACACACACACACACACACACATATTTAAAAATTAATTTATTAAAATATATATTATATAATATATTATATATAGTATATAATTTAATATATTATTATATGTTAAATTATATTAAATTAATTAAATTATTTTATATATATTAGAAATTAATTTAATATAATTTAACATATAATAATATATTAAAATATTTTATTTTATATATACATAATTTAGTAATACTGATTATTAATGTAAATATAAATAATAATATTTAATATGGCAAATATGTAAAATTTTGTAAAGAATGTATCAGAAGTTTAGTGTCTAACATTCTGGCGTATTGCGCATGCGTATATCGATCGGGTCGATCTCACCGGTCGGGTCGGTCGGGTCGTTTTGGAATCTCACGCGAGTTCTATACTTTTTCCCCATCCCGCAAAAGTGCTCAACGCCGCTAAAGAAGTTTTCACTTCAATAAAATAAAATAAATATATAATTTTAAAAATCTTTACAATATAATTAAACAAAAATTCCTTTATATCCAAAATTATAATTATACTTTGTCCATTGTATTTATCCAAACTTCTAAACAAACTATTTTTATTTGCATGTTCACATAAGATAAACATAAACATAATATGTGTGAGGCGTGGATTATGACTTTGGGAAACGAAAATAGATTTAGAGCAATTATGAGCCAAAAAAGGATGAGGTGAGACTGTATAAACGAGGAATTGTATATTCAAACAAGGTTAGGGTCAGAAAATCGAGGAGAAACGTAAGAAGTTGGATGAGAGTAGTTCAGAAGATAGAAAAATGTGGTTCCTAAGGCCAAAGACTTCCGAGTTCCGATTAGTCGCAAAGATACATAGACATATAATCTCTTGTAGTTATATTCAAGTTTAAGTTTTAGTTACAGTTACAGTTAATATACTTATACTTATAAAACCCTCTTGAGCCTAATAAAACGATCAACATGAATTGGACTAAATGATTAAAGTAAATTTTTTTCAAAATTTTTTTCAAAAAATTTTGAATACTACAATTATTATAATACTAGCAGACCCGGCAAAGCTTCGCTTTTGCATGTGTGTCTGTATACATGCTTATATACGTATGTGATAACTGAACACTTAATAATAATAATAATAATAATAATGTATTAAATGAATATAATTGAAATTTTAGTTTTAATTGCACTTTTTTTTGTTTTTTATTTTTATTTATTTTTATTGGAATTATTACAAATAATAATAATATATTATTAATTAATACTTTATTAATTGTTAATAGTTATTACATTTTAATTAATAGTTTTCGGAATAAGTATATTCTCTTATTATAGAGATTCTCACAAGTCTACCTACAATATTTCATTACCATTGTATGATTCAAAATAAAATTCAAAATATTTAATAGGACATGACATGATCTTAGTCTTAATTTATTTTCATTATATTAGATTGATTAATAAAATTCAAAATATTTAATAGGACATGACATGATCTTAGTATTTTTCCCATTCCAGAATATTTGCTAATATTACATGTTGGAGTTCCAATTACCTGCATATTTAATGGCAATTTCAATGCTGAATATGCTTTTAAATAAAAAAAAATTGAAGAAAGTAATTGGAATTATTAATATTAAGAATCAATAAATAAATTTATTAAATATACATTTAAATATGTAAATAAATCTATATATAAATTTAATAAATATTCAAACAATAATTGAAACCATATAAATAAAACGATTCAATATTTTACTTACATTGTGATTAATATTTTTATTTTTATTTTTATTATTTTTATTATACTGTTATTATGGGTATGTTATTTTTGACAGTTTAAAAAAAATTAAAAATATTAAGTAATAATATTTATCAAAATAATAAATTGAAAAGATTTCCAATTACTTTTATTTATTTATTGTAAATTTTTCAATGTAACCATGGTAACTATGAATAGACATTTACCAAAATATTACTAATTAAATTAATTTTGGATTTAACTACACTAAAACCTTCCTTGGTATGCCCACAACAATCCCTGAAAGTTTCATCGCAATCGGACGGGTAGTTTTTGAGTTTAGGCGAGAGAGAGAGAGAGAGAGACACACAGACAGAGAGAGAGAGAGACATTGCCTTTTATAAATATAGATTTACTCTAGATTCTAGAATTTATTGGTAATCATTTTTTACAATTGACTTTTCCTTAATTTTTACAAAATTATCTTTGGTAAGTGTCACAATTGAGATTTTGGCGATCAATAGATAATATATAAAATACACTTATATTGGTTTGTTATCCAGAGAATAAGTAAAATAAATTTTTTAAATTTTAATGTAAAAACAATTAATGAAAAAAACACATTCATAGGGTTTAATATCTTAGAGAGAATCAGCATCTAAATTATAGTATTTACTCATTCACCAGCAAGATCAATACAAGATTTTGGGAAGTAATTTACCGAGTGTTTTCAGGCATGAGTTAATTCTCCACCAACCAAAGGCAATCTATTTGCAAATTCTTTATAAAATTAAAGAATACTCATTTTATGAAGATAAAAGTTATCAAGATTCATTAAAATGTTCCATTTCAAAGGACATTTATTAAAAGTAAAAGAATGTTTCACTCAAATAAATGAGAAAAATGAATTGAGACACCGATGGATAAAACGTATGATTCACTTTCTGTCTATTGACATCAATAAATTTCTCGTTCAAGGTATAAATCGTCTGTGCTTGACTGAATCAAAAATTGAGATCAACGCACATTTATTTATATAAAATTGAAATATTACTAAGACGAAAAGAATATATGAATCAAAAATTTTAGTCGAATAACAAAATAAGATTTCCATGAAACTTTTCTTTCCAGTTTGAATAGAAAGATGATTATGGACAATAAATTATTTGACATGTCAGGCAATCTATTAAATTGATATATTGACTCATTTAAATATTTAAAATTACATATCAATGTCCTTTGAGGATATAAAAAATATAAGGATATTAATAATATTCTAAAAAGTAATAATATAAGCTTTTTGCATTTTTGGAAGGAAGCCACTCCTATTAAATTGTTTTAACATGTATTTATTTTTTATGTATTATTTATTTTTTTGTATTTTTTCCCCTCTATTTAATTAAATCATTCCTTCCAATATTTTAATAAGTTACATTTCCTAAAATTAATTAATTAATTAAATTATTTTGTAACATGTTGTTATCAACCTCACTTGCATGTAGGTATAAATGTAAACAATTTAGTACATTACACTATTAGTCAAATTTAATTTAAATTAAGTATTTTAAATAATGCATTATTTCAATTGATCTAAATCAGGAGATCCTAAGTTGTGTTTCACTTTAAAATAAAATGCAGTTTATGTTTGGGCCTTCATTCTTCCACCTCCAAAATATGCTTTTACCAATATTATTAATATTGTTAATCTAGAGAACGAGAAATTGAATCTCGTCCAGTTCAATAATTTAATATATAAAAATTATTAATAATTTAATAAATAATGCCGTGAAATTTTAAGAAATATTGACGTTGTTGTTGTGGTAAATGTATATAGAAATTGTAAAAGAAACTATATCTATATGTATATACTAGTCGAACCCGTTGCAAACGGTGTTTGCAATTTCAGGTTAAAATGATTTTATAGTCGAGTGCAGCAATTAATTAAATAGTGTAAGAGGGATTCCCTCTTAAAGGAAAACCGCCAGTACGGCCGACTTCAATAACACTTTTAATCTCAGCCGCTGTGCATGTGTTTTTGAAAAATTAATATATATCGAATATGAATCAAATTTTCTAACCATTTAAATACAATAACACTGTGTGTGTGATAAAATAATTTCTATAATATATTAATGTATACTAATAAATAAATATTTATACAATGTATTTAGGAATTTTAATATTATTTTAGTTAATCATTTAAATACAAGTTTTGGTATTTTTATTTTTATAAGAGAAATTAAAATTCAGGTATAAATTAATTAATAATTTTGTTGGTCACATTTTTAAATTTTTCACATTTCAAAGAAATAATATATAAGTGGAGGGGATCGGTTTGGTCTATAGGGGTAAATTTTCTTGAGAGTAACACGAAGACTTCTTTGAGTTTTTAAATAAAAGCGTTTATATTTCTTAAAAATGTAAAAATAAACAATTTTTATAAATTAACGTTTTTCCAATGGACTAAAAAGAATAAAATACTTTTTCTATAAGCCTGACAAAGTTTATGGATGAATTGCTTCATATTCAACGAAAAACGTTGGGCCCATTTCGTTTAATTTATTTATATTAACAATCAAGTCAAATTTTTGTAATAATAAAAATTTTATTAAATAAATATATAATCGATATTTCTATCTATCTATTAGAACCATTTTTTTCCAAGATCATTTATTTATTTAAAATTTTAAAATTATTAGTCTTTTAGTAATAGTAGTTTAAGGAAAAACAACATGAAAAATGTAAATACAATTTCTAGATATAATTTTAGTTGTAAAAATAAAAGTATTAAATTATATCTTTAATAAAATTTACTTGATAGTCTTCTTAAAATCAAAATTGAAACCTTAAAAATAAATCAAAAAAGTTAAGTTAAAAAATAAATTAGTTTTATAACCCCATCTTTTTTGTCTAAATCTCCCTCTCCTGGGAATTAATTTGGAATTATTAAAACGCCTCTCTCTCTCTCTCTCTCTCACACACACACACACACACAACACATTCTCTTTATAATAATTTCACTAACGAGCCACATTTTAATTCCTCTTATTAAGTTTCTAATAGAGACCCACCTGGAGATTTTATTTATTTCTACAAACCACGACTACTAATTGTTTTTTTTCCCTCATTTATTTTTCTTTATTAAAAATATACCTTTGGGGATGGGATACACTGTATAATCTAAATTACCTTTGGATATCCAGTTAAATTTTTGAACATCTGTGTTATGACATGATTAGTTAATGAATGCAAATGGAATAAAAGAGATCTAATCAAAGGTGAAAAAAAAATAAATTAAAATAATATGAATTATATTCATTCAATTATTAAATTAGAATTTGTAACTAAATGTATATTTATAGACAGTTAAGTAAATATTTATGAGAGTTTGTTTATAGAGGATTACTTATTTTGTATTTACTTTTATTCTTATTCTGTATGTTTTATATAAGTGCCACTCAGAAGCCAATGCGATTAACTCCAATTTTTAAAATTTTCCTAGTAATGTAATGTAATGTAATGTAATCTGCAACATATTATATGAAATGCATAATGAACTTGATAATCTTAATATTGCAATGGAATATACATTTTTCTGTAATCAATAACCCTGAATTTCCTACAAACTGTGAACTTCGGGCTTCATTTTCTCAGTTTGTTTATATTTGGAGTTAATCGCTTTGGCTTCTGAGTGGCACATATACATGGATATATTTAGTTACTGCAAGTTTTTAAAATAAGAAAGAACATTGGCATTAACTCAGTGGTATTGTAAATGTTTATAATATAATATTCTAGTTTCACCATTTTCACAGGGTCCTCCTTTTACATTAGTTTTAATTTAGTTCGTGCCACCTTTCTCATCCAATGTAATCTTTCTGATCTTATAATTCTTTTTAGAGTATGTATAAAAAATAATAATTATTGTAGCTACAATTTTCTCTCTCTTTAAAAATTTCTTTAATTTTATAATTACATAAATGTTACAAAGAAATTTATTTTCATACATCCTGATTTTTATCTTGCCCTTTAAAATCATGGACCATACCTCATACTTAATTAAACAATACTATACTACGGCAGATCAAGAGAGGAACAGTAGTTAAGGCAGCTTAATCATATAACCCTTGTAAAAAATTTATATATATTATGAAAATGAATATATATATATATATATATATCATACAAATTTCTTCAATCAGTGAACTTTTTCATGAATAATTTTGTTCGAATATATGTATATAAATTTAATTTTTTAATTCATTTCTACATCCCTTCTTTCAAAATCAATCCATAAATTAATTGTGAGTATTTTATTAAATAATTTATTAAAGTTAGTATTCAAATGAAAGTAACTAAAGACTACCTTATTAAAAAATAACATTTAAGGTTAAAAACAACAAATTATATCAGAAAGTGATAAAAAGATTTTAATTTTATTATAAAAAAGAAATGAAAAAAAATAGTAAAGTTAAAGGGGTAAATATCTGCCTGTCTGTGTCTATTGAATGAATTTCTCTTGGAAAGGAAAACCAACAACTCGTTAGCGGGAAAGGATTTAACAAGAAATAAATTAATTATACAGAGTCAGAAGGTCAATAGTTGGCAAATATAAATTTTATTGAACAATTAAAATGGCGATGCCGTAGCACCACCACAGGATCGTTGCATCCGGGTTAAAAATATGGGACAAGCCGCCTTTCCGGCCATTAAATGACCACCGTTCTCAATCCCCTTTAATTTACAACAGTGGATGTTGTTTTTTACTTAGAAATGTTTCATTGTTAGTACTAAATAGCATCATAATTTCTTTAAAAAAATACAAATTTATCTACCAATAAAATTTAATAATATATGATCACAAAATATGAATTAATTTATATAATACCTTTAAAAAATAATAATATGAAATGATATAAATAAAATAATAGATAGAAGAAAAGTATTTAAATAATATATATACTTGGATGATTCCATAAATAATTTTATTTCTAAACTTATTATACTTGCAGAAATTGTATAAATTATTTATATTATATTAATTAAAATGACATAAATTCATTTTTATTTTTAAATTCTTATCCAAATATATATTACTGATCTTGAAAATTGATTTTCGAGAAGTTGAGGGGTTTTTGAGTTGAAGAATCGATCTCTATTCTATAGGACTCATTTATGGGAAATATCTTTTAATTGTTTGTTTTTTTCTTCTGAATTAAAGTAATTAATAATAGATGTCAATATATATAGTACTTTATTTACTGAGAATATTGTTTAAGTATTTTTCGAGTCTGTTTGATGATTATGTTATGTTCTATTATTATAAACATTCTGCATTTTACTTTCTTATATTATAATTTCTTCAAATTGTACAGATTCAACTAATTTCTTTTTTCAAAAACACATAAATTATTAATAAGAATTTATGTAAAACTTCGAGTCACTACATTGGTTCAAAGCAATTAAAAATAATCATTCCCAGCCACAATTAATATAATACTTGAAAATAACCTATTTCGACTGTTTTTTTAGATAAAAGGAAATTTTACTCATTTAAATGTTTTCTTTTTTGAAAATTAAATTTTATAAAACTCGAAAGTTATTGGCCGCAGCAACCACCTTCCTGCAAGTACCCCAACTCCTATTTTCTCCCCCCTCTCTCTCACACATCCCTTCCTAAATTATCCACCCACCGCGTCCTTAGACTTCCAATCAGACATTTATCAATTGGTCTCTCCACAAATAGATTTTCGCCTTCTTACTAAGTGTACATCGCAAACTTCTTGATTTTATAACTCTAACTATATCTGGAGATTCATAGAGGTCCCAGTGAGCCCCAGGGATCTATGACAACCTGCAAGGGGTCTACGTCAGGTAAAAAAATTTTGGGGTCCATAAAGTGAAAATAGGGGTCAATGATAGGTAATTTTTTTCCGATTTGGCTCTTTCGATTTTTCAATATGACGCTTAAAAAAAAATTCGATTTTTCAATATGGCTCTAAACAAAAAGGAAAAATTTTTTAACACTTAACTTCACTAAGGTTAGAAATTTACAAAAAATCAATATCAGGTAAGTAGGTAGGTAAGTAGACCTTCCAGGTCCCTTTCAACCACAGAAAACAAGACGTCTTTGGTTTTTAATTGAATTTCTTTTTTTAAATTTTTATTTTTGGTTGATTACTATTTTAATATCTTCGGATCTTAGAAAACAATATTAAACTTTCAAGGAGGTTTCAAGTTGTTATATTTGCTGTATAGGCCTAAAGCCAATTGAGGTGATGATATACAGCCGAAGTGCGCAAAATGTAAATATATCAATAAACTTAAAATTTCACCAAATATTTAATTAAAATTATTATTATTAAGTTTAATTTCACAATTCACCTAACATAAAAAATGTTACGACAAGTGCCTAGTCCGCACGTTTGATATCTGTAGAAAGAAAAATCTTTGACATTTTCATATTTGATATTCTTTAATATTTTCACATTTTCTATTTCATAATAATAAATATAATAATAATAATAATGTTATAATATATTTTCTAAATTTAGAAAGATTAGTTTGAAATACAGTTTTCAATTTAAAAAACAAAAATACAAAAAACCTATGCAAGGGCAATTTGCAAAAGGGATTTAAACCCGTGCCAAGTTAGAATCACTGGTCCTATGTCATCTTAACTTTATTAGTTTACAACTAATTGGTATCGTTAACAACCATAAAATATGGCGTCAAGAAACGTGATAATGGGCCCACTCACTTATGAAAGAGCGTTGAATATAAAATTAAGACATACACAATTACTTCATAACATTAGAATCATTTTGTATTTAAATTAATATGGATTATTTATTAACAATAGTATTTATCATTCATTTAAATTTATCCTGGAAATTTCATTGTTGGTGCTAATTTTAAATGTTTTGTTTTCTTAGAGATATATAATTAGTATAGATTTTAAATAAAATGGATAATCCTTAAATATATTTGATGAAATTTGCTTTCATTCATCTTCAAAGGAGAAAGTAGAAATTTATACATTTAATGATTATTGAAATCTGATGTAAATTCATATCTGAGCTTTAAAACTTTTTTATTATATTATAGATTACTTGTTAAATTTTTAAATTAGACTTTTTTTACGTTTGAATTATATACTTGAGAATTTGAATCTTTACAATTTAAAAATCATTTAACTGAGAATTGGAAACATCAAATATACTATTTCTTTTTTATATGGAAATATCAATCTATTACTATAACTTTATATCCATAATTGAATATTAAATATATCTACCCTAAAAGAATCTAATTTTTATTTACCTACTAGCTCCGCCCACTGTACCCCCGAGTGGTACATAGTATTTGGTTGAAAGTAGTAAAATGTTTTCATCCATTTTGTTTCAATCCGTATATTACATAAAACATTCATTTCTTTTTGTTTTCTTATTTAAAATATATTTTAATTTAATCAGTAAATTAATTATATATATTATAATTATTGTATATGTTATATCTATCTATCTATGTGGCTCAAAGATACTCGAAAGTTCTTGGTCGCAACAACCACATTTCTCCAAGTGTCCCTATCATGAGCCCTTGTACCATCTCTTTTACGTCCCTTCCTACGCGTCCATGGTCTTCCAAGCGGACGTTTTCCAATCGGTCTCCCCACCAATATCTTTTTCCTCTCCCATTCTAGCCACGTGCCCTGCCTATCGCAGCTTTTTCGCTTTTATAACCCTAACTATTTCTGAAGATTCATAGAGGTCATGCAATTCCTCGTTATGCAGCCTCCGCCATTCCCCGGTGATCTCATCTTTCTTTGGCCAATAAATGCTGGGATGAATCCTATTCTCAAATACTCTGAATCTACTCTCATCTCCCAGGGTCATAGACCATGCCTCCCACTCATATAATACAACAGACAAAATAATTGTTTTATATATTTTAATTTTGATTCCCTTTGATAATAATTTTGATGAGATAAGCCTCTTTACTGCATGATAACAGGCGTTTCCCGATTGCAACCTCGATTTATATTCTTCTCAAATATTATTATCCTTTGTGACAAAAAGATCAAAATTTGAAAAAGTTTATCCGGATCTATTGAGTCATACGTATGTTTTACTAAAGTCTACAAATAATTAGTGAACAGAAATATTGAATTCGCGGTTTTTTTTCGAATATCTGTCATAATGAAAATATCTTAATTAATGTTGATCGATTTGGCCTGAACCCGCAATTATATCCTCCTAATATTTCTTCCGCCTATAGTTCGTAAGTATTGTATATGTTATAATAGAGTATGATATTTCTTAATCAGTTCATTTTGATATTTTATTTTCATTGCTTGATTTTTATTGAATATTTTTAATTATAATGAAATTTGAGAAAATCTAAAGTTTGAGAGACTTGAGACAATTTATAAAAATAAAATTATAACATAATTAACATTATAAAACTCTAGATAAATTAACAATATATACAATTATTAATAGAATTAATTTAAATTAATTGATTTATTTGTTTTTTTTTATTGAGTTTAATTTATAGAAAGAATAAATAAAAATTAAGTTAAATATAATCTAAATATTTTATTAAATTAATTGAGAACTTTTAAAATAAATTATTTAATTTAAATGATATTTTCATATTAGAATTTAAAATAAAAAGTTAAATCTTATAAATAAAAATGACTTTCGTAATTGCATCACTCAATAACGCCTGGACCAATTTTGACAATTCTTTTTTTAAAATGTTCGTTGAAGTCCAAGGATGGTTTTTCCGGCGAGAAAAAATCGAATAATTGTCGGGAAAACCCTAAAAACAGCCCTTTTCTTTACATTTTCTTATTGATGACGTCACAGCTAGGGAGGACGAACATTTGGAATAAAAGTTGTCGCTTATCTGACCTCCCTACCTCCCCGAGAAATTCTCACTAAAAATGTTTATAATATTTTTATTTATTAAATCAAACTAAATATTATTTTTTATTTCAATATTTTTTTAATGTTAATACAATAATTTTTATTTTATAATCTATAAAATAATTTAATTATTTTAAAAAACGGCGGTCTTCATTTTTTTACTCTCTACTGACTGTGACTGTAAGGATGATCTGTGCTGTGAATCCCTTCCTTCTCAGTGTCGAATAGAAATAGATGATATTACTTGGATAAATTTTTAAGATAATTAATTAATTTTATCAAATAAATATCTAATTATTTTCAGGTAATTTTATATATATTTTAATATTATTATTATAGTTTTAATTTTTTTAAGTAATTTCTTTTTATTTTAATTTTTATATTTAAGCTAAATATCATTTAATATTTTTTAAATTTATTAATTTAATTAAATACATTTGTTTATAAAATTGTTTTTCATAATATCAAATAGTTTGAATTTCTATTTAAAACGTTTTATTTATTTAATTTAATTTTATTTATTTTTTGATCATTTTATTTGTATTTTTATATTAATAATTGTTTTTTTTAGATAATTTAAAACATTTCGATTGCCTTTTTTACCGACCGACGATAGTAAGGGAGGTATTGTTTTCACACCAAATTTCACATGAGGAGATTTTTTTACATATCACCACGAATGTATTGGTTTTATCCTCGGGAAAAATCATCTTCATTATGTTTTTCATAATTTAAAATTATATGACGTCACCCAGCCCTTCATGACGTCACAGCCTCCTTATTATAATCACGAGCAACGCCGGCTACTTCAGCTATATATTATAAATAAAATAAAATTAAAAATATTTATGTTATATCCATATCTGTTTTTACATTAATAGATATATTAAAATTATTTGAAATTGTTTCTGTAGCTGGAAATTAATTTATTTCAAACCGTCGGTCGGTTCAGACCTGGCTACAGGTCAACTTATTACTTGATTAATTTTGAATTTTGATTTTATTTATTTATTTACTTAAAAATTTAATTTTATTAAATAAATATCTAATTATTTTCAGGTAAGTTTATATATTTTTTATTTTTTAATCTCATTATGCTAGCTAAAATTGTTTGTTTGTATTAATGGTTTCGAGGCAGGTTTGTATTAATGGTTTCGAGGCAGGAAAAGTGATGGGGTTTGAAATTAATAGTGATAATGCAAAATAAATAGTATCAGAGCGAATAATATTTGCAAAGAATTTAAATCGAGGTTGCAATCGGGAAATTATTATCAAAGGGGATCAAAATTAAAATATATAAAACAATTATTTTTTCTGTTGTATTATATGGGTGGGAGGCATGGTCTATAACCCTGGGAGATGAGAGTAGATTCAGAGTATTTGAGAAAAGGATTCTTCCTAAGATTTATGGGCCAAAGAAAGATGAGGACACCGGGGAATGGCGGAGACTGCATAACAAGGAATTGCATGACCTCTATGCATCTCTAGATATAGGTTATAAAATAGAGAAGGCTGGGTTCGGCAGGGCACATGGCTAGAATGGGAGAGGAAAAATATATTGGTGGGGAGTTCGATTGGAAAACGTCCGTGTGGAAGACCAATTGTGAACAGGGAGGACATTGTAGGAAGGAACGTGAGAGAAAAGGGACAGGGTAGGAGTTAGATGGTTATAGCTCAGAATAGGGACACTCGGGGGGGGGGGGGGTGTACAAATATTTTCATTAATTTTAGTAAATTTTATTAAATTCATCAAATAAAATATTGATAAGTCAGTAAAATTTTTATTTTTTATCATAATTAAAATGATTTATATATTTAGCAATAAAATTTAGGAAGATGATTGAAGATGAAACACAAGGATAATATTGCCAAGGGATTTCTTATTCGACAAATCGATGCTCCCTCTTCCGGTTGGGGCCAATAAAGAGATTAGTTTTAATAATCTATTATTAAAATGTAATAGAAGATGAAGTAATCTTCATTATATATTTATAATTTATAAATCTATTGAAGTAATAATAATGAAATTTCTAAAGAGCATTTTCTCTATTGAATTCAATTCTGAGTTGTGTTTTATAATAATAAATTGAACAAAGTAGATTATAGATTTTTCAAGCCTCTCTACTCAATAAAATATTTTAATAATTTTCTATCATTCAACTGTAAAAATTTAATTGGGACTATTACAAAAAAAAGGTATATATCCACTATATATTATTAATTTATTTATTAATCATTGTTAATTAACTAATTACAGATATTTATTTTTACCGACCGACGATAGTAAGGGAGGTATTGTTTTCACACCAAATTTCACATGTGGAGATTTTTACATATCTCCACGAATCATGCATTTTCTTAACAGAAAAAAGTATTTTTAGCATGATGTCTGTTCGTCCGTCCGTCCGTCCGTCCGTATAGATGTGTACAGCCTGAACGGCTCAACCGATTTTGATGAAATTTGGTATATTTACTTAATGCATCAGTGGGATGAATTGATCAACTTTTGGTGCAAATCCGGAAACCGGAAGTGGTAGTATTAGCGATCGACGATAGGAAGGGAAGGGTTATTTTCACACCAAATTTCACACGAGGAGATTTTTTTATATATCACCACGAATCATGCACTTTGTATTGGTTTTATCCTCGGGAAAATCATATTTATTAGTTTTTTTCTTGATTTAAAATTATATGACATCATCCAGCCATTCATGACGTCACAGCCTGGTCTTGCATAGATATTATAAATAAAATAAAATTAAAAATGTTTATATTTATTAATTATGTATCCATATCTGTTTTTTATTCCATTAATAGATATATTAAAATTATTTGAAATTGTTTCTGTAGCTCGAAATTAATTTACTTCAAACCGTCGGTCGGTTCGGACCTGGCCACAGGTCAACTTATTAATATTAATGTGGATGTATTATATTTTAATCACTTAGATCTATGAGAATAAATATATCAATTATTATTAGAACTGTAAAGTAAAATTCTTTTATCTACAATTTACTCTCTCGAGTTTTATATATTCTTATGTTAATTTTAATTAATGTTTATTTTACTATGGGCCAGAATGTTCTCTAAATCTTTTTCTTAGTATGGAAAACGGAATTTTTATTTGTACTAATTTTTCAAAATAAAATTTCATTAAACTTTTAAATGTTCAACAATTTATTTGATAATGAATAATCTTAGTTAATTTAATGAATGAATTGCTGATTTATTTAGAAAATAAAGTGTATTTAATATAAATTAAAAAGTAAAATATGCTTCTGTAAATTGCTTCATTCAATTTATTGAGTGCTCCTTTTAAAAGCTCTCTACCCAACTATGACCCTCTCTATCCCCTCTCACCCACCACCCATCTTTACATTCCTCTCTTTTACTCCTTCTCTCTCTTGGACGATTGAATAAAATTCAATCATCGCCTCGAAAGACCTGAATAATCAAAGCTTTACTCCCGGAGGCAAACATGCCCCCCCCCCCCTAGATCGCTTTCCGAAATTATTATCGGCATGTCTCAATTCAACGAAAAGATCTACAAAAGACCGATAATATATGAGACACCATGCGATGTATGGTTGTAAAGATGAAGGGGTGGAATATATCATATCATACTTTAATCAAATATGAAATAAATATAAATATTTTTTCATTGTTAACAGAATCAAATTTTCTAACCATTTATATAAATACAATAACACTGTGTGTGTGATAAAACAGTTTCTATAATATATTAATGTTTACTAATAAATAAATATTTATACAATGTATTTAGGAATTTTAATATTAATTTAGTTAATCATTTAAAAAAATACAAGTTTTGGTATTTTTATTTTTATAAGATAAATTAAGGTATAAATTCAGGTATAAATTAATTAATAATTTTGTTGGTCACATTTTTAAATTTTTCACATTTCAAAGAAATAATATATATGTGGAGGGGATCGGTTTGGTCTATAGGGGTAAATTTTCTTGAGAGTAACACGAAGACTTCTTAGATTTTTTAAATAAAAGCGTTTATATTTCTTGAAAATGTAAAAATAAAATTTTTTTTATAAAATAACGCTTTTCCAATGAACTAAAAAGAATAAAATAATTTTTCTATAAGCCTGACAAAGTTTATGGATGAATTGCTTCATATTCAACGAAAAACGTTGGGCGCAATTCGTTTAATTTATTTATTTTAACAATCAAGTCAAATTTTTGTGATAATAACAATTTTATTAAACACATAAACTGACAAATTTTTTATCATGCAATAAAATTGTTAGTTTAAGAGCTAAGAAATTAATCTTTTATTATTTTTCACTGTAATGTATGTATGTCACCTTAATTTATTAATTATTATTGATTAATTTACTATCTATTATATTTAATATATCCAGGATAATACAACTATAATTCTTATAACAGAAAAATTAATTAAAAAAACGTGATTATTTTATTTATTATTATTCATAGATATAGTTTATACTGATTTGTGGTCTATCAGATTATCTATTCAAATAGGAGATACAAAATTCAGCCTCCAAAATTAACAAGTATATATATATACTTTATATCTACGAATATGTGCAATTAATAGTTAGTTATTTAAGTTTAGATAAATGATAAGGATTAATAATTACTATAAGTTAATAAATAATACTGTTATAAGCTGTTAGAGAAGTTGAACGTGTCATCGCCTCGAAATGAATCATTTTAATCGTTCTTATTCATAAATCACTTAAAATAAAGTAACTAATTTATTGTAATATAATAAATTGGATATAAATTAAGCTACACTGCATGAATACATATAATGAATGTTTACATTTTGAAGATTGTTTAGCAAAAACGATCTCGGTAGAGAATATCAAGAAACTAGTCGTTTGTTCATTAAACATCCAGGCTGTTTTCGTGAATGTTGATTTTCTTTAATAATATGTTATTATACTTTATGATAAGATAACACAAGTCCTTTCTTAAATATACTAATATATTACATCAAACAGAAAAACGCCCTCTTAACGTTAAATACATATACAGTAATGAAAATTTTTTTTTGCACATTTAGAAAAACAATGATCTTGTTTTAAAAATTAAGAATTATAGAGTAGTTATACTGAATTTTTAAAATTTTCCCATCTCTACAACGTCTGTCCACCATGTCCTTGGTCTAATAACCAGTCGAGTTCCAATTAGTCTCCCCACAAATAGACTTTTCGCCAGTCTTTCTTCGCTCATATTTACCACGTGCACTGTCCATTGCAATCACTTGTTTTTAATACTCTCACTATGTCTGGAGATGCATAGATGCCATGCAATTCTTCGTTATACAGTCTCCTTCATTCGCCGGTGACCTCATCTTTCTTTGGCCCAAGATCATTTACCATGCCTCAGACCGGCAAAATAAATGATTTATATATTTTAATTTTGATTCCCCTTGATAATAATTTTGATATTGTAAAATACAATAAAAATAATTAATGTAAAATATTAACAAAAAATTTACTTTAGATTAAAAGATCAATTTAATGAATTTACATAAAACTATTAAAAAATGAAATAATACCATAATAAAAATTGTTCATATCTTTTAATTCTATTTGATAATTAATAATTATTCAAGTAAAATCATTTTAATCCCCTCTTACTCCATCAAATATAGCAACGGATGTTACTCTTGAATTTATCCTTTAAAAATACATTTAGTATTATTTTAATATTTAATGTAGGGTTTTTTGCAGCAAGTAGAAATGTTCATGTCGGATACCGTTTTATTTTCTTTGCATTTCTTCCTTATAATTCACACAATTGGTCATTGAGTTCAATTAATTTTTTTATTTATTAACATTACTTTACAGCATTTCCTTTAATTTCAATAAATTAAGTATTTTACATTATACTTTACCATTCTTAGCAAGAAATATTAATTACTCTCTACTTACTTTCAAATTAAATATTATTATATAATTCAAATAATTAAAATATAATATTATAATTCAGAGCGTTTATATAATAAATAAGTTGACCTGTGGTCAGACGCAGAACCGACCGACGGTTTGAATTAAATTAATCTCCAGCTACAGAAACAATTTAAAATAATTTAAATGTATCTATTAATGCAATAAAAAACAGATAGGCATATAACATAGCTATTTTTAATTTTATTTTATTTATAATATACAAGTAGGAGCTGGTTGTGACGTCATGAATGGCTGGATGACGTCATATAATTTTAAATTAAGAAAAAACTAATAAAGATGATTTTTCTCGAGGATAAAACCAATACAAAATGGATGATTTGTGGAGATATATAAAAAAATCTCCTCATGTGAAATTTGGTGTGAAAATAACCCTTCCCTTCCTATCGTCGATCGGTAATACTACCACTTCCGGTTTCCGGATTTGCACCAAAAGTTGATCAATTTATCATACTGATGCATTAAGTAAATACACCAAATTTCATCAAAATCCGTTTAGCCGTTCAATACATAACATCTATAACATCTATACGGACGGACGAACAGACATCATGGTAAAAATACTTTTTTCTGTTAAGAAAATGCATGATTCGTGGAGATATGTAAAAATCTCGACATATGAAATTTGGTATCAAAACAATATCTCCCTTACTATCGTCGGTCGGGAAAAAAAGTAAAATAATTATTTAATAAATGGGGAAGAATTTTTCTACAGATTATCTTATAAATTGAGCTAGTATATTTGATGAAAAACTTCCTAAGGTTATATAAAATGGAACAAAATTTAATTCCATTAATAATTGATATCTGATTTTAATTAAAACTTCAATTTACACATTCTATTGATTAAATGAAATTATTAAAAAAAAATAGTAAAAAATTTTAATTATATATTATAATTTAATATCAATTGGGATCATTCATCAATAACTCCTGATTTTATTTAATTTTGGTTTTTTAAACAATTTTTTATATATAATAAATGTTAAATAGAAAAATAATGAAAAAAATATTTTTTTAAATTATAATTGATTATACATTTTATTATAAGTAAAAAATGAGGAACGACAACAAAATGGTGATAGTAGGGTTAAGAATATTTAAAAATATTATAATAACATAAAGTATCAAATTTTTATAAATCCTTTCATTACTATCTTTTAAAACCTAAAACAGTGATGCCCAACCTATGACACGAGTGACAGTCATTGCTGGTGACACGCATCTTCAAAAATAAAAAAATTTCATAATTCAAATCTTCGGCCAGAGTTGGTTAATAAGTATATTATTATTACTTTTTTTTATTAATAATAATTAATAGTTGAATTTGTAAACCAAACGTGCATGTATATACAAGTATAATATTATTGCGTAACATTACATATTATTTTTTTAGTCTTTACTTTTGTGATGTATTACCCTCCACGAAAATTAAGTTTCAATTTTTCAAAATTTTGACACTCCGAGCTCACAGATCTCATATAATAATTTTTTGTAGAAACAACTACTTAATAAGACCAGGAGGGTAACCGTGCGGTTATCATCCCGGTTAACAGAACTTGAGTTATTATTAAGCATGTAAAAAAATATAAAATTTACTTACTGTATTGCTGATAGCCGTCATCCAATCACTGAAAAATAAGTATTTATATAATTTACTTATTTATTGATTTATAATTTTAATAGTAATTAAGATATTAAAAAAAACTATATTTTCTTTATTTTGAATAAATTCTTAAATGTATTGGTAAAAATTAGCTGGAGTGTCTCCACTCGACTATCTCGCAATTTGAATTGGATTAAATAACATAATATATTATATTTAAATTAACATTAATAAATAATATTTATTAAACCAGCACCACCAGTTTGGCTCTTTGTTGATGGCACCACGTCACGTGTTGGCGAGTGAGATTTGCAGTGTTAAAAAATTAATTCTGGTACTTTCAGCGATTCAATTAAGCTGAAATTCTATATATAGCAGTTTTATACAATTATTAATCATGTGAAAAATTATCAAACATATATCTTTATTTTTACGGTCACTTTAGAGGAAAAAAAATCAAAACGTTGTAGGTAATGACCCTCTTCGGGTTGAGCTACATTGCTCAAAAGTTGATAGGAAACTATAAAGTTTGAATAATGTCCATATACCAAATTTCATCATTCTAGCTCAAACCGTTTTTGCGTAATCTTAGTTACATACATACACACACACATACATGAGATAGTAATAATGGTCAAGAAAAAGAATGACTTCGTAACATTATAAATATAAAAATTTATTAAAAATATTTAATTTTAATTTTACATAAACTGTCCTCCCACTTTACACATGGCGTCGACATTATAACAAAATAAAAGAACTTGAGTTAGAATTTTAATATTATAACATTATTTAATAATACACCATAAATATAGAAATTTACAATTCTAACTAAACTGAAACAATTTTAGAATAAAATAAAATTTATTCCGTAAATATTAATTACAACAATTTTTATTAATTTTATAAAAAAAAAGAATACTCTAATTCTCTAAACGAAATTAATTATAATATTTTTCTTTTAGACATTTTTACTACTACCGACTTCTGAATATTAAATATTTTCAATGTTTTTAAATTGAAGAAGAGAATTTTAAATTTTAAATAAATGTAATTTCTCGAAATTTAAACAAATATAAATTTTATGAACCATAAATATAAAATAAGAGTTATTTTCTTCAAATTAAAATTTGAATAATTTTAAAGATGATTTATTTATTAAAAATTAATTTATATATTTTTTTTTCTAAATATTATTCTAATAAGCGGGAGTGTCCTCCCCTAGACTTTCCCGCATATAAATAGGTATAAAGAGTTGTGAATGAATATTTAGAATGTGTAAACTTGGTACCTAAAAATATCCATAGGTGAAATTTGGTGTGAAAACAATACCTCCATTACTATCGTCGGTCGGTAAAAAAGAAACGCTACTTGTATAGGTAAAATGTCACTTCCGGTAGTCAGATCATGATGAAATTTAGTATCTGAATTTTTTTCATATTTTTAAATCTATATACAAAATAGGAAGCAAATATCTCGAAGCAAACTGGTACTTTACTTGAAAGGTAAACGCAACCAGTGTAGGTAAAGTACCACTTCCGGTTAACCGATCTTGACGAAATTTTGATAGAAATCTACAAACTGTGAATAATATCGGTGTACCAAATTTCGAAGTCCTAGCTTGATTAGTTTTTGAGTAAATTTGCTTACAGACATTACATACATACATACATACATACATACATACATACATACACACACACAGACATAATTCGAAAAATGGTATTTTCCGACTCAGGGAGGTCTAAAACGTCAAGATCTATCGAAATCTCGAAGTCGAAATTTTTGACGATTCCAATACTTCCCTTATACGAAGTATGCGCGAAAGTAAAAATAACTTATTTGCAATTGTTTATATTAATAATATTCTGAAATAGATACTCACTTTACTTCTTCTTCGGATTGTGCAAGCAACCAATGGACTTTATCTCGTCTCCTCGTCCCGAATGCCATCAACTGAACAAGGTGACAACCTTGAGGGAGATCAGGCCTTCCGGGTATCCGAGCAGTCCATTCGGAAACTGCCAACATTTCTGGTGCTTCTTTCACCACCAGACTGCCTTCAGGTTCACCCCGGCCTTTCTCTTTGTACCAGGCCAAAGTGGAATCCTCGTACAAAACCACCCACTCTTCCCGCCATGCTTTTCCGAACAAACGCTCTGTAAAGAAAAAAAAAACAAATAAACAATAATTAAAATGTATTAACAAGGTCCAATGTTAAATTCATATAAAATAATAATAAATAATTAATGATGATATTGTGACAAAACAATTAATTTTGATTAGAAAATGAAATGAAATAGGAAATTATTTCGTGAATTTAGTTATATAATTTAATGGACACATATTTGATTAAATTAAATCGAAAAGAGGATGATCATCATTGTAATTATTACTATTCCTAAATCTTTTTTTTCAGTATTTTTTTAAAATTTGTTTTAAATCAAAATTATTGATTTCTATTATATTTTTTATTAATAGGCTTCTTTTTATATTTTTAATTTTTAATAAATTCTCTATTTTGATATGATATTAATAAAAAATAATATTAAATTGTATATAAATTTAAAAATTAGAATATTTGAATTTTTTTAAATTTTAATACATGTAATCAATCATATACATTAAGAATCGAAAATTTTGAAAATCAACTTGGTATTAAATTCAGAAAAAAATACTGATATATACTGAGTGTTAATAAACTAACTTATGCAACATGGGTAGGTAAATGAATTGGGCTAGAAGAGGAGACAATTTATAATTTTCTTCTAATTCAGATTTAGGACAAATCCAACAACATTATATCAAATCTCGCTAAGAACATTCAATATTTCTGTGCAAAAATTATTCAGTGTCTTGGCAAAGCGTATCACTCACAATCAGTTTAAATTGAAATTTATATAAATCTCCTAGTACCACAGAATTAGATAAGTTTCTTTTAAGGGAGTAAAATAACTATGATCTAAAAAAATTAATAAATGAACTTAATAATAAATAAGTTGACCTGTGGCCAGGTCCGAACCGACCTACGGTTTAAAGAAAATTAATTTCCAGCTACAGAAACAATATCAAATAATTTAAAAGTATCTATTAATGTAATAAAAAACAGATAGGCTTATAACATAAATATTTTTAATTTTATTTTATTTATAATATATATGTAAGACCAGGCTGTGTAGTCATGAATGGCTGGATGACGTCATATAATTTCAAATTAAGAAAAAACTAATAAAGATGATTTTTCTCGATGATAAAACCAATACAAAGTGCAGGATCTCTCTCTTTCCATGGTGATATATAAAATAAGCTGGAGTGTCTCCACTCGACTATCTCGCAATTTGAATTGGATTAAATAACATAATATATTATATTTAAATTAAATTTAATTAATTATAAATTATAAATAATAAATATTAAACCAGCGCATGTTTGGCTTTTTATTGATGGCACCATGGCACATGTTGGCGCGTGAGATTTGCAGTGTTAAAAAATTAATTCTGGTACTTTCAGCGAGTCAATCAAGCTGAAATTCTATATATAGCAGTTTTATACAATTATTAATCATGTGAAAAATTATCAAACATATATCTTTATTTTTACGGTCACTTTAGAGGAAAAAAATCAAAACGTTGTAGGTAATGACCCTCTTCCGGTTGAGCTACATTTCTCAAAAGTTGATAGAAAACTATGAATTTTGAATAATGTCCATGTACCAAATTTCATCATTCTAACTCAAACCGTTTTTGCGAAATCTTGTCTACATACATACACACACACATACACACACACACACCGACATTTTTCTCAACCTTAGTGAAAATGATTCAGGAACCTTCAAAACGTATAAAAACATCAAAATCTCAACATCGAAAATTTTCGTGATCGCAATACTATCTCTTACGAGATAGTAATAAAATTAAAAATATTTATGTTATATCCATATCTGTATTTTATTACATTAATAGATATATTAAAATTATTTGAATTTGTTTCTATAGCTGGAAATTAATTTACTTCAAACCGTCGGTCGGTTCGGACGTGGCCAAATTCAACTTATTTATTTAACTATAGAATATAAAAATAAAATAAAGTTTATATATATATATATATATATATAAGTGATATTTATATATAACAAATTGAAATTCCCTCCTGTTGAGATCATATTCAATTATTCTTTTTAATTGGTCAGATGCTTCCACTGTTTTCCAATGTTTTCCACTTCTCTGTCGCTTTCGGTAGTCGCTTTCGTTCAACTTTCGTTTCCTCTCTTCCTAAATTGACCGTCGGATGGGAAAGACCTATGGGTTCAAACTGTTAATTTTGAGACTCTTTAAATTTCAATTTTGTGCGTGTCATCTAATTAGCACTTGTTTGTTCAATCCCATGGTCGATTTGACAAAAACGGTTTCAGCTAGAATAATGAAATTTGGTATACAGGCATTATTCAAAATTCGTAGTTTTCAATCAACTTTTGAGAATTGTAGCTCATTCGCAAAAGGACCATTGCAGATAAAAGCAGTTGAAAACAAATACTATTTCATAAATTTGCGCAACTCACAAAAATATACTATTAATCTAAAAAGTCTTCTTATTTGAATAAAATGTTATCAGTGAAAATTATGTTAAAATCTTTAAATCTTATGATCTGATAGAATAAAATTTTAATTAATTTTCAAATATAGAAATAAAGCTTGATTATCCAATTCAAATTTGAGCGATTGTAGACTGCGAGAATCACACACCTCATTCAATATAAAAGGTGATGGATGATCTTTTTTACCCCGCTGTCATTTAAAGAAAGAAAATATGCAACACTAATTAACTTATTAAATAAAGTAAATTTGAAAATTTATATATTCTTAATAATCATCTATACCTACTGGCATAGACCAGAGGTTCTTAAACTGTGGTCCGCGGACCCCTGGGGGTCCGCGAAGACTTTACTGGGGGTCCGCAAAGCCATCGTACAGGTGCACGAGAAAATAATGAGTCAGTTAAAACTTTATTTAATATAAAAGTAGGTATGGCATGGCTTTGTGAGGAAACAGAGATCAAATACCCAAATTCAACGAAATGTGCAAGAAAACTATTGCTACCGTTTCCATCTTCATATTTAGCTGAATTTTCTTTCTTCAATATTATAATTTCTAATAAAATGTGTTCTACAATATGCAAAAAAATCGTTATTCACCAATCACTGTTAGAAATATTCAACATATATCCTTGTTCTTATGAGATCGTAAGCCAGAAATTATAACTAATAAAATGACGTAAAGTAGCTAAAGTTGGGATGGGGCCCGTCAAAAAAAATTTCTCCAAGTGGGGGTCCGCGGAGTACATAAGTTTAAGAACCTCTGGCATAGACTGATATAGACTTAAGGTATCTTAATCAATTTTGTATACATTTTGTTTAAATTTTCTTTTTTTATCTCGTATTAAATCATCTTTTGATAGCTGTTTACTTTTCTATTTTTATTAATTATATTTAAACCCACTTATGAAAATATAAAAAAAAAAAAAATATTCCAAAAACACCTAACACGGTATATCTATCATCTTGATATTATACTATAATTCATATTGTGTTTTGCAATAGTTTCTTTTAAAATTTTTATTTGTTTATTTTTGTTCTAAATTCCATTAAAATTTATAATCATTCGTTTTTATACTAGAAAATTCAAATATATAAATTTATTTTAAAATTTTTGCATGCTTATTAAAATTTTTTATGGGAATATTAGATTCAGAATTAAAACGATAATTAAATATGTTTACGATTTTAATATTTCAAGTTTAAATTGGGTGGCTTGTATTGCAGGTTGCCTAAATGCCAGGGGATCCTACTCGAGTGAGCCTTCGCTCAGTCAGTGAGTCGATTTTTTTGTGTGTGTGCGCATGCCAACTCATACAGGGCGGCCGGCGATGACGCTCTCTTTCTCTCTGTCTACTATATCAAAAGGGTAAGTGTATTTTCTATTGAAATGATCATAATTCACCAATATAAAGCGATCAATTAACATCAGCCCTACCATCATTGTTAAAGCCTCAAATGATTTACTGATTTTTTTTAATAATTATATTAATAAAAAAATATCATATAAGATTTTTTTTATTTCATATTCATATTATGAATGATACTTTTATTTGTTAATATATATATTTAACGTTATATATCTGCACATTATTCAAAATTTAATTTAAAATTATTTACACATTTTATTAGAATTTGAAAATGTGGTGTATATCTTCTTTTCTTCTAATTGATCTCTTTTCTATTTCATTATTCTCATGTCATTTAATATAATAGGATATATTATATATCGTACCCTATATATATATATATTTCTATTTATTATTATTATTCTATTTTTTAATATTTTCTATTCAATATGAGTTGAATTTTTTTAATATATATTTGGATATTATTATTCATATAAGTAAATATAATTTTTTTATTTTCAATTTGAAGTGACATTTATTCTAGAGACGCCCAAACGGCAGAGCTAATTTATTTTATTTTTTTCATTTATCTTATATTTTACCGTTTAATTTATCTAAAAAAATATATGATAATTTCTGATAAATATTTATTTTTTCAATATCAATTACTTTCTGAGAATTCTACATGATTATCAAAATCAAAAATCAATTTAAATTGAAAAAGAAATCATTTCAACATTTTCTTATAATTATAGATAAGAGACAAGTTCACTTTTTAATACTTTCATTTATTAAACAAGAATTTTATTATGTGTCTTTGAAATATGTATATCTAAATATTATTATTTCATTAAAATGAATAATAACGAAAAATGAATATGTGTTACAGTGATTAATATATTTTGTAGTTTCAAAGTGTATTAATGTGCATTAAAAAAAAACACAACTGATTATAAAGGGAGGTATTTTATTAGATTGAATTAATTATAAATTTGGAAATAAATAAATAATAAATTAAAGCTCGTAAGCTTCTATTAGCTAAACAGCGTACGTTATTATATTTTACTCGTATTCTATATTCTATTGTATATAACTCGAGACAACTCCCAATATATTTAATTGTTTTACTTATTTTGATTTCAATCAATAGCTATTGAACTGATATATATATATAATTAATATTTTTGTATAATTAATCACAAAAAACATTTTATCAATTAATTTATAAAATATTTAAATTAAATAGAATTTCTATGCTGACTTTAAATTTGAATATAAGATATATACTAAATATACATTTATGTAATATTTCAAGTGTTTTATTTGTAATTTTTCAATTATCACTTGTAAGTAAAATGAATTTATATTTATACACAGAAAATTATATATTTTTTGTTCTTATTTAATTTGTCGGGCATAAATTAGTAGAATGTTAGTTTAAAATTGAATTTAATGTAATAATATTAATTTAATGCTTTAGATCACCTGATGGAGAGGGAGAGAAGTATGAATTCGTCGAGATCATCCATTGACTTACTGCGAGTTGGCAACCAATTTCTAACTCCGAGGTTAGTATCTTTTGTTTAATTTATTTAAAAACAATTGTAATATATTTTACCATAAATACTCAATCTTATATATGTGTCTTTTGTTTGTTTTTTTTTTTCATGTAACATCGTTTTGATCAACATCAATGACAAATTTGCTACTCTTCGAATAATATTGGTGTCTTCAAATTTTTTTTTTATACATACCATACAGCTCACCAAAAATAAGTATTCAACGCATATTTTAATTATTCTGACACTATTAATAATAGTAATAGTGATTTTTATTTAATATTGACAAATCAATTTATAAATTGCACATTAAAGCTAATAAATATAAACAAGAAACATTGAATGGCATGAATTACTAATATTTTAGAAGAGAATAGGAAAAGGTATTTGTGTGTTGGGTTTGCATTCATCTATTTAATGAAACACCTTTTTAGTATTTAGTATTTAGTGGGTGGGGTGGGGTGGGATATGTGTCAGAAAAATGTTAAGGGATTGTTTAACTGCATGTATTGTATTGTGATTCCCAAGTCGTCTGTGTTTTGATGACTTTTGTGTCTTTTGTGCACAGTTTTGTGTATTTCTGAGAATGACTCTGACGTGGCTCTATGATCTTGGACAGACATTCGTGAAGGTAGTACAACAATGTTCCTTAATGGGATTATCCCGCAGGATGTATTGTCTACCTTATTGCCAGGGTTAGTCTTTTTTTCTCATGAATGTTCCTTCCACGATGGAGGACGTCATGAACCCCAAATAGAATAGGTAGGGCATTTCTTACAGGTTGCCTCGAATGTGGTGTTCAGTCGTAATCCAAAAACTCAAAGTCACTCTCAGTTGATCCACAGATACTCACAAACTCCTTCCCACTTAATTTATTTTTTTCCCCATTTTTTTTTTCTTCTTTTTCTAAATTTCGCATTCTTTCGAAAAATACAATACAATTAAGACCATACTGTGTCTAATATACTCGTTTCGGGAATGTTTTTTTTTATCGTTTCCGCGATTGTATACTTTTCTAGCAAGGAGATTGTCTCGAATGAAGATTAAAAAATAATTATTAGATGGCCATCCGTGCCATAGAATTGTGTCTGGGATAGGATAGACTGACTGGATAGGGAAAACATCAGAGCTCATAGAAGCAGTCTTCACGGTAGGTATTACTTATAATTCAACTGAAATTCAATTGATATATTCATTCTTGTAATATTATTCTCTACTATTATAGTCAACTCTATCTAATCATCTTTTTTTTCTATTTCAAGAGCATCTTATGATGAAATGGGATCTTTGAATTGAGAGGTGGAAGAACAGATATACATCGCATCTCATCACAATCTCATCGGTAAATTGAATTTTCATTTTTAAAATAATTCATGAAAAAAATTAAATTTTTTTTTAAGAATAATTAAGATTATTTAATTTTTAAATGATTTTTGTCAGAAAATCTACTTTAAAAGGGGCTTTCATTATAAAACTTTTCAAATAAATCCATATAAATAAATAATATATATACAAGAAAAACTATTTCGAAATTGCAAGAACAATTATTAATCTTATTTTCTTATTTTTAGATCTGCAATGAATGGAATGTAACGAGCATAAGATTTCATCTACCTAAAATACAATACAATAAATATTATTAAAATAAAATGAAAAACTTATCATTCAAAGGGTAAGTTATTTTTTATTTATTTACTATTTATTTTCTATTATTTTATTGAAATTGAAATATTATTATAATTATTCCAATTCTTTAATATTTCAAATATTATTTTTTAAAATTGAAAATTTTTTAAATTAATTTTTAATATGTCAATTGTTTTTCTATTCCCATCAGATAGATCTGCTCATTCCCGTCGATGATCTGGTGAAAATAAATGATGAATGATGAATTTCTAAATGAAGTTCCAATATCACAAACAGTGAGTATAATAATTAATAAAATATCATTTGTAAAATTTTCAAAATATTCCTTTTTTACTATACTATAGTCAATGTTTAATATGTAGTAGATTTAAGTATATTACATAAATACATACTTTTAGATATTTCTACATTGAGGAATTTTCAAAGATACTATTTTAATTAAATTACCTACTAATTGAAATGTTTTCTCATTTTTTTAGTCTTACTTAAAATATACCATTCAAGTTCATTTTATTGGAAAGTGATTAAAGAACAGATCATCTGAAAGCAAGGGGTGAAAACCCCGCTGTAAGTATTTATGTTTTTGATAAATATTTTAAAATTAATATTGGAATCTATTTTCAATCTTAATAATGTATGTCTTTTTTTTCTTCTTTTTCATGTAATATCGTTCGTTGTTGATGACAATCTTTCACCTCCATCATCAAAAAGGTGAGTAGATATCCAAATATGAATTATTCCAGGGAAACATTATTTCATCTTAGTTTTTGTTTTCCAGAGGATGAAGAACAGAAGTGTTGAAAAATTTGTCGATAGATTCATTATCTACCATCAATAATCAATCAATTGTAAGTAATCTAAATGTATTTAAAGAATAGTTATATATTGTTTTTTTTATAGTTTAGTTTAGTTTAATTTTTAATAAAACTTAATTTTTTAGATTAAACAAGTGTTAAATTTAAATGAGTTCAAATTGTCAACGCCACCATAAAAGAATAGTTTTAGGTAAGTTGTTCTTTTTTTCTTATAGTTTAGTACATATATAAATTATAACAATAAATTTCATATATGTATAATGGCATAGATATATGTATTAATTTTTTTTCTCTCCTGGAGGGGGTTAAACCCCCCCCCCCCTGGTTGCGCCACTGTAAATTTCTAATTACATTTTATTCAATAGTTTTATTTAAAACTATTGACTTGTTTAATTAACTCCATTTGATTTTAAATCACAAATTATATTATTTAATTGGTTTTCTCTATTTATAATGTGAATTGGATGTCCTAAAGCATTGAATTCCAAAATTAAAAAACTTGTAACATCCTATTATATTCAATATTTGCTAAAATATTTATTTAACAGCTTGTAACATAATTTATTCATTTAATTGAAATATTACATTTATAACGTTTATCACAAGGCACCCTTATAGCAACTAGGTTTTGCAACGACGAAAGGATTAAGCAACAACCTGACAATCTTTGGAACCTTCCTTAGCAGGCTACTTCTAGTAGTCGCCCGATTGAAGAATTTTTTGTAGTGTCCTTGCTACTCATTGTGGTGTAGTTCTATTGATATTTTCAATATCTCATTTTGGCTTTACCAACAGTAAGATATAATATCAAGAAAGCGCCGGGACCAGATGGAATCCCAATGGAATTAATCAAATTCATCAATGAAGACAATATAGACCTGGTATTGAAAATATTTAACAATATCTATAACTGCGGTGTGCTTCCAGAGGAATGGCTGAAATCAACATTTGTTACTATCCCAAAGAAACAATACCCTAAGAATTGCAGTGACTATCGCCTCATCAGTCTTATGAGCCACATGTTAAAGACCTTTCTTCGAATAATACACGCCCGCATCCGATTAAAATGTGAGTTAGACTTAGATGACTCGCAGTTTGGATTCAGAAACGCCTTCGGTACAAGAGAAGCATTATTTGGCTTCAATGTTTTGCTTCAAAAATGTCGTGACCAACACAAAAATGTATTTGCATGTTTTGTTGACTACGAAAAAGCCTTTGACAGAATAAAACACACTAGGCTGATTGAACTTCTGTGCGATGCTGGAGTGGACGAAAAAGATATCAGGATTATAAAAAATCTGTACTGGAGGCAATATGCCGTAATCAGAGTAGGAAAATCCACAACACCGGGAATTGAGATCCAGAGAGGAGTCCGTCAAGGATGCATTCTCTCTCCCCTTTTATTTAATCTCTATGCTGACAGAATTTTTAAGGAGGCCTTGGAAGAACTGGATATGGGGGTGAAAGTAAATGGCGTACCAATTAGTACAATTAAATATGCCGACGACACTGTGATCCTGTCTGAAAACATTGAAGACCTTCAACTACTTCTGAATAAAATTTCTCAAATTGGAATTAAAGCGGGCTTAAACATCAATATAGCCAAAACAAAATTTATGGTCTTTAGCCGCCAGCCACATGGAAACGCCTCCCTCCACCTCGATAACAAACAAGTTGAACGAGTAAGATCTTTTAAATATCTTGGTTGTATCATAAATGACCAGCTAGACCCGGATATCGAAATTAAGTCCAGAATTGAGGCTGCGCGGTCCACCTTCAATAAAATGAGATCCTTCTTCTGTGATGACAACCTAAATCTTAAATTACGACAGAGAATGGCCAAATGCTATGTTTGGTCCATTCTCTTATATGGTGTGGAAGCATGGACACTCAAGGTCAGTACGATGAATCGCCTGGAGGCTTTTGAGATGTGGATCCTCAGGCGAATGCTGCGAATTCCCTGGGTCGAGAGAGTTACCAACAGGGATGTCTTGAGGAGAGCAAACACACAGCGAGAACTCCTCAACACTGTCAAATGCCGGAAAATCTCTTACCTCGGCCACATCTTGAGAGGTAATAAATATCAACTCCTTCAATTAATCCTCAAAGGGAAAATTGAGGGTCGACGTGGACCCGGGAGAAGACGCCAATCCTGGTTAGGGAATATCAGGGAATGGACCGGCATAAGGAGCGTGGGAGAGCTGTTCCGCACGGCGGAAAATAGAGACGTTTTCGCCAGAGTGATCGCCGACGTCAGGGAGACCGGACAAGGCACTTGAAGAAGAAGAAGAAGATATAATATATAATCATCAAAATATAACATAAACATAAATATTTTCTTTTACTTGTTTAGAAAATAACATTTTAGAAACGAGAGGCAATCAAGGAAAATGTCGCCTAAAACGGAGATCCTTCATATTAGAGGATAACGATTAGTTATTCCTTTTTATTTTATTTTATTTATTTATTTATTTTTTTTTTATTTTTTTTTTGCATTACTTATGTTCGATTTATTTATTTTTTTGGCATTTTTTTGTATTTTGTTTTTCTTATTTTAGTTTTTCTTTACTGTATATATCTAAAAGATGGAAAACTGATAGTGAAGACTGTGATTTGGATGTTTTTGCTATTTTTGATCACCACCCAAAAAGGTGGACTGAAATAACATACAGAATGTTTGTATATATATATATATCTTGAATAAATAAATAATAATATTTATTTATTTATCAAAAAATATAATTATGTCTTTACCTTACTCGCTCTCAACGACAGCTTATTTATATTAATTTAAGTTAAGGGGTAGGTGATGGAGAGGGGTTAGTTTCAAGAATTACTTTCTTTCCAAATGGTCAAGTACAATAGTGTATTTTATTATTGTTACCTGTTCAAGAACCATTTTATATAGAAACCTTACCAAGGAGTCAGGTATGGGAATTAAAACAGACCCAAGCTTGTGAAATCGAATTTTAAGTCTAAAAGCTGATTGACTTATAAGTTATGCCAATTTCTATTACACGTGCAGATATATGTATTTTATATTTATTATGACTATTTCAGTTAACAAACAAAGATTTCGGTATCGGCATCATAATCAGCATGAAAAATAATTTGTTTTTTTTCCCAGGAAACGAGAAATAAAAATTAAATATTTTCCCGGAAATTCCCGGGAATAACCCTCTACCTGTGGATATAACATAATATATATTTCGTAATTTGACTACAAAATATTATTAAAATAAATATTTATAATTTTATTTTATTTATAATATTTTTTATTAATGAAGCGCTGTCCGGCGTTTTTTTTTATTATTATTATTAAAATTCCTATTTTGAATTAAGAAAAAAACTAACAAAGATGATTTTACCCGAGACTGAAACCAATACATATCGATTTTTCTTATAAATATTATCTATCGGGGGAATTACAAAAAAAATCCTTAGAGCGGTTTAATATCTTAAAAATACAATTATATATATAATTTTTGCTAGTATAAAAAGATAAGATAAGATATATATAAAGGTTTTTGTCTGCACATTGATTAGAATTTAAATTTTAATTTTTTTATGTCTACATGTCTCATGACTTTTAGAATCCAAAAGTGACTTACAGTCACTAATATTTAAATATTATTTCAATTAAATAATTGATTCTTAACGTTCTCAATTCCGCGAACTTTTTGACCCTACCTCGTATAAATTTTGAATAATGCCCATGTACCAAATTTCATCATTCTAGCTCAAACCGTTTTTGCGTAATCTTGGTTACATAGATACATACACACATACACACATACACACACACACACACCGACATTTTTTTTTCAACCTTAGTGAAAATGATTCAGGAACCTTCAAAACGTATAAAAACATCGAAATCTCAATATCGAAAATTTCTCTGGCGAGATAGTAAAAAAGTAAATTATTGCTGATTATATTGTTGAAATGAAATTAATTAATTAAACTTATGCAAATTGACGAATTTATTTTTAAAAGTAATTAATAATTTTTTTTAAAGTTTTATTTTTTTTTTTAATAAATCCAAAGAATAATTCTGTCATGCTTCTCTTCTAATTTTCTGATGTTATTTGCTTTTAAATGGATTAAATAATAAATATTGCCATATTTTAAAAAATGATTGAAAAAATAATTTGCGCAATATTCAATTTGTTGACTAAATTACATACGTTTACTTCCAAGAAAATTGCTCTCTATAGTTATGTAATACATATACCATATAAAATTTAATTGTTAAATAATTGAAAAAGGCCAAACAAGAGAGATTAATATTTTACTTAACACATTAATACGATTAGTATATTATTATTTTATTTATTTATTTTTCAACAAGTTTCTGGGTGTGTGTGTGTGAATAGCATTAAAGATTTTTATTTTAAATGATAAAAATGATAAATAATAATAAAATTAACACTAAACTTATTATTTCTAACAAATTTATAATTTATATATATTTTTACCGACCGACGATAGTAAGGGAGGTATTGTTTTCACACCAAATTTCACATGTGGAGATTTTTACATATCTCCACGAATCATGCATTTTCTTAACAGAAAAAAGTATTTTTAGCATGATGTCTGTCCGTCCGTCCGTCCGTATAGATGTGTACAGCCTAAACGGCTGAATGGATTTCGATGAAATTTGGTATATTTACTTAATGCATCAGTGGGATGAATTGATCAACTTTTGGTGCAAATCCGGAAACCGGAAGTGGTAGTATTAGCGATCGACGATAGGAAGGGAAGGGTTTTTTTCACACCAAATTTCACATGAGGAGATTTTTTTATATATCACCAAGAATCATACACTTTGTATTGGTTTTATCCTCGGGAAAATCATATTTATTAGTTTTTTCTTGATTTAAAATTATATGACGTCATCCAGCCATTCATGACGTCACAGCCTGGTCTTACATATATATTATAAATAAAATAAAATTAAAAATGTTTATATTTATTATTTATGTATGCCTATCTGTTTTTTATTACATTAATAGATATATTAAAATTATTTGAAATTGTTTCTGTAGCTGGAAATTAATTTATTTCAAACCGTCGGTCGGTTCGGACCTGGCCACAGGTCAACTTATTTTCTTTATATATATTGAGAATAATTTAAATAAACTAAATTGTGAAACTTAAAAGATTTTAATTTTTTATTATAATTGAAAACAAGAAATCTTCTGATAATGACATAACAATCATAATATACGTAAATTAAATATAAGTAAGTTGAACTTACCTCAGAGTTTAATTAAAAACTTTTTTTGTTAAGTAAAATTATTCAGGTTTAATTTTAGTTTACTTAAATTATTAAAATATTTTAACTAGTTAATTAATTAATTTTATATTGTAAATATCTAAGTATTATATGGTTTGTATTATTTTCAGAAATTCTAACCGAGTTATCAACAATTTAATCATAAATCAGTAAAGAATACTTTTATAGTTCTCTTGGAAGAATAAACAAATAAATTTTGGAAAGTTGAACCTTTGTGAGTTCTAAGGCTTGTTCTTTATATTGTATATATATCAGAAGATGTTGTCTTACTGTAATCCATGTGTGTATTCTATCATTATTTTGAAGCGATTACGCGAGATATTTTATATCTTGAACAAATAAAACGGAAAGGGAGGCAAATCGCATCGAGGTTTCTATTTCCAAAGATAAATTCGTTGATCGAATCTTTTAGAGTATCGGCAAAGACATCCCTGATCCATTCACTTCTACCCAATTTTTATGGGGCGAAAACTTTTATAGAAATAGTTTCTTTACTCAACAACACTTTGATTCTTAATAAGTCAAAGATCTGACGGAAACTTTTTCATTATAAATTAATATATAACAATACACTAAGCATTTTAATCAATTTTCTAGTTCAAGGCTAGAATAACTCGAAAGATAATTATTATTAATAATGTTTTGAAATTTTATATATAAAAGAGTAATATTATTATTCTGTAAAATTAAATAATATTATACTTAATTTATAAATATAAAAGAAGACATATTCTATAGTATACAAATTTATTAAGCACAAAATCAAATTCAAAAATATTTTTTGTTGTTGATTTATCGGCCGCGTTTCAAAATCTCATTCCGATGGTTAAAACACTGCCTGAAATTGTGGATGCGCGCGCATCTTAATCTAACGAATGGGCGAGGTCTTGTAGTTCTAACTTGAATAAACAAATGTAACTTTTTATTTACATATTTAAGTAGTAGTAATATTAATTAGTTAATTAGATGATAGAGTATTAATATACAGGAATAGAAATATGTTTATAAAAAGTTGAGTTTGGTAATTTTGTTCCAGAGACAGGTCGAAAGATTAGTGGATACGATAAAGGAACGAAAGTTTGAAAATTAGTTTCAAAACTTAAGTTTCAAGGATATAAGGAGCTTTGACACAAACAGAAAATGAGCAATTGAATATAAAGAAAACAAAAAACAAATATAACTTTCTACCCTTTCACAACGAAAATGAAAAATTAACAATTAAAATTCTTATATTGATTATTTAAAAATAATTAATTAATAATTTATTCAAATAAATTTAATTTAAATCATTTTTTACCGACCGACGATAGTAAGGGAGGTATTGTTTTGACACCAAATTTCATATGTCGAGATTTTTACATATCTCTACGAATCATGCATTTTCTTAACAGAAAAAAGTATTTTTAGCATGATGTCTGTCCGTCTGTCCGTCCGTATAGATGTGTACCTACAGCTTGAACGGCTCAACGGATTTTGATGAAATTCGGTATATTCACTTAATGCATCAGTATGATGAATTGATCAACTTTTGGTGCAAATCCGGAAACCCGAAGTGGTAGTATAGAAAGGGAAGGGTTATTTTCACACCAAATTTCACATGAGGAGATTTTTTACATATCACCACGAATCATGCACTTTGAGAAAAATCATCTTTATTAGTTTTTTCATAATTTAAAATTATTTGATGTCATCCAGCCATTCATGACGTCACAGCCTGGTCTTACATATATATTATAAATAAAATAAAATTAAAAATATTTATATTCTATCCATATCTGTTTTTTATTACATTAATAGATAACTTAAAATTATTTGAAATTGTTTCTGTAGCTGCAAATTAATTTACTTCAAACCGTCGGTCGGTTCGGACCTGGCCACAGGTCAACTTATTTTATTTAATATTTTTATTAGACATATTTAACAAGGGTACCAGGATATATTCATTTTATTTTAAACGATAAAATATTAATTAAAATATATGTTTCAAAATAATAAAAAATAATTTAAATATTTCTGTGATAAAAAATAAACCACTATAAACGTAAAACTTTAAAGTGTACTTTTAAAAATGTAATTATATTTTAATTTAAAAAAATTCTCTCATCCCGATCTTGTACAACATTTTTCTATTTTGATGCAATTACTCGTTAGTTTATTTTCATTCATATTCTAACAAAAAAAAAAAAATAACTTTTTAAAAAACTTTAAAAAAGTGAGTATGATGGTACTTTATAGTAAAATCAAAATTCTGATTTCTTAATTAATTATTAATATTATCATTATCATTATTATTTTATTAATTTTTTTAAAAAATTAATTCCCGTATATTTTAGAGAATTTATTTCAAATAAAGTTATTTAGATTAAAACTTTTAATTGAATTAGATAAAAAAATTAAACTTTTATTTCTTTCAAAATGTCTATTCATTGTTTTCTACCTGCTGACGGAATGATTTTCTAGAGAGTAAACGAGCCAAACACTAAAGGAGTTATTTCATTTAGGCTTTTTAACAGGCAGAGAATAACTTTGAGCAATCAATCTTGATCGGACCCACCAAAGATAAATTGTATTGTGCTCTTCGACGCGGGACAAAACAAAACCAGGCAGTGAGGAATTCAGTCGAGTTGCTGTGATTTATCAGCTACAAATGCTTTGTATAATTTAATTCATTTTCTCTTTCAATGATAATCAATACGCAGACAACAAATGAATGTAAATTAAAAAAAAATGTTAAAAAGACTAGAAATTTAAGAATTAATAAAAATATACATTAGAATATTTACCAACATTATTTTTTTTTTATTAAAAATACATTCTATCTTTTCATAATACAAGCAAAAAAATTCAAATTTATAAGAAAGTAAACTGTGAAAAACAACAAATAAACTCACTATTTTCACAATTACATGTTAATTTTTAATAATTTTTATTATTCATGAAACAAAAAATAACTATAAGTACTTTAAAATATCTTCATTTTAATTACCGCCAAACTTTTTACAATTTTTTTTGCAATTTTCTCCAGATTATCAATTTTCTTCATATTTATTCATTTTTCACACTAATATTAACAACGTTAAGAAGTTATTTATTTAAATAATTAAGAGTACTTTAGAAGAGACAATCATCAGAAATTATCATATAAGTTCTTTTATAGCACCTTAAATTAAAAATATTCTTTCTAATCTTTATTAATGGAAAATTTATTACAATGAAGAAATGAATTTAATGAAAACCATTAAATTATGTTAGAAAAAAATTACAAAAATAATTATAATGATGTAAAATCTACGATGTAGAAAAAAATTTCGAGTTTTAGAGAAAATGCAAAATAAAAAAGAAATAAGCACATATTAAGTATGAAATTAGAGATTTGGACACCATTCTGTTTTTGAAACACCATGTACACACCGCTTTAAAGGTTTATCTGTTTTGAATAATATTTCCGTTGGAAATTCAAATTCGAATTTTTAACTCTTCACATTAATTTTCGTTACTATATATTTACATAATTAAAAATAAAATAAAATATATCGAGTAGAAAAATATTGTACTTCCTTGATAAAAGTTCTATACCTGAAAAAAGGTCAGTTTCAATCAAACTAGAAAGGGTTTTATTACACTTACATTATATGAAAGAGGAAGTAACTAAAAATAATCGAGTAGAACTTTGGTATTGAAATGAGCTGCTGAATTTTAGCAAGTTCACAAAAACTATAATTAATATTTAATGTGGTAAATTATTATAATGGTGGGAAAACTGGTTAAAAGGGGCTTATTATTCAAATGTTTAAATTGACAATAAAACTACAATTCTCCAGGCTATTTAATACCGTCTTTAAATATTATTTTATGACGTCATTTACTATCCTATATTATGCTAACTCCTTCCTTATCCTAACAAACTTGTTAATAATGAACTAATTAGGTATATGTCATAAGTTTATGTTATGATGTGAGCTTTTATATGATAATAATAATAATAATTAAGCATTTAAATAACTAATATTATTAGGGTTATTATTTATTCAGTGGAGTTGATTTAATTGTGTCTGGGATAGTTAATATTAGGAGTGGTGAGGGGATCGAAAGCAGAGAAGACATGATCTGGGAACAGATCAGAGCAAGGGTGAAGTTTTGGCGTATCCCCGCGAGGTAGAAATGAGGATGACAGCGCCGAATAAATAGTCAAAGTGTAAACTATGGCTGACACCTCACAAGTCCGACTTAAAATTCATGACATTCATGATATCAAGATATGTTTACCAAAGAAATATTAAATTTAACGTTTATTTATGATACATTAACGTCTTTAATTAGTAAAGTAGATCTGAATTATTAGTTTTATTAAAAAATATTAAAAAGATTTATTTAATGCTTAAGTTAGTCAAAAATATATAAAAGATTATTTTTTATATTATTTATCTAATATATAAATACAAAATTAAATATTTTTTCACAAAAATAGCAAAATCTTTTTTTTAATTTTATCTTTCCCAATTAAATTTAAGAGTAATAAAATGTGGCTGAAATTTAAAAAAATTAAGGGTATTTGAAAATAGATAGATCGGTATAATTTAAGAGCCGAAAAAGATAAAATCGCATGAGAATGGCTAAAATTGAATATGATCAGGAATAAAATTTAAAAGTGGATATGGAGGAATTGAGAGAAAATAGGAAATAAAAATCGGGAGTGTCCTCCCCTAGACTTTCCCGCATATAAATAGGTAATTAGGTTATTATTATTATGATTTAACAACAATAAAAATAAACAAACTAATTAATTTAAATTATAAAGTAAAATGGTTTAACACTATTATATATATTTATAATTTACACCTAACGCTACTTGTATAGGTAAAATGTCACTTCCGGTTGTCAGATCATGATGAAATTTGGTATCTGAATTGTTTTCATATTTTTAAATCTATATACAAAATATGAAACAAATATCTGGAAGCAAACTGGTACTTTACTTGAAAGGTAAACGCAACCAGTGTAGGTAAAGTACCACTTCCGGTTAACCGATTTTGACGAAATTTTGACAGAAATCTACAAACTGTGAATAATATCGGTGTACCAAATTTCGAAGTCCTAGCTTGATTAGTTTCTGAGTAAATTTGCTCACAGACATTACATACATACATACACATCCATACATCCATACATACACACACACAGACATAATTCGAAAAATGGCATTTTCCGACTCAGGGAGGTCTAAAACGTCAAGATCTATCGAAATCTCGAAGTCGAAATTTTTGACGATTCCAATACTTCCCTTATACGAAGTATGCGGGAAAGTAAAAATGGATATTAAAGAAATATTTTTTTTTGTGATTAAACCTAACTTTTATACTAAGTAACATCAAATAAATAAAAATTTGATAATTTAAGATATCGATAAAATAAATAAATAATTATATATATTTTACTTAATGTTAGGATTTCTTTGATTTCAAATAAAAGGGATGAGAGAAATATAAATTTTAATGTGAAATAGATTTTAATTTATTAATATAATGTGATGATTTCTTTTAATAAAGAATAAATCCAATTGCAATCTCTCTTTGTCTATTTGTCACGTAATTTAATTTAATTATGAGATATTTTTTATGAATCCATCACTGCCAATAACAATAGAGAGAGAGGCAAAAGTAAAATCAATTTAGTAGTTCGCGATTGATGTCAACATTCATTTCAATTACTTCAATACATGCGCACGCACCTTTTAATTTTAATATAATCTGGATCAGTAAAATGAAATGATTTCATTATAAAAAATATTTTTAGTGGAATGAATATGCTAAATAGAATTTTCAATAAAATGTTAATTTTTATTGTTTTTTTTATATATATATAAACTTAATTAAAAATAATATTTGTATACAAAAAAAAAAATATTTTAGAAATTTAGAAAAAATATTTTTATCTATCAATAAATAATACGTAAAAATCGGATTTAAAAAAAAATTTAATATGTATTAAAATTTATATAATTTAGTATCTAACTAAATTGACATTTAGATACAAATTAGTACAAATTATAAAAAATAAACTGAATCCTAATCATAAAATTTTAATTTATTCATTTTTTTTATCCATATAAGCGCCTACTTATTATGTAACCAAAGTGACAACTTAGACAAGATTTCAGAAATAATTCCAGGCGCGTCCATGGCTTATGTCCATCATTTAAATATTTACATACATACTTATTTTTTTCTTTACGTGACTTATGATATACAATAATAGGTATTTTATTTTATTTTAAAAATGTTCTCCAAAAATAGAGGGAGACATCTAATTTGATTAATTAGGACGTTGATCAAAATAAAAATTGTGTTTTTCGTTTCATTTGTATGTTATTATTATTTTTTTATAAAAAAAATAATAAATTAGACATTTTTAATTTAATATAATTTTTTGTTTTTTTAAATTTCGTAATTTTATATATTTTGTTATTAAAAATTATTTATTAAAGGATTATTTAAATAAAACAATATATTTGTTGAATTAAATTAATTTTGTTTATTTAAAGGTTGGAAAAAAATGAATCAGAAATATTAATTTTTAGATTTTTTACCATCAAGTCTGTCACATATCCATTAATGAGATTTATAATATTAATAAAATAGTACCTAGTTAATTAATATATAAATAGAATCATTTTCTAGGTTCAAAAACGTATAATAAGATTAGATTAGATACAAACATATTGTTAGAAAAATAAGAAAAAAAAACTTTTAAAAATTTTGAAAATGAGAAAAGTTATCTATTTAGCTATTCGTTCCATGGATTTGTGCTTTATAAAAGTAGGAAGTAGTTTGCTTTGAGATTGAAGAAAATTCAATTGCCTTTCATATTAGACAAATTAAATTGAAGCTTTTTTATTTATTTTTATTTTATTTTTCCCTCTTCTAAGTTGAATGCATTTAAAGTAAAGAGGGCCTTTTTATGTTTATTTAGCTATTGATTGCCTTATGCCTTTGTGCGAACGGCGAAGTGCCTCCCTTGACATGTTCACTTAGGAACAGGCATCTTGCTTTTCTGTGCTTAATAAGCAGCATACAGGGGACCGGCCTCTCGGCCTATACAGCGTATTGAGGGTGTTGCATCCTTCGATAGCCCTTCAACCACTAATAGTGAAAAGACAAGATGGCAGACAAGCTCTCCAGGGTCTACAAAAGCGCTTTTCTCTCTCTCTCTCTCTCTCTCTCTCTCTCTCTTGACACACTTACACACAAACAAACACAGGGAGACTAAAGTTAGGAACAAATGAATACTCGATTGATTTTGTCAACTCATTTGAATTTAAATTTAAAAGCGAATTAAAAATAAAAAAAAATAAAAATAATTAAAATTTCAAACTCTTTTCCTTGATTAAATATTATTTTAAATTTTTTTTTTAATATTATTTTTAACTTAGAAATTATAAATATAATACTTAAACAATGAATATTTTAAAAAATAATAATTCGTTTGTAAAAGAATTAGGTATTATTATTCTAATCTTTTAAAAATTTAATTAAAAAAAATAAAAATAAATAATTAAAATGTTTTGTCGCATGATCAGAGCGTAATATTAGCAAATCATTATACATTTTACTCTATTGTTTGAAAAATGTTTTAGTATTATAAAATCGCAAGGAGAAACATTGGTGAACAAAATTACTTTTAATTATACTAATATCATAGTAAGTAATGGAGGCATCTTAGCCGTGCGTGTATAGTAGTAATTTTCTACACATGAAGTCGGCGTTCGATTCCAACTAAGAACAAAATTTTCTAATATTCTAAATTCAATTTATAATCAGCTGCCTCCCGCTCCAGAAACTGTCAAACCTGGTTCTAAATAACCCTGCACCAGCAGGATTACTTCAAAAAATAAGCAACCACAAAGTGGGAGCTTTGCGTGATCCTAGATGGTCTAAACGAAAATAATAATAATAATAATAATAGTAAGTAATAATATTATGCATTTAAGAAGCCTGAATTCATGAAAGGAAACTATTTCAATTTTCAAGAGGGCATGAAAAAAAATTTTTTAAGGAAAATAAATTCTTAGGCCTATTGGTGTTTTATTTTATTTTAAAACTCATTTTTTAATTTCCTGATTGATTTTAATTAAGTTAATTTATTTGATTAATGAAAATTTTTATAGTAGGAAAGATGGTCATATTAGTGCCGAAAAACCCTTTGTTATTTAAGAAGGCAAAATTTTGCCTCCTTTCCTATTCGATTATTTTGATCCAAACTTTCTATTAAATAAGCTAAGTCGATATTAAGCTTTTAGTCCAGGATATATATTGGAGGGAAATTGAGAGTGAATTCCATACGTTAGAAGCGAAGCGTATAATCTAATCACCAGGAAGTTTAGTTCCAATTTGACTTAACATAAGATATTGTTAAGGATGTTAAACTCATTTTCAAAAAAAAAATTATTAATTAATTACTTAATTAATTTTTAAAATTATTATGAATCAAAAAGATGTAATACAATAATAAATCTGAAATTTTTTTTATAAAGATTTTTTCATTCAAACAGAAAGGATCAAGAGTTGTTAATCTTTAAATCTAGTAAAGTTTGTTCTATTTTTTATTTTAAAACGTGAGTTGAGTCCATTGACCTATTATTCTTTTCTAACTAATATGAATTTATTTAATTTTGACTGTATATAAATTTTATATAAATTTAATATATATTTCCTATTTAACTTTACCCTCCCCTATTCTTCCAAAAATGCTCCGAAAGGCCTCGGTGGCACCCAAAATTCTTTCTCTCTCCTTTCTTTAAATATATATATATATATATATATATATATATATATATATTCTTTTGTTTTGTTTTTGTATAGATTATTCAATATAATATTTTTTGTTTGTTTTGAATTTTATTTTAAGCCTGTAAATTGATTGTAAAATATAATCTGCTAAGTAGCTGGTGCCAAACTTCGGTGGAAAGAACATATAAAAATAAAAAGAAAACATTTAAACGTAGTGAGATCTAAAATGGAATGGCTCATAGGTAATAATTCTAAACTCTCGGTTCACAACAAACTACTGCTATATAAACAAATTTTGAAACCTGTTTGGACTTATGAACTACATTTGTGGGGTTGTAGTGCAAAATCAAATATAAAAATAATTCTAACTTTCCAAAATAAAGTGCTACGTAGTATTGTTAATGCTCCATGGTATTATCACTATAAAGATATTCACCGAGATCTAAAAATGAATACCATTATTGAAGAACGAAGTGCAATGTCCGAGAGTCATGAACTTCGCCTTAAAAATCACCCCAATCTACTGACTACTCGTCTCTTAATCCACAATGAAATTTTGAGACGACTTAAACGAACTACCGATTTAGTGCAAAAAACTTTATGAGTGTTACTCCCCCTCCAGTGATAAATGGAAATTTATTAAATAATTAGTTATGATCACTTCTGCAGTGTCAAACTCACACAAAGTTTAATCTTGCATTGTTCAAATAATATTGTAAAACGGACTTATGACTGGTTTAATTTTCTTGTAAATCAAATAAAAAAAAAAAAAAAAAAACTAAAAACTTATTTTTATATTTAAGTTATTTTTCGAACAAGAAAATCACTTTACTAGTGGATAAAGTTTGAAACTATTAAGTATAACTTAAACAAGAATAGTGTTGAAAACAGTAGTTATTAACTCATGAATGTACCAAATAATATTTTATTGATTTACATAAAGAATTTGAGAATTTTGAACTATGTTCCTAAGAGTCATAATAAATTAATCAATTCAAGAAGACTCACTAAAGTTTTTTAAATAATTTTAGCGCATTCTAAAATTATGATCAGGTGGCGAATATTTAATTGACTGAATATTTTGGAAATCTTTAAAAATCTACTGAAGGGTTGATTTGATTTAATAGTTGTTTATAGTCGGTGAAAGTGGATATATATATTCTTCTTCGTTGTCGATAACTTCCTAGCGGAAGTGTCGTGGCCCTAATAACTCCACAGGAGTCATAGGGTGTTCATGGGAAAATTTGACCGAAGTGGTTTCCCCTTGCCTTCTTCGGTGGGGCAGCCGATGTTAAATTGAATTAAATTATTATATTTATTTATTTATTTTTATTAATTATTAATTATTAATTAATTAAATTAAATAAATATATAATCTTGAGTTCTATGCTGGGATTCGAACTCAGGCTTCCTGTGTAGAAATCTAGTACTCTACCCACTCAGCCATGCTGCCCCGGATATATATATATATATATATGGATATATATATATATATATATATATTACTAGATATAATTATGAATAATTGTTAGATTCTTTTTAGTAATTCAAATAAAATAGCCCTACTTTTCTTAAAATCTGTCGTAAAGAAAAAAAAATTTATACAAATAAATGGATTATAGATTCAATTACTATTTCTAACTTTTATAATCTTTTGATTATTGTGCAGAAAGTAATGGACTGTTTTAATATATAATTTAAATATAATTATAAATTTAATACATATTTTTATTTTCAAAAAAATATATAACTTAAATAATTAAAATAAATTTATAGAAATGAAAAATAATTAAGAATTTGAAAACCGATATTTATCGGGTATACACTTAAGGAAGGATGAGTATTTTTTAATCACTCTTTGAATTACTAAGAAGAATCTAACAATTATTTACCATTATATGGATTATCTACTCGTATATAATTAGACGACTACCCAATCCTAAACTCCTTCTAAACGGCTTGAAGGATCTTAATAGTTCGGGTATCATTAGAACCGTCATGACCCAAGGTAAAAGGTTGAAAATTTCAAAAAAGTTGATCCGTTCCAAAGAGTTATGGGCAAAAAACCGACCCAAATAAACAACGCTCCAGGTGAGGACTCTGGTGGCTCAATTAAAAAGTTGACACTCAAAATAAAATTATAATTAATTATTATTGAATTGCTATTTTATTTATACACATATTTATTTTTTGATATATTTTGTTACTTTGTATTCGATGTAAATATCACTAAAAAGTATTAGTAAAAATTTATACGATAGATTATTTTATTTATATTTATTAAATTTTTTTTTTATCTAAGATGTCCTGTGATGATATAAATTAAACATTGGTTTATTAAACCATGTTCATTTTTCTGAGGACATTTATACAAAAATGTTCATAAAATAAAAGAACATGTTGTCATTATTAATATGATACATATATAAACAGGTCGAAAAAAGATATGCTACTCAAAAGTGAACAACAAACGAGTTATATACACTGAACTCGTCGTGGATAAGTGGATATGAAAATTTTAATATACTAATTGAATCAAAATGAATTAAAACCTTTCGCATACAGACTCTGAACAAAATACTATGTATTAAATAATAATTTAAACTTGCTTCATCCAGGGACGTGCCTGGATATATGGCCGCCTGCGTGCTAGTATATATGGCCGCCCTTCAAGATAACATCAAAGAAAAAAAAATCAAAATTTAACTTTTAATATTTGTTTTATTATTTATTATTACACTTATATATGTACAGTTCTAAGAATGAGATATTACTATCAAAAATTAACTCTACGCGATTTTTTGGAAGCAAAGTCTTCTTGAATACTCAAATTATCAGCAATTTCATTTTCAATCGCAATAATTGATCAATTATTGAGACGTTCTTGAGCCATTGAAGTTCTCAAGTAATTTTTAATTATTTTTAATTTTGAAAAACTAATGAAAACCGAAAACTAATGTTACATTGTGCATTGATACACGAGTATTATGTTTCAATTGGACTGAAAATGTTTTCAAATGAAAGCAATGAACGCTGGTCAGGCACGGCCCTGGCTTCACCTATCATTTTTTTTATATCTTTGCTGGATATTTTTTATTAAAAAGAATTTGAAATAATTTGATTCTTATTAGCGTTTATTCATTACTATATCTGTGCAAAATCTTCAAATTGGCCAGCTAGTATTCGTAATTATATCTAGTAATTTATATATTATTTATATCCAGAATAAAATATTTAATACAATTTGTTTTTTAATTTAGTTCATATAGTTATTATAGTTCATTTTAATTTATGCATAGAGTTATATAAGTTTCTTTCTAATTTTGTATAAAAGGCCTGTTTAACTAGAATTTTATAATGACGCAATTCTACATTTAGATTTTAATGAAAATCTTATGTAAATAAGAAACATAATATTTTAACACACATAAACAATCTGGAAAACCAAATGTTTGATGATCATTACAATTTAATTTACACAAATGTTTGCCATTATAATGAAAGAATGGTCAGATCAGTAATTCACTCAACAATTAAGAAGAATTATATAATAATGTATGGTTTTTAGAAACGTCTCTCCCTCTCCTCTCTCCAGAAAATTTAATAATATTTAAAAATATGGTAATTATACAGGAGACTGGCGAAAGGAGGTAGGTGGTTGAAACTTACTTTGAGGTGTTCCTTGAATGATTCTGAACAACTTTATATGCAACTTTTTTTGTGATCTCTTTTAGTTTAATTAATAAAAATTAATTAATTAAAAGACTTTTTCGGTTTTTTAAATTCGGTTTATTTTATTTTAGAAATAGTTTTATTCATACCAAAGAGTTATTTAAACGCTTTTGCGGAGTTTATATTTTCTAAAATAAAATAAACCGAATTTAAAAAACCGAAAAAGTCTTTAAATAACTTTAGTATGGATAAACTATTTCTAAAATAAAATAAACCGAATTTAAAAAACCGAAAGTCTTTATATAACTTTAGTATGGATACACAGTTTAATTAATTAATTTTTATTAATTAAACTAAAAGAGATCATAAAAAAAGTTGCATATAAAGTTGTTCAGAATCATTCAAGGAACACCTCAAAGTAAGTTTCAACCACCTACCTCCTTTCGCCAGTCTCCTGTATAATTACCAAAAATATTTAAAATATTTATTAATATTAGGAAATTTTTTAATAATTTTAAAGTATATATTTTTTTAAATCAATTAATGCAATTTTATGTCAATAAAACACATATAATAGAAATAAAAGAATAAACATATATTATCAAGAGAGTAAAGGAGTCCCTTGAATGTCAATTTGGTGCATGTAAAAGCTGCAGTCTCAATTCATCTCAATGGGTTAGCTTTAGTTTGATTATTCCCTCTCTTTCTTTTCCTTTTTGGGTTTATTAAATTTTCACTAAAGATGCTTTCCGTTTACGACTATCCAAATGTTTGTAATTATTTCGTAATCGTTCTTTTATTAAGTCCACTTGAACTTTTATCTAATCGAGGCTGATATTTTATACTTATAAATATAAGTGTGTGTATTCTCTATCTCAAACTTGAGTTTATTTGGCCTTTTCCGTGTTGGGAGGGAAGAGTGTGATGAAGAGAGGGGGGGATGTCATTCAGAGCCCAGAAGACACTCATTAGAGTTGGGGCGCACGCGGCTGGCATATGCAAGTGAAAACATTGTCCTGCATATATATAGCCCCATTAAAGAATTATTCGATTGGTATATGATGCCAGCACATACATCATCCGGTGATGAAACCTCCACTTTGAAAAGCATGACATCGATTTCATATAATGTCGATACTTTTGACATCCTTGTAATTTAACTGACAATCAAATTTTAAACTGAAATTACAAAATAGTCCCCTTTAAATTTAAAAATTGATTTATGTTGATTTTTATATAAAATTAGAGCAATAAAAATTACTAAACTTTATTTTAGGAATTTATAGAATAATCCCTATTAGAAACATATTTTTTAGAAAAAATATATTTTAGAATGTAATATTATTATAGTAATCATTAATATGAATAACACCTATGTATACCATTTTTATATTATAGTTTAAGACCCAAATAAAAGAAATAATTATAATCAAAAAAAAAAACAAAAAAAATTAAAAATGTTTCAGCTAAAATTTTTTTTTATTTAATTTAAATTTGACTAGATATATATATATAGATATAATAAAATAAAACGTTTTATTTCAAAATTTAATGTTATTTTTGACATCTGAAAATAAAGAAAAGAATTAAATTTATACCATTGATATATAGATATATTATAAATGATTTTAATATCAAAAGAATTTAAGATTTAATTATATAATTCAAATATCTTCAAAAAGTTTAACTTTTCGGTTGGAAAGATCCTTGAATACATCTTTTAAATATATAAAGATTTTATAGATGAAAATATAATTAATTTTAATCAAAAGACGTACTCATTAAAAATGAAAAGAGTTTATTATTAGTTTTATTTTCAAATAAAATTTAAAATTAATAAAATAGTCGAAAACCACTTTAATCATTTGAATATGTAATTTTGAAGTATAAATATCTTTTCTAATCAATTAATGCATTAATAAAAAAATATTATCATACCTAGATATAAAAAAAAAGAAATGGAGTTCCCATAAATCGCGGGGTCTAAACCAAGTTTACCCAGTTTATTGAGAATTCGGATCAAAAATTAATTTATAATTTTCATTGATTTAATGAGGATTGAACCATTGTTCTCAAATTCCTGGAATTGAATTGAATTACCTGCTGATAAAAAATGAAATTAACAATTAAAAAAATAATGTTCAATTTTAGATAATCAAGACTTAATTAAGGTTGCCTTATGCTTGTAAAATAAAATTTTATTATATAAAGATATTTTACTGTAGTTTTGAAGACTTTGTCTTATAGAGTGATGAAAAGTACAAATTCCTCTAAACCAGCAGTCGCCAAACTTTTTGACCTCACGGACCAGTTAATTCATAATTTAAATCCCGCGGACCACTAATAGGATTTTTGAATTTACGAAATATTATTCAACATGAACACATTGAGTTTTTATAACTTATCACGTATTATTATGAATTGAATCATGTTTTAATGCATCTTAAAACATAACTTAACCTGATGAGTAAGTATATTCCACATTTTTCAGCGGACCAGCGAAATTTTCTCGCGGACCACCACTTTGGCAACCGCTGATAATTAATAATAATAATAGTAAACATTGATTTAATAGAAATTAAATTTAAAATAAAATGTATCACTATTCAATATTTCAATTCATTCTATTCTCATTGCTTCCTTATTCAAGTGAATATACAAATATGGGTTTATTAATAAAAATCGCTTTGATAACTCTTATATGAATAATATTTATTAGTATAATAGAATAGTTGATATAATTAATAAAAATAATAGTAAACATTGATTTAATAGAAATTAAAAAAATAAAATGTAATAATATTCAGCGGTCGCCAAACTTTTTGACCTCACGGACCAGTTAATTCATAATTTAAATCCCGAGGACCACTAATAGGATTTTTGAATTTACGAAATATTATTCAACATGAAACATTGAGTTTTTATAACTTATCACGTATTGTTATGAATTGAATCATGTTTTAATGCATCTTAAAACATAACTTAACATGATGAGTAAGTATATTCCACATTTTTCTGCGGACCACCACTTTGGCAACCGCTGCTCTAAACTATAGTCCCTTTATAAATTAAAAATATATTGTTTGTAAATCGTAACAAGAGTAATAAAAAATTGTGCTCTCTACATATAAATAAAATAATAGGTCTTCAAGCATTTTAATATAATTTATACTTGTAAAGAATGATAATTTGTTAATATTATTGTAGTATTGTAAATAGTAGCTACTATTATAATAAAAAACAAAATGTATTTCAATTAAATGTAATGTAGAGAGAGAATAATTTCAAATGAAATCTTTCTGTCAGTAATTTCATCAGTTTACTGATGGAAAATCATAAAACTGAAATTTCATCTCTTTTACGTGATCTACTTGTCGATTTCATTAAAGAAATATCAAAATAGAGTCTTTTCGAAAAACCTAATCAGTCTGGGTGTAATCTAAGAGCTTTTAAAATGTTTTCAAATCTAAAAGGAACATAAAATTTCGTACGTTCAAAGAATATGAAAATAAATCACTTTTTTATTGTCAGTCGACCATTTCAATCAAATATCCAAACGAAAGAGACGTAAAGATTGAACGTTAAAATAAAATAAATATTTATATGTAAATAGATGTATATTGGATGTGTTCTCAATGTCAAAATCAAAAAAAGATAAACAATGTATTATTGGGTCAAGTGAAAAAGAGTTTGAGAGGCTTCTTCATTTTAATATAATTGTTTTTCAAATAAAAAAAATTTAATATAAATTCTCAAATGATAATAATTTATAATTCATTTAGAAAATGAAAAATAAAGAATATTTAGTTAGTTTAGAAACTAATAAATTTTTATCAATTTCTTTTAAATATTGGAATATTTTAAGAAAAAATTAATTGACTCAAAATTAATAAATATAGAAATTTAATTAAAAATTAGATACTTACTTAAATTTACAGTCTTTCAATTGTGACCAAGTAAAATCTTATTAGAGTTGTTAGAAACGATAAGAAGTGGATGTGGTGGCTACGAAAGGTACGGTTGGAAGAAAATAATTGTTGTAATTTGTAATCAAGATCTTTAATAGTAAATGCAGGAGAATTGGAACAAGATAGAAATTGAATGAAGGTGGTTGAAGAGTGTGGTTTCATTAACCGTTAATTTTAAACCACAATTATTTATAAAACTGTTAAAAAAAATTTTAAATTACTTAATTGTTTTTTAAACTTCAGGACAAGAAGCTAAAAGCATCAAAATTACTTTAAACAATTTTAAATTGAAAATTATTCATATTTACCTAACCCATTTTTAATAAATAAAAATTCATTTATATTATAGAATAATAAAAAAAAATGAATAAATAATTTATATTTATTTATTTATATTAAGTCATTATGAAAAAATAAATATATTGATAAAATGAATTGTAATAAATCTTATAAATAGAGGATTAATTAGTATCTAATAGACAGTTATTTATTTAAAATAAAAAACAAAGAAACAGAAACATTTACAAATCTTATTATAAAATCAAATATTATTTATTAATTAAACGTATAATAATGGAAAACACAGAGTAAGTCTATTAATTATTTTTATTAGATTATATTTGGTAATATTAACTAATGCATTTGTCATTAAACAATTCATAATAACTTTTTATCATACATTTTCAAATGGTTAGTAAAATTTATAAATATTTCCATTATAAATTAACTCAAAAGAAATTACAATACATTACTAGTAAAATTTTAAAAATTGGAGTTAATTGGTTTGGCTTCTGAGTGGCACATATATCGTCAAACTTGAAATTTAGTAAACTATTGACTGAATTTTTCCAGGGTATTTTCAAGGAATAACACAATTATTAAATTTTAAATACAAATATTCTTCCAATCTTTTAATTAATATTTGTATATATTTGAAATCAACTATTAAATCTTAAATCAAAGTGAACTTATCGAGTGTTAACGCAAAGAAGTTCCCAATTGAAAATATGCTTCAGTGCATAAATCAATTCCCTTATTTACGTTAACAAGTTTTTATTTAATTTAAAACTGTTTGTCAAGGTCGCCAGCGAATCTTTATTTTTTAAAAAGGAGATTAGCTAAACCTTTTAAATCAAGTAATACTTACCAAGTTCACCAGTTCGACTTGAATACCTCTTAAATTATAAGAAATATATAAATCGTTCCTGGGTGCTCCGAAAACTGCAGACACATATTTAATAAAATTAATTAAATTAATGATTTACATGAAAAAGTTTCAAGGTTCAATAGCATTATACTCAATTTTCAATGTTAAAAAGAAAAAAAATACTTTGTTAAATTAAACATTAATTAAATCCTTGCTTTCCTCAGACAAATTAAATATACTGGATTGTATTATGCTGCAATTACAAAACCAAAACCGAGTAGTGACAAAGAGAATAATATATTTTTAGTTTCATATAAATATCCTTTGACACAATATTATTTTTCAACTCTGAAGATGATGCGAATTGAAAAATGTAGACAAAAAAAATATTCATTTGTTATACATCCGTTCAGTGTATACTCGTAAGTATTTAAAATAAACTATATTATAATTAAAATATATAACAATAATCATTTTTGTAATAATAATAATTATAACATTTAAAAGTAAAGTATCTATAGTGGGTAGCAGTGAAAGAAGAAAATCTCACTCCCTCACCCCTCGCTTATTTAAATATTTATCAATAATATTTTCAAAGAAAACTATTTTGTTCTCAACTAATTAATACTTGTATGAAAAAAAGAAAATAATATTAGTTTTGATTTTTTTTAATTAATTGAATAAAAAATAAAATATGAAATATATATATATATATTTAATCTATTTATCTATTTTTATGAATTTTTTATTTTTAAGTTATACTTTTTTTTAAAAAAAAGGAATTATTTAAAATAAGAAGCTATTTATTGAAATACAATATTTTTTCAGATTGTATAGTACCTTCGTAATGTTCTTTGTATTTTGTTATGATCATTTTAATATTGGAATTCAACTTTTTTTATTTGACGAAGATGATGTTGATATTTTAGAAATGGATATTATTTATATTATAAATTTCATTATCCTTATGTTTAACTCAATACAAAGCTTCTTTTTTGGTTATTTTGATAAAAAGAGAAAAGTGGTTGTTTTGGATAAAAGAAAAATTGCCATGTAATTTTTAAATTTTCTCCAGTTATATTTCAATCAACTTTTGTTAATTTAATTTTTTTTTTTAAGAAATATATTTAAATTGTATTTTTGGGTAGATCTTTGTTCACTTACTGTAATTATACATCGATTTACGATCTACAAAATACAAAATATATATGTTTTGATTCTTATATATTGTATCAGTTTATTACGAATTTATAAAATATTTCAAGAATTAGATATTATTATACGGGTAACTATTTTATAACTTCCTATATATGTTTATTTTGTTAATAAATATGTATATAAAGTAAAACCTGAGGGATATGGCGCATAATTCGAGTATTTCCCAAATCTCAAACGTTAACACTTGACTGATTAATGCATTGATTAAAGGTGTTAATGCTACCTAAGACTATTAGGTATTCATAGCAAAAATTGAAGCTTTATTTTTAGAATAAGAACTACTAAAATTAGTTAACTTTTCGGCAATATTCCTAAACGAAGAATACACTAAACTTGCAAAAATTAAAAAAAGTAAACACATTACCTTTGAAATAAATATGATGAAATTTAGCGTTCATCTTCTAGATGGCGGACAAAACAAATACTACTTGGACAACGGTTCGCTTTTTACCGACTGACGATAGGAAGGGAAGGTATTGTTTTCACAACAAATTTCATATGTGGAGATTTTTACATATCTCCACGAATCATGCATTATGTTAACAGATAAAAGTATTTTTTTAGGTGGATGTCTGTCCGTCTGTCCATTGTGTGTCCGTATAGACGTATATATCTTAAACGGCTTAACTGATTTTGATAAAATTTGATATATTTCCTTACATTTTCATGAAATTTCCCCCTTAATTCAAGTTATCATCGTGCTGATAAAAAAATTAAATTAAGAATGATAATAATGATTAACTTAAATTTACCTATTTCTACAAAATTGGATGTTTAAAGCCAGAATTAAAGCCACACTTTGGGCTTAACATATATAATTTTATAATCCATTTTATCAATATAAAATATTTTATTTAAATCTTAATATTTAATTATTCTCTCTCACTTCTAAAATTTTCATTCGTTTCCTACTCCAAATTCTATATTGAATTATGTTCAATTTGCTCTATAACGGGCTATCTCACACTTGATTATTTACAAGTGTAACTCATAAGTTAGAGTGTTATCTCTCACAAATGGGTCACTACATTTGGTATATTATTAAAAATTGCATTTTAAAATTAAAAAATAATTAAAATGCATCACCATATAATTTACTACTACAAGAATTGTATTTTATTTTTATTTACATTTTTATTTTATAATATTTTATATTTTATTTATTTTATAATTACATAATTACATTTTTATTTTATAATATTTTATTTTATAATTTTATTTTATTTTATAATTTTATTTTATAATTTTATTTTATAATTATAATTATAATAATTTTACTTATTTATTTTATTTTATAATAAAATAAAATAAAATAAATAAAATAAAAAAATATTTCTTTAAACTTTATTTATATATTTTTTTATTTTTATTTCAGTTTTTAAATATAAGATATGTTATAAACATTATCACTAAATCTTTATTTAAAATACTTTTTATTTTTCATTCTGTAATTTGTTTCTCATTATTTGTATTAGACCCGACAGAGTAAGTCAAATTATTATTTATTTATATGATTGAATTAAATCTAAATTTTGATTTCTTTTTTTTTTTCTTTTTCAAAAGTGATGACGCTCCCTTTATTTCCAAATATTTCCAGTTTGGACATGAAAAATGGTCATTTTTTATAAGAATTCGAGATCCAAATGCTATTCAGGAAGTTTTATTGGCATATGTTCTATTTGTATCAAGATTAATTTTATTATATATTACTTTAAGTAAATAACTATTCTTTACTAAATATAATATTTTAATTCTTGAATTAAGTTCCTTTAAAGTTAGCTATGTCTGACTCCAGTCGATTGTTCAAAATAAAAAAAATGAAATTTATAATAGACATAGAAATATCTAGCATGACTGAAATGGGCTTATATCCCAAAAGTCTTAAAAAAAACTTTTATCTAATATCATATTATATTATTAAGTTAAAATAAGAATATATTATTTTTTTGTTACCTTTGTCATGTTAATTCAGTGATTCTCCAAGTGGGCGCTACCATCCCATTTGGGCGCTTTAGCGATCCAGGGGGGGTGATGGCCACAGATGCATTTAGGGAAAATTACTTTTCTATTCTGAGATCAATAAATAGATACATAAATTCAATGTTTCTAATTTACACCTTTATTTATAATATTTTGCAAATAGGTACATTTATCTTTCTGTTTAATTGTTATTAAAATTAAAAAAAAAGTTAATTTCCAAGGGGTCGCTGAGTAAATTTTTTTCTGGAAAGGGGGTGCTTGGCCAAATAAGTTTGAGAACCACTGTGTTAATTTATGTTTTTTTTTTTCAGATCTGTTCGTGAAACTAAATAACATTTTGCATTCCTCTACTGCACAATATATTAACAAATTATACGAATTGAAATTATTTATGGAACGTACATATTTACCACCTGAATTAAGGGAAAGAATGTTAAGCTATTACGAATATCGGTATCCTAAAAAGTCTTATCCGGGACGAGAAATTATCCAAAAAATGTCTTCGCTACTTGCGGATGTAAGTAATCAAATAAATTAAAAATTATCAATAAACATTTTTAAGGTAAAATAAAATTATTATTTATCAAGATTTATTCTACTACTTACTACTCTTATTGTGCCTTCTGTACACTGCCTACATAATTAAAATGCTACAAGTGATTTTAGTGGCACGAATACCGTTAGAACGGCTTAAAGGATTTAAATCATTCAAACGTCTATCATTCGATCCCTCTTATGCCCTACGGTGTTATTGGAAAAAATTTTCACAGTGGTTCACTTGTTAAACTTTATTTACTTTTAGGAAATAATACAGAGCACTTGCCGAGAACTTGTAAAAAAGATATCATTTTTCAATAACGTCCCACAATCTATTTTAGTTGAGTTGGTTTCAAATCTCCATCAAGAAATTTATTTGATTAATGATGTCATCATCAAAGAAGGCACGTATGGAAATTGTATGTATTTTATTGCCACAGGGACCGTAGCGGTGATTGCTGATGATAAAGAGGTAAGTTGTTATTTCTTGTAAAATAATGAAAAATGTTGAAATCTATTTGGTATGTCATTTTATTTTCTAGTTGGGACATATTTCCGATGGTGGTACTTTTGGTGAAATTGCATTAGTGAACAGTCATGCCCGTCGTGTAGCATCTGTTTATGCAGTTGAAACGTCGCTCATTTATCGTCTGGAAAGACGAGACTTTCGAAGGGTTGCTCAAACCTATCCTGATTTCGTTCGCTTGATGAGTAAACTTGCTGAAGATAGGGAGCGAATGATTCAAGAAAGCAACACGAAAGGACTTAAAAAAGATGCATTTTAATTTTTAATTATCATTTAATATTTTATTAATTACATTGGTGTTCTAAAACCAAAAAATATATAATAAACCAAAAATAATAACACATGGTCATCTATATTTATATATTCATTAAACTTAAAAGATGTTCTAATCAAATTATATATTCTAATAAATAATAAATTGTTAAATATTTTTAAATATTTCAAATTTTGAATTATTATTATTTATTAAAATAGTATATTTTATTAATAATTATCAATAGAAATCAAAAAATAAATAAATTTAAATAAAAGTCTTGTTTCTTTGTTCTAAATTAGGTTACCATTTGTGTAAACTATATTAAAAAATTGAATGAATAAATTTACAAGAGAATACCCAGAGGTGTTAGATATATGTCCATTTTCTAAACTTTAATCGTATTGAAATCACCCAAACAGAATATAATCAAATTAATGGTTAAAAAGTACATATTATGTAGTAAATTTTTTGATATGATTAGTAATTTTTATATATTTTATCTGATTACGGACCTTGAAAGAAGATTGGAATAATTATACATAAAACTATTTAATTTATACCAATCCGTCTTAGTGCTATGACATCGATCTATTAAACTTGAAGTAAACTTCATTAAATTAACAATATATAACTATGAATAATAATAAATAAAAATTTTAATAATAATAAATTTGAAATATATTCCAAATCAAAAAATTTGCCTATTAAATTTCTTAGTAATAGAGAATTTGTAATAATTTGTAACTAATCTTTTGCAGACTGTATGATACAAATGTATATGAGAATAAAAATTTTCCAAGCGGTCTTTTCCCAATCGGTTTCTCCACCAATATATATTTTTCGCCATTCTTTCCCCTCCCAATATCCTCCCCATTATTGCCTTCGCAACTTTATAACCCTTACTAAATATACATTTCTTGAGATGCATTGAGATCATGCAATTTCTCGTTATGTAGTCTCCGCCATTCCCTGGTGATCTCACCTTTCTCAGGTCCATAAATACTGCGAAAAATCCTATTCTCATATAATCTAAATCTATTCTCGTCTCCCAGGGACATAGACCACTAATACAATCGGCAAAATAATTGTTTTATCCTCTCCTATTATATTTAAGTCGACTACATCAGTGGTGCGCAACATATCTTCATTTGCGACCCCTGAGTAGATAGTAGAGATTTATTTTAATCGTTAACGCGCGTAGTTAAAATGAAACTATTTCTGAAATTTACTTTTATTAGAGGTTTTTTTATTGTTATATAAAGATAAAGTTCTTCAAAAAAAAAAAAAAAAAAAACTTTGCCGACCCTGAAAATTTTTCTCGCTCCCCCAGAGGGGTCGCGACCCACTGGTCTACATAACCTAATACTTTATTTTTTGTTTAATTGTCCGTTTACTATATTTATATTTAATTTTATGTGAAATTAATTGATTAAACATAGCTTCATGAAATAAAATAAAAAAAAAATCACAATTAAAAATTTGTAGAATGTCTTAATAAACAACTTAGAAATATAGATTTGATAATTGAAATTAACCTTATAAAATATCAATAGGGATATATTAGTATATATTTATTATTTTATTGTATTTTCTGGAATAGGTTCACAAATGAACATAAAAATAAAAGAAATTATTCATTTTTAATTTAAAACAATTTTTATTGTGCAAATGAAGACTTCGTCATTGAAATATTGTATTTTCATTTAATTATACAGCATAAAAAAAAGTATTTTTATTTATTTTATTTAATGGTCCTTAAGAATACTTTTCCCATTAAATAAATCACGGCCAATTAAGTTTGTTCATTAATAATAAAATAACTATTCTAAAAATTTATATATAAAAAAAAAAATAACAAAATATAGTAATAGATTAAAATATCATTAATAAAAAGGTATGTTTAAATTTGTTCACATTAAACGTTTATTTATATTTATATTGTATATCATTAATTATAAGTCAATTTTAATATTTAATAAAAAACAATATTGGTTCTAGATTTGCGATGGATCATGAAAAATATTATTTAATATCGTCACATAACATTCATCATAAAATGCCAATTATTAAAGATACAATGTTTTTAATTTCTTCATCATTTCCATTAACGGAAATTTATTTTCCAAGTCAAAAATGTATACGAGAAGAAAAAATTCGTCATCTCAATTTAATGACCAAATGCATTCATCCTTTTAGTTTATTTTCGTAAGTGATAATATAATTTATACTTCTAATGAATTCGTTATTAATTGAATATTTCTGAATAAAATTTATATTGATTTCTTTAAATGTAAGTATTTAGAATTTATTTTTAAAATTATTTGATCTTCTTTTTAATCTACTTATTTAATTATATTAGAATTATTGTTTAGGCATCGCTAAACATTTGTTTGGCAAATTTTAAATTTGCCCCCCACTTCCTTCATAATTTTTAATTTAAAAAATTATATTATATATATATTATTAATATATAATTATGTGGACAAAATATCAGAAGTCTGATTTAATTATTGTAATTTTTTAAAGGGGAGGCAAAATTAATTTTTTCCGAAGTTGGCATTACCGAATCTCACCTTTTGTTTTTGAAGTTTATTTAAACCCTAAACATCCATCTCCCACCCTCACTCACTCATTCAATTTTCTCTCATCACGCTACTCCCTATACAAGAGTGTGGCCTCCATTTTTTGGAGTATTGTGTAGTGTTGTTTTTTATATATATTTAATTTTAAATTAATTTTCTTTAAAATTAATTTATTCATTTCTGCAAATCCTATTGGTTTGCATTTTACAACGCGGATGAGAGTATTCGGTGAATTTTCACTTGCCATTTTTCTATGTTTTGATTCGGTTTGCGCCACGTGTAAGTTCTTTTTTCATGTATTATTACAAGCAATTATTTGCCTTATCATGTTAATTTTTGTTACTTTCATTAATTAAATATATAATTTTTATCTTATATTAAAAGCCGAATTCGAGTGCATTTTCTATTTTTTACAATCCTTTTTTTTACTAACTTCTTTCTTTTGGATAAATTTTTAGTAGATTATTTATCGGCCAGGTACCTTACAATCTTCCTTTCCAAGAGTCCGATTAGCCTTATCCAATCCTCATTATAATTATTTTGCATATTTTCTATAAATATTGCTGGCGACACACACGGTCAACCCCTTTTTATTATATCATTTATTCCGTACCTTTCATTCATTTTTTGGCACTATTTTCCATACCATTTAATATATCTTATCTATTTTACCTTTTTTACTCATTTCTTCCATTTGGAAGATCTTACCCCCCGTGCCGCTTCAATTATTTTTTATGTATTTTTGTCGTTAATTTTGAAACCTTTCATGATTTTTTCTATCATTATCATATTTATAATTTTTTTTAATTAATTTATACTTTTATAATAAATAAAGGATAAAAGAGAGTTAGTTACTTTGCACTTGGGCAGTTTCAAGATAATTTTTATAAAGTACTAATTGGAAGATATATAAAGCTTCATTCAATTGAATAGACGCTTGATTAATAATATCACAAATTCTGTATAATCTTTAACTTATTTCTTAACATCGATCTTGAGAGAAAAAAAAGCAAATTGATTTTCAAAGGAGACAATTCGAAATTGGACTTGTACATAAATTGGGTATAAACTAAAAATTTTGTACACATTTGGGGTAAAAATCAAGCTGGGAAACACTAGCATTTATTATTATTTAAAAACATATTTATTATATTATTTATTTATTATATATTTATATTTAATCCATTAATAATTATTATAATCTGACAAGTGCTGAAAATATTGTAATTTGTATATTATTACTTTTCTTTAAATAAAATATAAGTTATTTAAATATCAAATATTCAAATTAAATTGTAATATTCTTTTTTCTAGTTTATATTGGACCATGATTATGTTTTGTGTATGGTTTTTGGATATACTCTTAATAGAAACTTTTGTGTTCGTTAATATAAACGATAATTATGTGAACGTCTTTGAAGTGATATATATTATAAATTCAATTTTTATAATTGCAAATATTTTTTTACGATTTTACATCGGATATTTTAATTATGAAACAAAAAAAATTATTCTGGAAAAAAAATATATTATAACGTAAATTATTATTTATATTATTTAAATATAAAATGCTTACTGGTTCTTATTTAATTTGAAAGTAAATTGACCATCTGTTTTAAAACAACAGTATAGTTTTAATAATTAGTTATTTATTGCTAGGCATATTCAACATTTTCTAAAGAATTTGATTTATTTCAATTTTTTTTTTAATCTTGAGCCCATCCATTCTTTATAAAATATGATTTAATATTTTTAAATCCTTCTATTTTATAATTATCAGTGGCGTACCTAGGGGGGGGGGGGTCCGCACCGGGCGGCACTTATCTTGGGGCGGTATTTTTTATATTTAGTTATATTTGTAAAAAGCAACTTATTCATTTCATATTTATTTTTTTTCTTTCTTGAATAATAAATGATTATTATGATTATTATAAGTTTACTATTTGATTTATATAAATTATGATTAACTATATGATTTTGAATATTATTCCTCGGTGTATATAAATACATTTTAGTGTAAATTTTGAATTCTAATTTCAAGAACAGGATAATAATTTTATTTTATTATATTCATTAAAATTCGTTGAATTCGTAAACGCATCTTTACGATTTTGTTCGGCAATTTTTCCTAACTAAAATTTTTTGATATCAGTTTATAAATGTCATTTCTTTTGAAAAGTTTATATGATTACTTTGAAGTGATATACCAATATTTTTTTAAATCAGGGCCGGCGGAAAAAATATAAATATAAATTTTGAGAGCATTATACACGATTTTTCTAGTATGAGAGCTAGAAGAGTAAATATTATATAAATGTGTTTACGAGTGCATACAAATATGTGTAAAAAAATGTACTCTGTGTATTAATTAATATTTATTAAATAACTTAATAATTCATTTATGTGTATTAATTTATAAAAACCACTATTTGATTGACTTATAATAAAAAGGGCGGCAAACTGGAGATCGCCCCGGGCGGCAACAGTTCTAGGTACGCCACTGATATATATACTTATTATATGAAGCTATATTTGTAATTAATAATTATTTAATTAATTTATTTAAATATATTAAATATTGTATATACATTTATTTCAGTACTTACTTATCATCATTTTTTGCTGTGGATATTGGCACACTTTTACTCATAATTGAAATTAGTACTATTTTTAAATTCTCTCCCTACATCTTGGTTCTAGTAATTAGTATTCGAATATTTCGAATGCAAACAATATTTATCTATCTGGATATATTATTAAAGGTAAACTTAATATTTCCATTCTTTTAAATTTTATTATAATATAAAAATAAATAATTACAATATATAATTAAAAATTTATTAAAATTTATTTAATTTATAAAAATTTATTAAAATATATATAATTAAAAATTTTCTACTTTACTTACGCCAATTGTTTTGATTCTAATTTCAGTATTTTGAATTTTCTTATTTAAGTAAAATTCTATTAAGACTAATATTGGTACTTATATTTGTTATCTTAACAAAAACTTGTTTATATTATCTATTTAGAATTATTACAGATCCAAGTTTTATTGAGTAAGTAAAATTAATTAATATTAATTTTGAAATTTGATTATTTTCAAAAAATTAACGAATAAAAATATTCTCTATAAATAATAATTTATTACTTATAGAAAATTATAATATTATATGTATATATATTCGTATATTTTAAAGAATTTATTTAGGATATTGTGCTAACAAACTCTAAAATTCCAAATACATTATGCTGACCGCTATTATTTTTACCGCGTGCGTTCCTAATTACATACTATAAACAAAGCTCATATAAAAAAATTTCACATCACAAAAATTTTTTCCTCCATAAAATAAAATTTCCATTTGAATAGTACGAGGGCAGGCAGGTCAATAAGTCCGTGAGTTTTTGAATTTCCTCTCTCTTAAATGAAATGACAACACTGCAACTATCAGCTGACTTATGTCGAAATTTGAACCAGCTGGGTCTTTTAGTTTTTGTTTGACGTCCATTAATAGCAGACTTCCTCGTGATTTGAGAAGAAAAAAGTGAAATTCTTTGAAAATCCATGAATTGGGATACGAATTGCTCCCTCATCCGCCATATTCTTCGGAGTTAGCCCTGAGTGACGATTTCTTGTTTCCAAACCTCAAGAAATGTCTCGACGGAAAGAGATTTGACTCCAACTATGAAATCATCTCACAAACAAATACCTTATTAAGAGAATTTTTATTAAAAGACCACATTATTTGTATAAAATTATTTATTAAATTAAAATAATTGTACAACGTTTCAACTGCTTATTCTGCAGTCGTTTTCAAGTAACCGTACGCTTGCTCCGATTCAAGCGGACTGATGCATGTTGGGACACGTCACCTAAGCAGTTGAAACGTTGTACAATTATTTTAATTTAATAAATAATTTTATACAAATAATGTGGTCTTTTAATAAAAATTCTCTTAATAATTATCAAAATAACCACAAAAGCTTTAATAAAAACAAATACCTATTTTGATGTCCTCGACAAATCTTATTTTTTGGAAAGAATAAAAAAATTGGAGAAACGTTGGAAGTGTATAGACTCAAAGAAGACTACGTTGAAAAATAAAATAATTTTTTTATGATTCAAAGAGTCACGGACTTATTGACCCACTCTCGTATTAAATTATTTAAATTTTACAAAGGTTAAGTAAATAGTTATTGTGTATTATTAAATTTTAAACTACATATTCTGATAAGTATATATTTTTTTTAAAAAATTCAGACTGAAAATATGCAGTCAAATGTAATTAAAAGCGATAGACTGATTCCTACCTGTATAATTTACTATTATCATATGTATTTCTAATTATCATTTGTCTTATATTTTTCTAGTCAACTTATTGCAGATCAACCCAATGATTTTATAAAATATTTTAAATTAATAATTATTCAAGCAAAAAGTTTTGAAATAAGGGAAAATCCTCAAAGTTATTCTGATTTACTAGTATTATTTCTACAAAATTTTACATGGGTTTTTTTATTTTATTTGATGATATGTATGTAATTATTTCTTTATATTGAATATTAATATTTTTATTTATATAATTATTATTCACTTTTAATTATTTTAGTATTTTATGTTAAATATAATAATATACAAGCTACGTCAACTCATTATACTAATAGAATGCTTCAAGTAAAATTGTTAAGAAAAAGATGTTATATGCCTTTTAAAGTTCTTCAACGGATTTTAATTTTCAGTGAATATAGATTTCCCAAAAAATATGTTCCTGAGAAAAAAATAATTACTAAACTATCACCGCTATTAGCCGACGTAAAAAATTATTTATTTATATTTATTAATAATCATTTAATCTGTAGTTCCTTTCTTATTATAATAATGATTAACACACGTATTATGACACGTAACTTTTTACAATAAATATAAAATAGAATTTTATATATACTTTGATGTTTTATGTTAGTGATTCTCAATCTGGGCGATATCGCATATATCATCTTAAAGGGGGCGATTATTTGACTTGGGGGCGATAGTTATTTTGGAGGGCGAAATCATTTTCAACTTTTATTCTTCTTTTTGAGTGCTCGTGAAGATCCGGATCCTCCACGTGACGGGTGGATTGGGTTCCAACTGGAGTTATTCTCATCACGATCCATTGTTGCTTATGGTGGCTTGTTTTTGAGGTAGTCCTGCAGGAGGCAGCTGATGTTAAATTGAATTTATTAGAAAAATCCGTTCTTGGTGAGAATCGAACGCCGACTTCTTGTGTAGAATGTTGCCACGCTACACACTCGGCCAAGCCATCTCCTACCTATCTTATATTAGGGATTATCATGCAATTTTTATCTGTTAAAATTTATAGGAGGGCGAATTATGAAGCCGGCCTTACGAAGTGGGCGTTTGGTCCAAAAAGATTGAGAAACACTATTTTATGGTAACCACAACGTTTATTACAATTTTTTTGTAATAATTATTAACCTCATCTTCTTTTCCTATCAGTAACCAGCTCGTCCCAATTCAAAAAATCTATATAATAAAGATTTCTTACGATGTAATAATTGAAATTCTAGAACTGCTAAATAAAATTTTTATCGAATCATTAATCCTCCTAAAAAATTTAGAATAATTTATATATATAAATATATATATAGAAATATAGAAATATAGAAATTGAAAAAATATGTTTTAAAATGTATATTAAGTAAAGAAATATTGTTAGGTTTAATATCAATTTTGAGGGGGATGGCGGAGATGGCATAACGAGAAATCATTAAATTTCTATTCAATCTCATTGCATTGTCATTAATTATGTTTGAAATGTAATTCCAGAATCCATTCAATTCAATTTAGCTTCTTTCCAAATTAGATATGTTCATTTACTATTAAAAAAAATATTAATAAATTATTTTTTTTACATCAATTACTATTCAAAACTATTCTTTATAAATTATTTATAATTAATTATATATATCTATATATTTAATACGCTAGTGTCCGTCTGTACGCAAAAAACTCCAGAGCCTAAACTACAAGGAGTAAGGTAACCAAATTTTTCTGAGGTGAAGGGTACCTCAAATGATGAAAAATAAAAAAGAAATTAGAATCTTAGGTAACACCTGAGCTGAGCTGCGGGTGTTCCATTTTCCAGAAATATATATAAAGGAGAATGTTTGTATGGATGTAATTTGTTTACTTTTTTGCTGTCATAGAAACAGATATATATATATATATATAATTAGAACCTCTCTCTCTCTCCCTCTATTTAAAATTTTAAAAAATGGAGTGTTCTAGCCAAATTAAGAAATTTAAATTCCTTATGCAACATTGATAGGTAAATGAATTGGACTGGAAGAGGAGACATATGATTAGAGAAATTGGGGAAAAATCAACCGAAATGTAATTAAACAAAAAAATTCAAGAATTATGATACGGATACGACTTACATACAATTAACATACAAAATGTAGAATTTGAAAAAGTATAAATATTTAAATACTTAAGATCTCTAATCACGAAGGATAATAATATTCAAGAAGAATTTAAATCGACGTTGTAATTGAGTAACGCCTGTTATTATGCAGTAAAGGGGCTTATCTCATCAAAGAGGATCAAAATTAAAATATATAAAACAATTATTTTTCATGTTGATCGATGACTAGGGTGACCATATTTTGAAAACACCAAACCGGGACAAACGGTATACCTTTTTTTTAGAACTAAATTGAAAAAATTTTGAAAAAAAAGTTACGAAATGTCCTAAATATTGAAAAAACAGTAGGGTGTCCCGAAGACATTTTTGGGACAGAACACCTAAAGACGGGACGTTTGGTCACCCTATCGATGACTCTGGGAGACGAGAGTAGATTTGGAGTATTTGTGAGATTAATATTGTTCGCAGCATTTATAGGCCAAAAGAAGATGAGGTCACAGGGGGATGGCGGAGATGGCATAACGAGAAATAATGTTCAGATATAGTTAAGGTTATAAAATCAAGAAGGCTGGGATGGGAAGGGGACGTGGTTGGAATTGGAGAAACTAGAAATTGGGAGAAACCGATTGGGAAACATCCGGTGGAAGACCAAGGACCAAGGTGGGTGGACAATGAAGGAAGGGACATGGGAGAGATGGGACAGGGTAGGATTTGGTTGTAGCTCAGGATAGGGACGCTTAGAGAAATGTGGATGCTGCGGCTAAGAACTTTCGAAAACTGTAGAGACACAGAGTTAGATAAATATAACATATACAATAATAATATATAATTAATTTACTGATTAAATTAAAATATATTTTACAAGAAAACAAATACATGTCTTATCTACTTATACTGATTGAAACAAAATGGATGAAAACCTTTTACATACAGACTTTCAACCAAATACTATGTATCACTCGGGGGTACAGGGGGCGGAGCCCCCGTCTAGGTGTGAAGAGCGCCGAAGGCGCTCGGAGCAGCTAGTGTTATTTAATTTAAAATTGAATTATATTTATATTATCTAATGCTAACAAATATATAAAAAAATCTATAGATAACTATAAAAAATCTTTTGATTATCATTTATATCAAGATAATTTTTATCCTAAACAACTTAATCCTGGTATTTTTTATTGCAAACTATTATATATAGGTATTATATATATATATCAATATTCTTTATCTTTAGATTTGAAAGCTTTTTATATTAGAAGGTCATTTATCTAAATGTTCTGTAACTATCGATTTTCAATTTTCTTTTGAATGACTTTTGATGGAATGCCGTTAACTTTAGGAAGAGATAGAACGGACACCTCCTATAAACGCCCCCTCCCCCATTCCCTCTCCTTCCCCATACCATGGTATTCAAATTGCTTTCTAAACCCTAGCCATTTCACTTACCAAATGATAATAACAAGTTTAAGGCCTTATATCACTAAACGGTTATCACGAGTAATAAATAATCGGTAAACGTACTTCTCAAAATCCATTCATTTAAGCAATAACCCGTTCATGTAACCCACAATTGACCTCTTATTTCGTGATGATATTTCAATTAATTTTCACATCCTATAGTAGTATCTCATAATTTATTTTTTTTTCCAATTTTATCACTAATTGGGATTATATATTTTTCAAATGATAAAATAAAAATTTTATTACGGTAATTTTATAAAATAATAATTGTTAAAAAAAAAATTAAACTACAATATATAAAAGGGTTAGTACTTCATCTACATTAGAAAAATTTAACATTTTTTTAATATTTCCTTTTTAATTTTTTTTTTTTTATAAATAAAAACAATAGATTTCATATATTAGCTTTATTACAAAGATAATGATGATTTTTCAAATTTGAAAATTTTGATAGTGAAAAATAATTTCCTAAATATATAAGACCAAATTTAATTTATTCTTCCAATAAAATAATAGAAATAAATTAGCCAAGTAATAATATTACTTATAAGGTATTTTTAAATAATATACTGATTTTCTCAATTAAAATGAATTAACAACATTGATTTAATTGAGGGCAATTACATTATTTAAACCATGGTTGGTACAAAATGAAAATGGCAAATAAAAATTAAATAAATATATGTATAAAAGTTAAGTGGATTGTTTTTAACGAATAAATTTATTCATGTCTCGTTAGAAATTCAATAAATTAAAATCAACATTCTCTAATTAAATATAATACACCGTCGAGTGAGGAAATTGATGGATTTTTTTTTATATTTTTATTGTTTTCAATCTCCAATGTTAGTTAATGAAATATACAGTTTATAATTTTATTTAAAATAAATTAAAATTCTCGTAATCAATTAAAATCGCCACGCTGTATATTATATATAACCTTCTATTTGAAAATTTAAAGCAAATGAAGGAATTATAATTTTGCTTGTTATTATAAAAATTTGATATTATTCTAATGTTCAAAGAGTAAATATTAAACGCGAAGCAGATAGGTTATAATATATTAATAGCAGGAAAATAGTGACCAAAATGTCATTAAAAACAAAAAAAAGAGTAATTCTAAAAAATAAAAAATTAGAAATAGAGGAAAGTAACCGCAACAAAATTAGCAGAGATCTATTTATGGGATTTAAAAATATTAAAAAGGAGTATCAGGCACGGTTAGACATAATGAACGGTTAGAAATGATTATAATAATTTAAAAACAGACGTGGGCGATATTAAAAATATATGGAGGAACTATTTTGAAAAATTATTAAATCTAGGTAATAAATCAGAAATCTTATAGGTTCTGAAGAAATGAATATAGAACAGCCAATGTTAGATGAGGTAGAAATGATCATGGGAAAATTCAAAAATAATAAAGCACGGGGAATAGATGGGATACAAGCAGAACTAATCATATATAGTGGACAACCTTTAGAAGAGTGTATGCATAAATTAGATCTTTCGATCTGGCACAATGGCAGGAGGCAATTATTATACCACTTTTTAAAAAGGGAAATAGAACAGACTGCAATAACTTCAGGGCAATTTCTCTTTTGACTACATTGAATAAGATTCTCTCGAATATTATTTTATTAAAATTACAGGAAATAATAATTAAGAGAATATCAATGCGGGTTCAGGCCAAATCGATCAAAATTAGATCAGATATTTTCATTGATGCAGATATTAGTAAAAAGGTACTAAAGTCAGAGTAAGAATGGAATCAATTGTCAGAAACTTTCGAAATTCGGAATGGGTTAAAACAAGGAGAAGCACTATCACCGATTTTATTTAATTTAGTACTGGAATATGAGTTTAGACAAATTAAGGAAAAAACAAACGGAATACCATTAAACAAAAAAAAATCAAGTATTAGGTTACGCTGACGAATTAAATATAATAGGAGATTTGGCAATTGCAATTAAAGATAGCGTTGAAAAATTAATCGAAGCAGGGAAAGAGGTGGATCTTGAAAATAATAATGCTAAGACGAAATATTTAGTACCAGAGAGGAACAGTATTAACACACAAACTGTTAACATACAAAACTTAGAATTTGATGTAGAAAAATTTCAATACTTACTTAGGTTCTGTAATCACGAAGGATAATAATTGTGCGGCCAAGGACTTTCGAGTTTCGTGGAGCCACAGAGATAAATAGTTAGATGATATTATTCTAATAAATACAAATATTTGTTTGAGTGTACAAAACAATAAATTTAATGATTTTTTTTAGGAAATTATACAAAGCACCTGTAAAGAATTAGTGAATAAAATAACATTTTTCAACAATGTTCCCCGAACTATTTTACTTGATCTCGTTTCATCTCTTCAACAAGAAATTTATTTGGTTAATGATGTAATTATTCAAGAAGGTTATTTAGGGCATAGTATGTATTTTATTCAATCCGGAACTGTCGCAGTATACAATACACATGGCAAAGAGGTAAACACTTTTATTTTATAGCTTAAATTGTACAGTTATGTTTAATTATCAATTTGAGCTTAATTCTTTCAATGGAAAAAATTCAAATAAAATTGTTATAAGCTTTTTTTATAGAGCGAATCAGAAAACTTTAGTAATTGTTTTTAAAAATTGTTTTAAGAATTTTTAATTTTAATTTAATTCAAGGCTCTTTTTTTAAGACAAAAAACAATCTTAAAGAGAGAAAATTCGGAACATTTCTTCCTAAAATACCTTTATCGCGAAGGTCTTTTAATTTATTATTTTAATTCTTAATTATGTAAATTTAGATCGAACATCTTCATGATGGTGATACTTTTGGAGAAATGGCGTTGTTAAAAGCAAATGCGCGACGAGGTGCCAGTGTTTTTGCTATTGAAACAACCCTCATTTACCGATTGGAAAGAAAAGATTTTCGACGGATTGTCCAAGTGTTCCCAGATTTAATTCGTGAAATTCAACATTTGGCCAGTCATCGAAAGAGCACCCTAAATTTTACATTAAGATTTTAAGATTTGAATTTGTTTCACTTTATTCCAATTTCAATAATTAGTTTAAAATACTATTCATCTCCTAGTGTATATTCAATAACACAAAAATATGATTAAAATATTTTATAACAAATAAATCTATTTATTTATTAATAATATTAATAAAGTATAAATTGCCAATTAAATATCTATAAATTTAATATATTTATTATTATATAAACTAATTTTATTGTTAAGTAAAAATAGTTTTGATAGAAAACAAAATAGAAATAAAATGTGTCATGATTCAATATTACAATGCATTCCTCTTGACTCAACGTCAAAATCTTGAGCGATGAATCTCAGATTCTTTCCAGAGGAGAATGCTGATTTAACTAAAATAGCTAGTAAATAATATAAAATTAAATATTAATAAAAATTGGATAGGAGTAACCCAGGCATGAAAAATTTAGTGTTTAGCATTTAATATTTACTTTTTTTTATTAGATAATAATAGGTGAATAATTCACGTATCAGATGTTAGTGAATTCCATTGTACGTATGACTTTTTAGATAGTGAACTCAAAATGGCTCTTTCTAATCCATCCAATTCATGTTCCTTTTATGATAACAAAGTTGAAATTAAATTTTATATCCCGATTAATTAATTAAAAGATGTAAAATAACATTGAAAACAAATAAATTTTAAGATGAAAAATAAACAAACGAGTAAAATTTCTAAAATATGTAAATGACTTGATAGACTATTTTAATTAAAACTTATCCAAATTGATTAATTTAATTGGTTGTTCTTGGGTTTGATGATAAGCAACATTTCCAACCGACGGAGGGAGAAAAAGAAGAATCCGGATTTCGATTTAGCCTTTAATGGGCGTAGAGCCACTGTTTCCTGTTGCCTTCAGTCGTCGAGAGGAAGACAACCCGCTTGCAGAAAGCACTGTCCCACCATTGTAATTTAAAAGGCTCGTTCTGGCACTCACCCAAAGGCAAAATATTCAATCGGCTGGAGGGAAAGAAAAAATCCATCAAGTCACAATTTTGTCACAAGGTTGTGATTTGTGAGAAAAGTTTCAAATTTAAAGGGGAAGGAAGCCCGATAATTATGAAATGACAACATATTCTATTCATTCACAAATCCCAATTAGTTAATAATGCCATTAATATTATTTATCTCAAACGTAACAAAAACAAAACTGTGATAGGAATCATTAGATAATCGATATTAGGATATCGGTATCGGATAGGTTTATGTTTCTCCAATATAGTAAACAGTAGAGAGAATTTTAATGAAATCTTAGTATTACAGGATTTTTTGGAATCTGAAAATTGATATATAGCTATAAATATTTATAAGACAAAATATTTTGAATTAGTTCTTAATTAAAGTAATTAATAACAGTGATTGATAAATATAATTATATCAATAGATATCAAAATATTGTAATGTTTCAAGGTTAGTTATTAATCTATTTAAAAAAAATATTCAACTAAATTAATAAATAATTTAAAATCATCTCAAAAAATATATAAATATATAAATACTAAGTCCTTCTAATTAAAATCTTAATAATCATACTTAAATAATAATAATAATAATAATAATAATAATAATATATTTAATAATAAATAAACAAAAAATATAGAAAATAAAATTTGTTCAGTTCTTTTTAATAATTGTTCAAGTTGTAAGTAAAAAAATTTGAAGGGTTTAAAAAGTGTAATCATTTATACTTGATTCTTCTTCATCTTCTTACTTGATTAATTATTTATCAGAAATACTAAAATAAATTTAATATTCATAATTTTTAAAGTATCTTTTTTCTTATGGAAACAAAACATTTCATTATTTTTACTTAATAAAATGATTTATTTTTATATTTGTAGTTCAATTTTATATTATAAAAAAATTAAAAATGTGTGTGTGTGTGTGTATTTTAAAAATTTTAGCTATAAATGTTTGAAGTGGAAGATATTAATTTTCAATTTAACTCGAATTTTCTCTAAAGGCAAATCCCAAAACCATACCTGCTTAAAGTTACAATGGAAAGTCGCTTCTAAATATAATTATTATCTGATACAATATTAATTTTATATAATCATATTATATTAAAGCCATAATGGAAATTAAGGGAGGAGATGAAAGAGATAATGATGATGATTTGGTCATACTTATTGAGATCAATAGATATAATTTATCAATATAAAAATTGATTTATTAGTATTTTTTTTTATTAATAAATAGTTGAGGAATATGATTACATTGTAGATAAATATAAAATAAACTTAATATTTTTTTAACTAACAATAAGTTAATAAATTTTAGAGTTAATAGAAATAAAGCAGCAACCACATTTCTCCAAGTATCCCATATCCTGAGCCACAACCATCCAACTCCTACCCTCTCCCAACTCTCCCACGTCCCTTCCTCTATTGCCAACGCACCGCGTCCTTGGTCTTCCAAGCGGACGTTTCCCAATCGGTCTCCCCACAAATATATTTTTCGCAAATCTATCGTCACATTTTCATTTCTACTAAAATATTTAATAAATTGCATCTAATAATTATAACTTTTAAAATATAAGATATGATTTCACTAGAAATTAAAATGAAAATTGTATATATTATTGGGTTTCCATTTGAAATAGGAATCGAATGAAGAGTCCCGACTTTCATAAATTTTCATTCAAAATTTTATAGGAAATATTAATTTCTTATTTTTTAAATATATAAATTGATTGATGATTTTATGATATTTAGATTATCTTTATAAATATATTGAATTATAAAATAGTGCTAGAAAAGTAGAATATATGTGATTAATAATAATAAATCCTCGAAGGGCACATGAAAAATACCTTTTAATATCAAAAAAACTTAGAAATGTTTTCGATTGAAAAGTAAAAATTCGAAAAGAATAATTTATTTAAAGTATCAACCAGCGGTTAAAGCGTTAAAGGAACCAGTACAAAATAACACTAATTGAAAGCGCACAAAAGGCAAAGAAAAATTAGCTGGAGTGTCTCCACTCGACTATCTCGCAATTTGAATTGGATTAAATAACATAATATATTATATTTAAATTAAATTTAATTAATTATAAATTATAAATAATAAATAATAAATATTAAACCAGCGCATGTTTGGCTTTTTGTTGATGGCACCACGTCACGTGTTGGCGCGTGAGATTTGCAGTGTTAAAAAATTAATTCTGGTAATTTCAGCGAATCAATCAAGCTGAAATTCTATATATAGCAGTTTTATACAATTATTAATCATGTGAAAAATTATCAAACATATATCTTTATTTTTACGGTCACTTTAGAGGAAAAAAAATCAAAACGTTGTAGGTAATGACCCTCTTCCGGTTGAGCTACATTTCTCAAAAGTTGATAGAAAACTATGAATTTTGAATAATGCCCATGTACCAAATTTCATCATTCTAGCTCAAACCGTTTTTGCGTAATCTTGCCTACATACATACACACACACATACACACACACATACACACACACATACACACACACAGACATTTTTCTCAACCTTAGTGAAAATGATTCAGGAACCTTCAAAACGTATAAAAACATCAAAATCTCAACATCGAAAATTTTCGTGATCGCAATACTATCTCTGGCGAGATAGTAAAAAAAAAGAATGCAATAAAAATTTTTAAAATTATGAAGAGTAATTAACATTAAATTAACCTAATGGAAGGAGCATATCCAAGAGAAAACATTATTTGAAAAAATTGATTAACTGACTGAACGGGAAAGCTCACATACACATAGAAAAATTTAGGCAGTTTGTCAAAATTAATTTAAAAAAATATTTAAAAAGAGAATTCAAAATATTTAATATATATATTATTATTATAGACATTTTATTGTAAGTGGGTTGCGGGATGAAAATTATGATTGAAAACTAGAAAACGCTGGATTTGATTATAAAAAATTATGAAATATTTTTCATTAGAAAAATTGTATTTAGACTAACATTATAAGACTCATTATTAAATTTCAAAGAACTTAATTTCATTTCAGTTTATATTATTTATTTGTTTAAACATCAAAATCCATTAAATTGTAACATTGTTCATTTATTATTTAATGGACCAAGGACGCGGTGGGTGGATAATGTAGGAAGGGACGTGAGAGAGATGGGAGAGGAGAGGGATTGGAGGGTTGTGGCTCTGAATAGGGACACTTGGTGCGGCCAAGAACTTTCGAGTTCCGTAGAGCCACAGAGATTGAGAGATAGATAGGTTGTTACATCAACCACATTGCTCCAACCGACTCAATCCAAATGCTTTTCTTTTTCAATTTATTTTTATTTATTTTACAATTAATAAAACATCTTTTTTCATTTATTTTTTGCTGGTAGCTTACTTAAGGAAAAGTTGAAATGGGCTGAACAAATATACAAATTTTATTTTAATTCCAATTCGTATATTGTCTTAACCTTTGTTTTATACAAAATAACTTATAGCATCTATGATTTATTTATTGTAGATTTTTATCTCAATTGTATATTAAAGTGACTATTTAAATTCAACATTGGCCATGATAAAATTATATCCTGGCTTCTATAATTCATTTTTGATTTGAAATTGTCAATGTCTAAAAAAGTAAATAATAATAGCTAGATATCCCATATAGGATGAAATGTGATATAATCGGACTAATTAGTCTCATAAACCGACCAATTTAGTTATGAATGCGATTTCAATTTAATTACTTGACGAAAGGGTGAACCACGCGCATAAGGTCAATGAGTTTCCAGTGGACTTTGAAGTGGTTTCTGGATCATTCGTTTATGTCGTGCTAATTATAGCAATACACTCAAAATTTAGTTAAGGGAATGGAGTGGACTGTAAGAGAAATGAATCGGAAGGAGAGCAAATATTTTGTTACTTACCCATCCTTTTCCCTAGTTTATCCCTTCTCTAAGTTCCGGCTATAATTTTAAATTAATGCGAATTAATAATTTTATTTATTTTGATTATTTCAATACATTTCAATGCTTTTGTATTTAAAATGTAATTTAGTAACGCGAAATTAAAATTAAATTTAAAAATTTAAAAATTTTCTAATTATTAATTTATATAAAACATTGATTAAATTTTTTATTTTTTATGTTTTATATTATTTTTAGAAAAAAAGATGTAAGCACCTAATTAAACGATGTCATTGAAGTCATTTATTTTAGTTAGCAAAACACGTCAAAATGTCATCAAAGTCTTTGCTCTAATAATAAATAATATTTTGATTGCACTGATTTGTTTTTATTTATTACAATGACAATTTGAATAAATTATCATGAGTCTAGATCGGAGAAACATTTCTATCATAGACAAATTTATTTTTGTATTTATTCTTTTTTGTGTCTTAAAGAATCCCCATTACGATTTGAGTATATATTATAAAATAATGTGTATATATATATATATTCGATAATTGGATTCTAATTATTTATTTAAAAATAAAAATTTTCAATTTTAAGTAAATTTAAAAAAATTGATGCAGGTTGCCTAGATGTCAGGGGTGCCTATCTACTCGAGCGTTGCCCAATTCGTTGATGGAATATGTGAGTAGTGGTGTTGTCGAGGCGAAACGTCGGTCCAGTACTTCCTTTTTGGACAGGAACGCGTTCCGGAACTAAAGATGATTTCTGATAACAAGAATTGTCTGACGTATTGAAAAAAAAAATTAAAAAGAATTGCTGATTTTTTTTTTCTAATTTGTGACGAATTTTTATATGTATTATTATAAAAAAGGGCTTGAACCGAACCCGAACCGGAACAAAAACCGGAACGAACCGGCTTGTTTTTCCGAACCGTGAACCGGAGTCCGGAACGCGTTCCGGTAAAAAAAAATTAGCACAAAATGCGAGCATATAATATAATAAATTACAAGTTTATTAATATATTTACTTTATTTTTGAAAGTTTAATTTTCTTAACTGATGTCTAAAATTTCATCGATATCTAAATTATTTTCATTTATATCATAGAAAAAACGACTATTTTCACTAAGATATTATCGAAAATGCTACTTTTTTAAATAAAAAAGTTAAATTTATGAATTATATACCATTATCATTTATTTCTTATTCTAAACAGAAATAATTCAAATTTCATCGATATCTCAATTATTTTCATTGATATCTCTCAAAAAACGACTATTTTTACTAAGATATTGATTAATTTTATTTTATATAATTCATATACCCGTATCATAATTAAAACTTATATAGGAACTTCAGGTTACAAGTGTCCCGGGTAAGTTTGAGTCCTATGTTTCGGCTCTTGGTAACGAGTCGCATTACCGTTTTTGGCAGAAATTTTATTCCATTGCGTTCCCTATTCTGCGCAACATATGCTGCGCTTACCTTAGATCAACATTTTACGTTTCTAACATTGCAGTGTGTCAAAAAAGAACAATTAACTCTGCGTGAATAAAGTTGAGGCCAGAGGTGGTGGTTTTAGAAAGAAAACCAAGTGAAAAGGAACCTGATGAAAAAATTGTGTCCATAGGAAAATATGTCTTGATATTGATGGTATCGCAGATATAAGGCATGTATTTTGTCTCTTGGTGCAACCTCCAAGTATTTGTTTAACATGTCAGCTCATGAAACCCTAAATTTAATCTTTACGATATTCTCTATCTCTCTTTGAACTTTGTTACATTTACCTGACTTTCTGCTCCAGCATGTCCATGAACAGTACCAGGGACCTGGGAATTCCCATTTAAAAAATAATATTTATAATGTGCCCACCCTGTATAGTTTAACTGAAATTTTGTTATTTTTTAACAGGGATATATTTTATGTTATAGTAATATCTGATTATTCATTCACGATATAATTATTATTAAGTCTTAATTAGCAGCTAATCATTTTTTTTATTTTATATCTTTGCTACTTCAGCTCGACATGATCAAATTATTATCCAATTGTTCTCACATAGCAATAGAATTAGGTCATCTCTCCTATCTTGTTCACTGCTTTTGATGATTATATACTATATATCCTCCTACTCAATCTCTTATACAATATCATTATTAGTACTATGAAATCTGTAACTGAAATCGTATTTAAAGTATTCCATTATATCGAGAATTAGACTTTTAGTAATTTATTTTTGAATCTAATATTATTATTTTTAACAATATATTCAATATTTATCTTTCAATTTGCTTCTTATCTCGCCAATAAATAATCTTTTATAAGAAATTTCCTTGGCAAAAGATGAAAAACGCCTATTGAGAAGCAATTCGATGGATAAAACGATTTTGCAATAAAAATATCACATTAACTTTTCACGCGATATTATATTCATGTCGGTTTATTTTTATTACATACCATATATATTTAATACCAATCAAAGGATATTAATATAATTTATTTTTATTGAGTCAAACTAGCTGGTTCGAGCGCCTTCGGCTCTCTTCTCACCTAGACGGGGGCTCCGCCCCCCGTACCTCCGAGTATTACATAGTATTTGGTTGAAAGTCTGTATGTAAAAGGTTTTCATCCATTTTGTTTCAATCAGTATAAGTAGATAAGACATTTATTTGTTTTCTTGTAAAATATATTTTAATTTAATCAGTAAATTAATTATATATTATTATTGTATATGTTATATTTATCTAACTCTGTGTCTCTACAGTTTGCGAAAGTTCTTAGCAGCAGCATCCACATTTCTCTAAGCTTCCCTATCCTGAGCTACAACCAAATCCTACCCTGTCCCAAGTCTCCCATGTCACTTCCTACATTATCCACCCGCCTTGGTCTTTGGTCTTCTACCGGATGTTTCCCAATCGGTTTCTCCCAATTTCTAGCTTCTCCAATTCCATAACATTTCGATGGAAGCTTAAACTCATATCCAGCATCAACTAGCAGCTTACCTTGATAATTCCGGACATATATTTTACCGAATAGTCTTTCTCCCCAGTTCTCTTTTATCCCATTGCTTGATTTCTCGACTCCCTCTTCCACTTTTGTTTCCAATTGTTTTCAGTTTAATGATATTTGTTAAAATTTTACAACTTTTTTTCATAAAATTAACTTAGCTGTTTTTTTTTTAATTTTAATGACATCATTTAATACTAGGAGTGTTCTCATTAAAAAAAATTAATAATAATAATAATAATAATAAAAAGTTTGGAATTACTGTCGTCATTAAGTTCCTTCCAAAACATTTTTTAATATTTTCAAATAAAATATCATTATTGTATATAATTTACTGATTTCCTGTTTCAATTTGCTAGAAGAATATTCTTTATTTTCCTTTTTATTTTTTAAGAGGACTTGACTTTAATATCAAATTATCTACCTTTTAGTAACTAATAGTAACTTAATTAAATCCTCCTTTTTTGAGTGAATTATTGAGGAATTCTCCATCAATATAGAGTTCAATTTAACTTAAGAGATTTAATTTCAAATTTGTAAACTTGTTTCACTTTGTCCATTCATATAACCCCTCAATTTCTCTTTGTTTCTAATACAATATAATCATTTCAAATTTACTAATGAATTATTGAAATGGGAAACGTTTGTTAATCCTTAAAATACCAAAAAAAAAATATTACTAAATTTAATTATTTATCTTATATACAATACATATATTAGGTGTTTCTTTTAATTACATTAAATGTGCTCATTGCAATATTAAGATTATCAAGTTCAATATTCACTTCATATGTTGGAGATTACCTTTCCTTACATTACATTATATTACTAGCAAAATTTTAAAAATTGGAGTTAATCGGTTTTGCTTCTGACAATGAGTGGCACATATATATAATGAACTAAAATATATTTGAGTCACTCAGAAGAATTTTTAAAATTTTGCTAGTAATGTAATGTAATGTAATGAAATGTGAAAAAATGAAGTAAATAATGAACTTTATAATCTTAATATTAGAATATACATTTTTCTGTAATCAACAACTCTGAATTTCCCACGAGTGTGAACTTTGGGCTTCATTTTCTCAGTTTGTTTATATGTGGAGTTAATCGTTTTGGTTTCTGAGTGGCACATATATAAATTCTTATTTTTGCAAATTGTTTAGTAGAAAGTAGTAGATAATAATGAGAATGGAGCAATATCAACGAATAATTAAAGAAACAATAAAGAAAGTCTTTTATATATTGTTTGAATAATCCTTCTAAACCCTACTACTTTAACCCATAATGTGAACATTACAAAATTTATACACTTGAACTTGGATTGTAAGAATTTTGAGACTTTAATTCACCTATCCAATATCTTTTCTTTTCACACTTCCTCATCTTCCGGTGATCGTCTTTTAATATTCTGCTGTTTTCGGATGACCCTCTTCGCCTTGGTCAACAAAAAGGTTTTATATGTTACTGTTTCAATGGAGCTTCACCGTGGGGCTAGTTTATCACTTAGTCTGTCGCTTGTTAACGAAGTTTTTTGTCTTTTCGTTAGAGAGAACTTTCCAGGCGGCTCTTCGTTATTGAACCTTTTTCTTCCTGAGTGTTCATCAAATAGCAATAATTCATTCTCACTTTTTCCTTCCTGGTTCACTCTATCTCCTTTCCCCGCCTCTTTTCTCAACTTCCTCTTCCACTTCTTTTGTTTTCAATTGTTTTCCGTCTAATGATATTTGTTAAAATTTCACAACTTTTTTTGCCATCAAATTGATATCATTAACTTAGCTGTTTTTTTTTTTCTTCTTCTTAATGACATGATTTGCTGGTGAATGTGTTTTCATCATTCCCTAAGAGGGGGAGGAAGATGATATAACACGGACATTTTTTTTTTTAATCAATTTTATTGATAATGTAATCTAGATTTAATTTATAATTTAACAAATTCTAAAGAAAGATAAATCAACCTGAATATATCTTTGGTTATTTACATATAGATTATATGATAATTATTATATATTATTATATTTAAAGAGGGAGAAAGACTTTGAAATGGAAATGGGATCCCGGAAGGTTCTTCATTAATATTGATAAGAGTTTATGAGAATTTTGATAAAAAAAAAAATATGTCAAAATATGATTTTTTTTTTTTAATGAAATAATTTCATTATATAGTTATTTTATTAAAAATACCTATAGCCCGCTTTTATATCAAAGGGAATGGATATTTTATTTAATCGAAGGGCTTTCTAAATATATACCATAGATTTCCCCATAGAAAAGTTAAATTATATATTATATATAACAAGCAGTATTCTAAATATACCTTTGAAATATTAATTAAAAGAGTGAATAAATATGTAAAGAATAATAAATGACCATACATTTTTAAATGTTTACTTCAATAAGCTGCGTCTCATTGTAAGAATAATTATATTAGATCTTAAGAAGAAATGCTCTACTCGAACTTCACGTGTATCTGTCGAATCAAAGGGCCAAGTTTAATTACCATCCGATCAGTCTGACAGTCGTAATTAGCACTTATTTATATTATATTTAGATTACTACTTCATTTACATCATAGTGCTATTTCCAATATATATACAGTAAATTGTTTGTGGTTGTAGCACTTGTGGAATTTTCATTTGGCAGGAGGACTAAAACTAAAAGTAAGATTTTTATTGCAAAAGCATATTTATTGTCTTATTTGAATAATTTTTAAAATAATTTTATTTAGACCCCTGGGGGTCTATTTTAACCTCCGTGGGGTCCACGGCAGCCAATAACAAATTTGAGGGTCCATGAAATGAAAATATGGGGGTCTACGGAGACTTAGGAGGTCCACGATGGATTTATTGAATATGTCTCTTAAAAAAAAAAGGTAAATCGTTTATAAAAAATCAAAATCAATTTAAGGGGTCTACTCAAAACCGAAAAACATGCCAAGGGGTCCACGACAAAAAAAAGTTTGGGAAAATATGGTTTAGACTGTCATATTTCCATAAATTCGTTTGAAATCAGTCGCTATCAGCACATGTTTTTGATTTGTAATCTCAAATTTCAATATTCAGAGAAAGGTCATATAAAATTTTAACATTATTGATTTATATCAATAATACCTATCCACATTTTGACTTTTACTAGAAGAAAATGATGGGTCATGATATTGAATTTTTAAAATTTTGAAGTTGGTATAGCTAATAGCTCAGAGAGAAATATATTTAATGACTAGACTAATGTAAATTTAATATATTTTATTTTACGTAAATATTATTTTGATGGTGAATTAAGTGGGATAATAAATATATATGTATAAAATCAATTTATAAATTTATTATATTTTACTTTGAAATTCAATTTAGTATAATAGTATAATATAGTATAATAAATAATAAATAATGAATAAAATATTATTAATAGAATTGAATATGCTATAATTAATTTACAATATTAATAATATATATAAATATACAATATATATTTATAATTAATGTAATAATAATAATAATAATCAATAATAAAAATATGGAATATAATAACAAAATCACCAATAGACTTTAAGAGTTATAAACTCTATCATAAATTTATAATCTTTTTCAATTATCAAGTTGGATTTAAGAAGAAATCTGCTATTAAATCCGATCCGGTAGCAAAATACTCCCCCCTCCTTCCTACCTAAATTTCTCCTTGTGTTATCCTCAAAGTTGAGCTCCCTGCGGCATCGATCTTTGGATTGAAACATCCCAGGCATCATCCTCGTTCGTTAAGAATCGAGAACAAAGCTAACATATTATCTGGAAGTATTTGCTACTTCATTAGACAAAGACGAATTTTATTTTTATCTAAAATTAATTTTTACTTTGATATTTGTGATTTCCAATTTAAATTATATCTCAAATTCATTATTCTTATATATTTTATAATATTAGATTATACTAAAATTTAATTTTCTTTTCTTTTTCCTTTGTTTATTTGAAAAATAAACATTATTTCTAATGATTTTTAATCTATATCTATATATATAAAAAAAGGTTTTTGTCTGCACATTGCTCAGAATTTAAAAATTTTTGCATATCTTCGCGTTTCATGACCTCTAGAATCCAAAAGTGACTTTAGAATTTTTCACGTCTGTCTGTCTGTCTGTCTGTCTGTCTGTCTGTCTGTCGGTCTGTCTGTCTGTCGGTCTGTCTGTCCGGAAAATTACTATTTTATAGACTCAGAATTGGCTGAACCGATTTCTTTGAAATTACATCACAATATTCTTATATACCCCTAGAGTAACATAGGCTATAAATTTTATTTATATGTCAACAATAACCGCAGAAATTAATTTTTTAAAGTTTATATAATTCTCCGTGTTGTTCATTCAAGAGCAGCTCGCGGCTCACTGTCGGCCTAGCGGAATCATTTCAAACAATGAATTATCATAGCGATTCCCAATCGAAGAATTATTATATTTCACTTTTTATTTTAAATTCTAATATACAAATATCAATTCAATTAAATAATTTATTCTAAAAGTTCTCAATTTAATTAATTTTATAAAATATTTATTAGATCATATTTTTATCTTAAATTATTTTTTATTTAATTGAATATTTCTTCTTTTCTATAATATATATATAATAATATATAAATTTTATCATTGAATAATAAAAAAAAAATTATTTAACCTGAATTAAAATGACTGAATTATATTATCTTTGTTTTTTATTTTAATTTAATTACTCTATTATTAATTACTAAATATATATATATATTATATAAAAATTAAAATATGATGATATAAAGTTGTTTTAAATTTTTGACATTTTTAAATTGGGTATATTTTTTAAATTTATTAAAATGTCTTTTTTATTTATTATGTTTAAAAGATTCATTTTTATTATGTGATATTAATAAAAAATAACGATGCTCTGTGCAAGTCGAATCATGTTGCACATAATTAAATAACAATTGCCAAACAAAGAATATAATATTTTTTTAAATTCTTATATTTAAATATCATTTCAATTAAATAATTTATTCTAAAAGGTCTCATTTTAATTAATTTAATAAAATATTTAAATCACCATTCAATTTTTTATTAATAGGCTTCTTTTTTTATTTTTAATTTTTAATAAATTCTCTTTTTTTGATATGATATTAATAAAAAATAATATTAAATTGTATATAAATATAAAAATTAGAATATTTGAATTTTTTTAAATTTTAACATGTGTAATCAATCATATGCATTAAGAATTGAAAATTTTTAAAATCAACTTGCTATTAAATTCAGAAAAAAAATACTGATATATAGAATATATAGACAATTCGAATATAATTTAAAACTCTTTCTCTCCTTCTATTTTAAATTAAAAAAACGGAGTTTTAAGAAATTTAGATGCCATATGCAACATGGGTGGGTAAATGAATTGGGCTGGAAGAGGAGGCAATTTATAATTTTCTTCGTACAACATTATATCAAATCTCGCTAAGAACATTCAATATTTTTGTACACAAATTATTCAGAGTATTGGCTAAGCGTATCACTCACAATCAGTTTATATTGAAATTTATATAAATTAACAAAGTAAAAATTTTTATTTGTTTAAATTTTATTATAATGAATCAAAAAAAATTAAATATATAGATCACATGATTAAGAGAAGCAAAAAACTTGACAGAAAATAACTGTTGGATGGAGGTCGGACATGACAGAAACTGTAAGCGAAATCTTCATATTGCGACGAATGATTTTCAAATCCCCTAGCACCACAGAATTTAAGTTTCTTTTAAGGAAAATAACTATGATCTAAAAAAATTAATAAATGAACTTAATAATAAAAAAACAAATAAATCAATTAATTTAAATTAATACTATTAATGAATGTATATATTGGTCATTTATCTATAGTTTTATACCGTTAATTTTTATAAATTGTCTCAAGTCTCTATTTTTGCATTTTCTCAAGTTTCATTATAATTAAAAATATTCAATAATAATCTAGCAATGAAAATAAAATACCAAAATGTAATGATCAAGAAATATTATACTCTATTTCACTATTATAACATATACAATACTTAAGAACCATAGGCGGAGGAAATATTAGGAGATATCATTGCGGGTTCAGGCCAAATCGACCAACATTAATTAAGATATTTTCATTATGACAGATATTAGGAAAAAAACCGCGAATTCAATATTTCTGTTCACTAATTATTTGTAGACTTTAGTAAAACATACGCATGACTCAATAGATCCGGATAAACTTTTTCAAATTTTCAATCTTCAAACTTGAAGGTAATAAAGAAAGAATAAGATGAAGAAATCAATTGTAAAATGTTAGGTTACCCAGACGACTTAAATATAATAGGAGATTAGGAAATTGCAATTGCAGATAGCGAGGAAAAATTAATGGAGGTTTGAAATTAATAGTGATAAGAAAAAATATTTAGTAACAAAGAGGAAGAGTATTGACATACAAAATCTTAAGATACAAAATGTAGAATTTGAATATGTAGAAAAATTTAATGTAATCACGAAGGATAATAAAATTTGAGAAAATTTAAATCGGGGTTGCAATCGGGAAACGCCTGTTATCTTGCAATAAAGAGGCTTATCTCTTCAAAATTATTATCAAAGGGAATATATAAAAAAATTATTTTGCCTGTTGCATTATATGGGTGGGAGGCATGGTCTATGACCCTGGGAGATGAGAGTAGATTCAGAGTGTTTGAGAATAGGATTCTTCCCTGCATTTATTGGCCAAAGAAAGATGAGGTCACCGGGGAATGGGGGAGACAGCATAACAAGAAATTGCATGGTCTCTCTGCATCTTCAGAAATAGTTAGGGTTATAAAAGGGAAAAAGCTGCGATAGGCAGGGCACGTGGCTAGAATGGGAGAGGAAAAAGATATTGGTGGGAAGACCGATTTGAAAACGTCCGCTTGGAAAACCAATGACGCGTAGGAAGGGACGTAAGAGAGATGGAACAAGGGCTCAGAATGGGGACACTTGGAGAAATGTGGTTGTTGCGGCTAAGAACTTTCGAGTATCTTTGAGCCACATAGGTAGATAGATATAAC